>JAVSCE010015007.1:0-23864 GCA_032199065.1 Smutsia gigantea
AGAAGCAGTCAGTCCTCGGTGAACTACTTGGGTCGTCAGATACTGGATACCGCGACATGCCCTTCAAACTTCGGACCCGAGGGTGACCAACTCCCAAATGCAAAGGTACCTTGTACTTCACACAAGTGCCCAGCGCCTCTGAAGTCTATATGGTTGGCCCTAAAAAGGGCCTTTGGGTTGTTACACGAATAACTAATAAGCAGCAGTTCAGCCTCCGAAGCCGTACAGGGTGCGTCCTTGTCGCTTGAGCGCGTACACCACGTCCATGGCAGTGACCGTCTTGCGCTTGGCGTGCTCCGTGTAGGTGACTGCGTCCCGGATGACGTTCTCTAGGAACACCTTCAGCACACCCCGGGTCTCCTCATAGATGAGGCCGGAGATTCGCTTGACCCCTCCACGCCGAGCAAGGCGCCGAATCGCTGGCTTGGTGATGCCTTGAATATTGTCTCTCAAGACTTTGCGGTGGCGCTTGGCACCACCTTTACCTAAGCCTTTCCCACCCTTTCCTCTGCCAGACATGATCGCTGCGCTCTGAAGACACAAGCTCTGTCGCTGGGGAGGACGCCTTCCCCTGATATACAAGAGTATCGGACCAGATTGAAAACCGAATGCGCGCGGGCGGGAAGAGCCCTAAATTGTCCCCGCCCACTCGACATTTCGTCATTTCTCTTCTGCTCTGTGCTTGTCCCTTCTCTTCTCCGCCCTCCAAGGCGCCCTCCAACGGACTCTTCTGCCTTAATCCCTGGGCCGATTCGGATCCAACCGCGAGGCCGCTGGGTGGCGCGTCTGTTTCCGCTTCTGTCCCTCTCCATGGGTGGGCTCCCGGAAGGCTGTTAAATTTAGGTTAAGAGGAAAGGTCTTTCCAGCGAGAGAAGACGGGAAGGAAAGCAGAGGCGGCGAGACGAGAGCGCCAGCGCGGGGTCGAATTCCGACCCGAGGGACCGTGGTTGCATAGAAGGGCAACAAAAGCAGTTCGAGGAGGCCATCTAGAGAGCAGCCGCACCCGGACTGTGTGTGGAGGGGGCGGGGAGAAGATCGCCGTCGTTCCTAAGCCTGGGCTCTGCTTTGTTGGTGTGAGGCCTGGAATCTCACCCCACTCCGGAGAAATAAGATCCTTAGGAAAATTGGGCTTACTACGCTGCCAAGCCTTCTCGTGGAGGTCAGTGAATCCAACGCACTGTCCGAAGCTCTGCTGAAAAGAGCTGTAACTACAGGAAAGACTGAAGGATATTCTCTACCTCCGTTTCTACAGATCCTCCCTTTCGACCAGGATTCTGTGACCCAACTGTCTCCATGTTGGCCCACATGGAATTAGCAGTTTGCTGAGTTGGGTTCAGCAAGAGGACATGTCCCTATGGAGAGTCGTTACCGAAAGCTGCCCTACGAAACTGATTGGCGCCCTGATTGATTGCATGTTATTGCACTACCAGGGTCTTTCGTAGGAGAATCCGTGGAAAGGTGTCGTGATTTCTGCATCAGAAACATTTTTTTTCTTTCTTTCTGAGAAATGCTTACTATCTTAAAAATAATCTCATGTGTCTTTCATCTCTCCTCTGGCGCTGCCTACCTTCTGTATGCTAATGAATGCCTAACCTATATCTCCATCCAGATTTCTGGGCTCCAGAGGATCTGTGGGTCCTTCTGGCTATTCTTTAATCATTTTAAACTCAAAACTCAGGATCCCCTAAAGCCAAAAACTAAACTTAAAGCCTCTAAGGTGTGACTCTCATGGGGGCTAAGGGAATTAATTCTCTTCCCCGTCTTCTCCATCTGCTCAAGGAATGGCCACCATGCCCACATGCCTAAACCAACACCTTGGAATTCACAGTAGAAACTGAAGGATGGTAGAATATGCCACCCCGAAATAACGACTAGGAGTTTAGGTCATGCCATCCATCACCAAATAAGCCACCTTTGGAATATTGATATTTTGAGCTGTGTGCACTTGGAAAACAGCAAATTGCAGGGACAGGCTTTCTTTAAACTCCCCTTCATCTGCCTAAAGACAGATGCTCCAAAAGGAGCTCAATGGTCATAAATTATTAACCAGGGAAGACGGCCTCTTGTCACAGGATCACAGGAGAGGGGACTAGAAATCGACACCACACCCAGACAAACTTTGTCACCATCTATCATACTTCCCGTGTATTCTAAGGGCCCATTCATCTTTCCTAAAAGTCATTTACTCCCCCTTAGGAGGCCTACATGCCCCTGCCCCTTTCCCTGCTAAGATGGTATTTAAGTCTGAATTCTAAGCCACATCAGGGAGCTAACTCATTTTCCCCTGGGTATCTCCCATGCATACGCAAAGTATGCACATGAATCAACCTCTGTTTGGTCTTCTCTTGTTAATCTGTCTTTTATGACATGGGTCTTAGCTAAGAACTCAGAAGGATACAGGGAAAATTACTTTTCCTCCCCTACAATGTCTTCCTCTCTCCCTGGCGCTTCAGGGCTGAGCACCTTCGCAACTGTTGCAGAACTTGTAACGTTATTTTACATCTCTTTTGCATCCTACGTATTTCCCCCCTCTTAACCGTCTGGCAGTGATTTTTGCTTATTTTTCCTTGTTAACCGACATGTAGTTCAGTGTCAAACATAAACTCAGGAATTGTTACAGATGAACAGTTCCTGCCTTTGACTTACTATTAAACACTAATGGAAAAGAAAGACACAACCAAATTGCAACATTATAAAACAACCACAAGCCAAGGCTGACAGAAGTGATGGTTTCTGGTGTCAGAGTGTCCCCAGGCAGGATCAGAAGAGAGTCTAAAAACTTCCCTTTCAATACTCTTCATCCTCCTCTGAGGCGTCTAGTCACCCATTACCTAAACACAATTGTCTCCAAAGTAAACTCTCCCTTTCCCTGTTGCAAGTAAATTCAGACTGAGAAAGAAATTCACATGCAGGTGTAAATTACTATCTGAGGTTTTTATAACAAGATCTGACTCTAATGGGGGAGTGGTGGTTGGGATATTGAATCTAATTGGGGGGATTAATGGTATCATTTCTGTAGTATTTCTGAGTGGGAGTGGGTTCTCCTATAGCCTCTAAGAAACATTTTTCCTAAAAGACAAGGAGTGGCAGTGTGGCAAGTTGGGCTTCCTAGGGCCAGGATCCTCACTGAACTTAAACCACCTGATGATGTAACTAGCCTGTTGCTAGGCTACCGCTTCCACACCTTTTCTTTAGGCAATAAGCTATTATTGCGCTATATAGAGAGCTCGGCCCAGTGCTCTGGGTGGAGGCAGAGACGCTAGTGCTCCACCCACCGCAGGGAGAACAAGCCGGGCAATAAACCCTCTTACCCCAAAGAACGTTTTGCTGTCAATTTCTTTGGTCACGTTGAATCCATAGTGAACTTGCCCATGGCTGAAACCCATTGGCAAGACAGGCGGTTATCCTCAAGAGAAGTTTGGGGGAAAATGGTACAGAAGAACGTGAGAAGCTCCCAACTAGCCTTGCGTTTAACGCAGGAGGGAGCTCAGCACAGGCCTTGGCTTCCTTTCACAGCTGAGCAGCTGCACGGCTCTAAGGCTTGCGAGGCAACCACTTCCAGCTGTTAGCAGAGGTCAGCTGAATAGTTTTATGGAGAATTGTTCTCTGCTACGCACTTCCTGTTAAATCTTAGTATCTGTTGTCTGAACTACTTTACAAAACCATCAGAATTTCTTTGTGATTGATTCACCACCAGGTCACACAGTTATCTTCCTTAAAAAACAGTGCTTCTCAATCTAGTAAGTTTCTGTAATAGTGCATTTTGACTTTTCAATCTTGTCCCCACCTGCCTTTCCAGGCCTATCTACTTACCACATACTTCTCACCCACTCCAGCTGAAACAAGCTACTCTATGTATCCTGAACTCTATGGATACTGTGGTTTACAGAGCCTTTTACATGTGTTTTTCAGAGACCAATTTTTGGAGGCTCCTGGTATATGGGGGAAAAAAAAAAGGCCAAAACAGGGATTTAAATGTTGGTATGTTTTCGATGATTACATTTAATCAATCAATGCTTTAACTACACACACGATTACAAGACAATGTGGAACCTCATTTGCAGGTTATGTCACCGGCCTAAATTAGAAAGTTTTCATGAATTTGAGACTTTTGTCATGCATGGTCCTTCTGAGTGTCTTACAATAAGGCCTACTACTGGCTTACGCTTTTGCTTTCTATATATTGTTTCCTTAGTCTAGTTTGTCCTTTTATTCTCTTTGGTAAAATTCCTCTTTAAAGGCATAGCTGAGATATCAATTTCCTAAATTGTTTCTTCCATCCAGCTGTCATAACTACTTTGGGTTTATTTTTATCAATAATAATATCAAGTGCTATCTTTTAATGAATACTTTCTCTTTCAGGCTCTGTGGGGAAGTTGGGGTTCCTATGGCCAGGATCCTCACTGAACTTAAACCACCCGACGATGTAACTGGCCTGTTGCTAGGCTACCGCTTCCACACCTATATTATTGCACTATATAGAGAGCTCGGCCCAGCGCTCTGGGCAGAGGCAGAGACGCTACTGCTCGACCTACCACCAGGAGAACAAGCCGGATAATAAACCCTTTCACCCCAAAGAACGTTTTGCTGTCAATTTCTTTGGTCACATCACATTGTATCCATAGCAAACTTGCCCCGGGCTGAAACCCATTGGCAACACAATTGGCAAAAGTTGGCAGGGTTCGTTGTTGACCAAGGAAAAAGACAGGCTGCCCTTATGGGAGGAGTGCTTCAGCGGGCTGCCCCTGTGAATGGGGAGACAGTGGATTGTCCTCCAATCGGTATGTGGTCTGAGGTGGCTTGCCTCCTAGAGGACTGGGCCCCACCCCAGGACTGGAAACAAGTGGAGGTGATACCTGAGGCAGGTAGGGGTAACCCTTGGTATAGTAAGTAGGTCTTTGGAGACACAGAGTGCCCGTGAGGCAGCGGTGACAGTGGGTTGGCTGCTTCTCACATATTAAAAAGGTCTACAGAAGAGGAGAACATGCTCCTGAAAAAGACCCAAGAAATGGTGGCACGAGAACGTGAGCTGCAAACTTCTGTGGATTCCCTGAAGAAGGAAATGGCATTGATGCGAGAGGAGGCAGCACAAGAACGCCGGCAGCGAGGTGCCATTGAAGTGGTAAAAGGTTCCTTACAGAACAAGATGGCAGCGCTGCCAGGTGCTCTGAAGGATGAAAGGCCGTCAAGGAAAAAGACAAACTCCTGAGGGAAGCACAGGTGGAGGTGGCCAAATGCAAAGCATTGAGGTGAAGGTAAGAGAGCTGCTGAAGACTGAGCTAGCATTGCTGTGAGGCACGGTAGAAAAGGTAAAGGTTGTAGCAGAGGAGGCACTTGGGGGAGGGGAGAGAAAGGTGCCATCAGCCCCAGAAGTGGAGGAGCTGGGGAAGGATGAAGGGGTGGTGGTGGAGGCATTGACCCCTCCTGTATTGAAAGCATCAGTGGTTGTAAAGAAAATAAAGACCCAGCAGCTGAAAGTTCCCCAAGGAGAGGAGAAGCCCCTCCCCAGGTCGTGGAGCACCCTATGGTTGGCCCCTATACTCAGGCTGGGCTAGTGGATTCGGGCTCCCTGTTTAGGCAGAAGCCCTCAGAATCAATATCAGCTTGGCTCCTGCATCTGTGGGACTTAGGGGTGGATGGAATTGTTCTGTCAGGATCAGAGATGGGAAAGCTGTCTTCCCTGACAGTGCAGGCCACCTTGAGGCACAATTACAAAATGCACATCAGACCCCATGGAGTCACTCCCTCATCAACTGGCTTATAGCTGCACTTCATGCTGTGTGGCCCAGTCAGGGTGATCTACCATTCTCTCTTGTTAGATGGCAGACATATGCTGAGCCCCACCAGGTGTTATGGGAGCTAGGCATAAGAAATGCCATCATTAGTCCAGAGAATTATGGCCCAGATGAAGAGATTTCACTACAGGGATGAGGAATATTGTGCTTCAAACGGCTCCCACATCCCTCTTTGGGTCTCTAGTGGCCATTCCTTCTCCTCACTTAGGGCATCCCATAAGCGAGGTGACACATACAGTAGCAGACTTAGGAGAGGCTGAAGCAATGAGAACCCAGAAAGAAATAACATCTGCTACTCACAAGAAGAATTTAAAGGGCCCCATGAAGGTTACGAGGACCCAGATGTGGGTTGATTTAATACAGGCAGGAGCAGATGGAAGGAAATTAGACGGGAAGTCAAATAGGATCTTACTAGAGCTATGGCAACAGCTGAAACCAGAGCAGCAGTTCCAGCCATTAAGACCAAGGAGGCAGAGGTCAGAGACAGAGCCACAAGTCCAGCCTGTGTGTTGGCAAGACTTCCTGCTGGAGAGCGAGTCAACCTCACTTGAGCCCACACAGGAAGGTGATTGGGGAACACAGCTTGACTGAGGGGAAGGTCAAGGTATCTGCCCTGAGGGACTAGGGGGGACCAGAGGCCACATGTTGAAATAGCTATCCATTGGTCCACAGTGAACATATAACATGTCCTTGCTCTGGTGGACACAGGTGCTGAATGTTCTCTGATTCATGGTAACCCTGAGCAGTTCCCTGGAAACCCCAATATCATAGATGGATATGAGGGTAAGGCTATCAGAATGAAAAAAATCCCAAATCCCTTTAGGAATAGGGCATCTACCCCCAAAAGAGTATACTGTGTATATATCTCCTATCCCTGAGTATATTTGGGGGATTGATATCCTGCAGGGTCTATGGTTGCAGACCACTGCAGGTGAGTTCACACTGAGAGTACGTGTGGTGAAGGCAGTTCTGAGGGGACATGCTAGGCACCCACCCATAGCTTTGCCTGTGCTTCGGCGGGTGACTAATACCAAACAATACAAACTGCCTGAAGGGAATAAGGAGATTGGAGAAACTCTCCAGGAGCTGGAAAAGGTGGGTATTATAAATCCCACCCATAGTCCTTTCAATTCCCCACTGTGGCCAGTAAAAAAAACCAGATGGCTCCTGGCGTATGACTGTGGATGACAGAGAACTGAATAAAGTCATACCCCCTATGCATGTTGCTCTCCCCTCTATTGCAGGCTTGATGGATACCCTCAGCCATGAAGTAGGAACATACCATTATGTGGTAGATCTTGCTAATGCCTTCTTTTCCATTGACATTGAGCAGGAAAGTCAGGAACAGTTTGCCTTCATGTGGGAAGGACAGCAATGGACGTTCACCACCTTTCCACAGGGATACCTCCACAGCCCCACCATCTGTCATGGACTTGTAGCCCAGGACTTGGCTACATGGGAGAAACCACCAGCGGTGTGGCTGTACCATTATATTGGTGATGTCATGCTCACGTCCAATTCTCTCTCAGATCTAGAAGGTTGCAGCACCTAGACTGCTGCAACATTTACAGGAGAAAGGATGGGCTGTGAACAGCACCAAGGTTCAGGGACCTGGTTTGTCTGTCAAATTCTTGGGGGTCATATGGACCGGTGAGACCAAAGTGATACCAGAAGCAGTTACAGATAAAGTCCAGGCCTTTCCTACCCCCACAACTGCAGCATTGCTACAGGAGTTTCCGGGTCTTCTAGGCTACTGGAGAGTGTTTATCCTGCACTTGGCACAAATTCTGAAGCCCTTAATACTGGTTGGTACAAAAGGGCGTCAGGTGGGACTGGGATGAGACATGTGCATCTGCCTTTACTACAGCAAAACAGGCAGTCAAGGCCGTGCAGGCCCTGAGTGTGATAGACCCATCAAGGCCCTGTGAGCTGGACGTTCATGTGACTGAAGACAGTATGGCTGGGGTCTCTGGCAGCAGCTTGAGCGAACTCGCCAACCTATTGGATTGTGGTCACAACTCTGGAAAGGGACAGAGGTACGATACACTTTGATAGAAAAACAGCTGGCTACCGTGTATCACGCCTTGCTGACTACAGAACCCATCACTGGAATGGCCTCGATAAAGGTAATAACCACCTATCCCATCTTGGGGTGGGTATGAGACTGGACCCAAAAGCCAAGGAATGGTGTGACACAAACACCCCCACTAGCCAAGTGGGGTGCTTACCTACAGCAGCATAGTGCCCTCCCTAGTAGCCCCTTGAGTGAAGAACTCCAACGCTTCTTGGGGCCGGTGACATATACTAGTGAAAAGCAGGAAGAACTTGCTTTTGAACCATTAGTAGCAGAGAGTCCCTATCGGGAGGGAAGAGCCCCTATACCCAAAGATGCCTGGTATGCAGATAGTTCCAGCCGTGGGCAGCCCCCAAAATGGAGGGCCATAGCTTTCCATCCTAAGACTGAGACAATATGGAGGGAAGATGGGGAGGGGAAGAGCAGCCAATGGGCAGAGTTGTGGGCTGTGATCAGCCAGGAGCCCTCCCCTATAGTTGTGTGCACTGACAGCTGGGCTGTCTATCAGGGCTTGACCCTGTGGCTACCAACCTGGTACCATGCCAACTGGCTGGTTGGTCACTGACCCCTTTGTGGGCAAGAATTGTGGCAAGATTTATGGGCCTGTGGTCAGACTGAAATAATTACAGTATGACAGGTCATTTGCCACTGGCATCCCCAGGAAATGATGAAGCAGATAAATCGGCCCAGATACATTGATTAGAAGGAAAGCCTTCCTCTGAGTAGCCCAATGGTTACATCAGCGTTTGTTGCATGCGGGGCAAAAGACAATGTGGGCTGTAGCTCATCGGTGGGGCTTGCCTTTGACCTTTGAAGAACTTAGTAGAGCCCGGCAGGAGTGTGTCGTGTGCTCCAAAAGGGACTTACACCAAGTTCCACAGCAACATGGGACACTAGCTAAGGGGCCTATACTCCTCGTCAGGTGGCAGATAGACTATATTGGGCCTCTACCTGTGTCAGAAGGATATCGGTATGTGATGACTTGTGCGGACACAGCTACTGGACTTCTGGTTGCTTTTCCTACCTGTTGTGCAGACCAGCAGACGACCAAAAGAGGCCTGGAGCATCTCTTTGCTGCCTATGGCCGACCACAGGTAATTGAGAGTGATCAGGGCACACATTTTACGGGACATACACTGCAAGAATGGGTGCACAGCTGGGAATCAAATGGAAGTTTCATGTGCCATACAATCCTACTGCAGCAGGCATGATAGAGAGGCACAATGGCTTGCTAAAATCCAGACTAAAGTCAGATACCAGGAGTCTGCGGGGATGGTCAGTCTGCTTATGGACCGTGCTACAGAGTTTGAATGAGAGACCCCAAAAGAGAGCCCTTAGCCCCATAGACATGTTAACACATACGGCTGCCTCTCTGCCACCAGAATAACATCTTGCTGCCAGCATCAACTGCACTGAACCCCGGAGACTCCATTGAGTGGACGTGGCCTTGGACCTTTCGACACATGGACTGATGATAGCTGGCTCTCCTGGCACCTTGGGGACAAGGCCTGGAAGCTGGCCTCCTGTGTATTCCTGGAATAACAGCTGAGTGTCCCCCAAAGGTCACAGTAGTATATCCTGAACAGCCAGAAGGTAGTAGCATCTTACCAGGGAGTTTTGGTTTTATCATTATGGCCAGTGCATGCACCTCCATTTTTGCTTTTCTTTTCTTTGCTCAAGGAGATGCATTCAGGAAGAAGTTGCTCATGTTTATATTAAGGAGATTTTTGCCTATGTTGTCTTCTAAGAGTTTTATGGTTTCATGACTTACATTCAGGTCTTTGATCCATTTCAACTTTACTTTGTGTATGGGGTTAGACAATAATCCAGTTTCATTCTCTTGCATGGAGCTGACCAGTTTTGCCAACACCAGCTGTTGAAGAGGCTGTCATTTCCCCATTGTATGTCCATGGCTCCTTTATCATATATTAACTGACCATACATGCTTGGGTTTATATCTGGGCTCTCTATTCTGTTCCACTGATCTATGGGTCTGTTCTTGTGCCAGTGCCAAATTGTCTTGATTACTGTGGCTTTGTAGTAGAGCTTGAAGTTGGGGAGCATAATCACCCCAGGTTTATTCTTCCTTCTCAGGATTGCTTTGGCTATTCGGAGTCTTTTGTGGTTCCATATGAATTTTAGAACTATTTTCTCTAGTTGGTTGAAGAATGCTATTGGTATTTTGATAGGAATTGCATTAAATCTGTAGATTCCTTTAGGCAAGATGACCATTTTGACAATATTAATTCTTCCTATCCATGAGCATGGGATGTATTTCCATTTATTGGTATCTTCTTTAATTTCTCTCATGAGTGTCTTGTAGTTTTCAAAGTATAGGTCTTTCACTTCCTTGGTTAGGTTTATTCCTAGGTATTTCTTTCTTTTTGATGCAATTGTGAATGGAATTGTTTTCCTGATTTCTCTTTCTGCTAGTTCATCATTAGTGTATAGGAATGCAACAGATTTCTGTGTATTAATTTTGTATCCCACTACATTGCTGAATTCAGATATTAGATCTATCAGATATTAGATGTAGTAGTTTTGGAGTGGAGTCTTTAGGATTTTTTAATGTACAATAACATGTCATCTGCAAACAGGGACAATTTAACTTCTTTGCCAATCTGAATGCCTTTTATTTCTTTGTGTTGTCTGATTGCCATGGCAAGGACCTCCAGAATTATGCTGAATAAAAGTGGGGAGAGTGGGCATCCTTGTCTTCCTCCTGATATTAAAGGAAAAGCTTTCAGCTTCTTGCTGTTAAGTATAATGTTGTCTGTGGGTTTGTCATAAATGGCCTTTATTATGTTGAGGTACTTGCCCTCTATACCCATTTTGTTGAGAGTCTTTATCATGAATGGATGTTGAATTTTGTCGAATGCTTTTTCAGCATCTTTGGAGATGATCATGTGGTTTTTGTCCTTCTTTTTGTTGATGTGGTGGATGATGTTGATGGATTTTCAAATGTTGTACCATCCTTGCATCCCTGGAGTAAATCCTACTTGATCATGATGGATGATCTTTTTCATGTATTTTTGAATTCAGTTTGTTAATATTTTGTTGAGTATTTTTTAATCTATGTTCATCAGGGATATTGGTCTGTAATTTTCTTTTTTTGTGGTGTCTTTGCCAGGTTTTGGTATTAGAGTGATGCTGGCCTCATAGAATGAGTTTGGGAGTATTCCCTCCTCTTCTACTTTTTGGAAAACTTTAAGGAGGATGGGTATTAGGTCTTCAGCAAATGTTTGATAAAATTCAGCGGTGAAGCCATTTGGGACAGGTGTTTTGTTCTTAGGTATTTTTTTTTATTACCAATTCAATTTCATTGCTGGTAATTGGTCTGTTCAGATTTTCTGTTTCTTTATGGGTCAGCCTTGGAAGTTTGTACTTTTCTAGAAAGTTGTCCATTTCTTCTAGGTTATCCTGTTTGTTAGCATATAATTTTTCATAGTATTCTCTAATAATTCTTTGTATTTCTGTGGTGTCTGTAGTGATTTTTCCTTTCTCATTTCTGATTCTGTTTATGTGTGTAGACTCTCTTTTTTTCTTGATAAGTCTGGCTAGGGGTTTATCTATTTTGTTTTGTTTTTTTTCTTGAATAACCAGTTCCTGCTTTTATTGATTCTTTCTATTGTTTTATTATTCTCAATTTTATTTCTTTATGCTCTAATCTTTATTATGTTCCTCCTCCTACTAACTTTGGGCCTCATTTGTACTTCTTTTTCTGCTTTTGTTAATTGTGAGCTTAGACTTTTCATATGGGATTGCTCTTATTTCCTGAGGTTGGCCTGTATTGCAATATACTTCCCTCTTAGCATGGCTTTTACTGCATCCCACAGATTTTACAGTGTTGAATTATTGTTGTCATTTGTCTCCATATATTGCTTGATCTCTGTTTTTATTTGGTCCTTGATCCATTGGTTATTTAGGAGCATGTTGTTAAGCCTCCATGTGCTTGTGGGAGTTTTCATTTTCTTTGCATAATATATTTCTAGTTTCATACCTTTGTTGTCTGAGAAACTGGTTGGTACAATTTCAGTCTTTTTGAATTTACTGAGGCTCTTTTTGTGGCCTAGTATATGATCTATTCTTGAAAATGTTCCATGTGCACTTGAGAAGAATGTGTATTCTGCTGCTTTTGAGTGTAGAGTTCTGTAGATGTCTGTTAGGTCCATCTGTTCTAATGTGTTGTTCAGTGCCTCTGTCTCCTTATTTATTTTCTGTCTGGTTGATCTATCCTTTGAAATGAGTGGAGTGTTGAAATCTCCTAGAATGAATGCATTGCATTCTATTTCCTCTTTTAATTCTGTTAGCATTTGTTTCACATATGTAGGTGCTCCTGTGTTGGGTGCATAGATATTCATATAATGGTTATATCTTCTAGTTGGATTGACCTCTTTATCATTATGTAATGTCCTTCTTTGTCTCTCGTGACTTTCTTTGTTTTGAAATCTATTTAGTCTGATACAAGTACTGCAACTCCTTCTTTTTTTTCCCTATTAGTTGCATGAAATATCTTTTTCCATCCCTTTACTTTAGGTCTGTGTATGTCTTTGGGTTTAAAGTGAGTCTCATGTAGGCAGCATATAGATGGTTCTTGTTTTTTTATCCACTCAGTGACTCTGGGTCCTTTGATTCGTGCATTCAGACCATTTACATTTAGGGTGATTATAGATAGGTAGGTACTGATTGCCTTTGCAAGCTTTGGACTCATGGTTACCACCTTACTATCTAAGAGTCTAACTTAACTCAGTATGCTATTAAAAACATAATCTAAAGGTTCTTTTTTTCTCCTCCTTTTTCTTCCTCCTCCATTCTTTATATATTAGGTATCATATTCTGTACTCTTTGTCTATCCCTTGATTGACTTTGGGTGTAGTTGATTTAATTTTGCATTTGCTTAGTAATTAACTGTTCTACTTTCTTTACTGGGTTTTATTACCTCTGGTGACAGCTATTAAACCTTAGGAACACTTCCATCTATAGCAGTCCCTCCAAAATACACTGTAGAAACGGTTCGTGGCGGGTAAATTCTCTCAGCTTTGCTTATCTGGAAATTTTTTAATCCCTCCTTCAAATTTAAATGATAATCTTGCTGGATAAATTGTTCTTGGTTCGAGGCCCTTCTGTTTCATTGCATTAAATTCATCATGCCACTCCCTTCTGGCCTATAAGGTTTCTGTTGAGAAGTCTGATGATAGCCTGATGGGCTTTCCTTTGTATGTGATCTTATTTCTCTCTGGCTGCTTTTAATGGTCTGTCCTTATCCTTGATCTTTGCTATTTTAATTACTATATGTCTTGGTGTTGTCTTTCTTGGGTCCCTTGTGTTGGGAGATCTGTGTACCTCCTTGGCCTGAGAGACTATCTTCTTCCCCAGATTGGGGAAATTTTCAGCAATTACCTCCTCAAAGACACTTTCTATCCCTTTTTCTCTCTCTTCTTCTTCTGGTACCACCGTAATGTGAATATTGTTCTGTTTGGATTGGTCACACAATTCTCTCAATATTCTTTCATTCTTAGAGATCCTTTTTTCTCTCTGTGCCTCAGCTTCTTTGTATTCCTCTTCCCTAATTTCTATTTCTTTTATCATCTCCTCCACCATATCTAATCTGCTTTTAAAACCTTCCATTTTATGTTTCATTTCTGATACTGTGCTCCATAATGATTGGATATCTGACCAGAATTCATTCCTGAGTTCTTGAATATTTTTCTGTACCTCCGTGAGCATGTTAACAATTTTTATTTTGAAATCTCTTTCAGGAAGATTCATGAGGTCGATTTCATTTGAGTCTTTTCTCTGGTGTATTCATAATTTTGCTCTGAGCCAGGTTCCTTTGACGTTTCATATTTATATGTGGTGCCCTCTATCTCTCAGAAGCTCTACTCTCTGGAGCTGCGTAGTGCCTGGAGCAATGTCTGGGGTCGCAGGGGACCTGTGTTGGTGCCAGAGGAAGGAAAGGGCTGTTTCCTGCTTCCCAGATGCTATGCCTGTCTCCACTGCCAGAACCAGTGGGCCAAACACACAGGTATAAGCCTCTATGCTTTTCGTTTGTAGCTGCTGTGGGTGGGGCTTCCCTCTGGCTGGCCTGATGCCAGGGCAGTGTTTGCGGGCTCACGAGCCAGGTGCGGCTGGCAGGGAGGAAGGCGCAGCAGGCTGCTTATCATGGAGGGGGGCCTTGGAGCTACGTAGCCAACCAGGGTGATGGAGCACCTGAAGATCATGAAAGTTCCCAATCTGCTAGGCAGAGTGAACCTGGACAATTTTGTCTACCTGTCCTTTCTTCTGAGCAGTAAGCTCTGTGCAATCCTTGGTCCTTTAGCAGCCTCGCTATTAGGAATTCTCTCAGACTGTCTGCCTTTCTTTTGTTCCAGAGCAGCCGGATATGGATCCCTGCTTTCCACAAGTGGCTGGAACTCAGTCTCTCCAGGTATTCTGCCTGTCTTAGCTTTCCAACCCCCCAATCACAAGAGCACCATGAAATATAGGTTTGTGCTCCCAGAGCAGATCTCCAGAGCTTGGTGTTCTGCAGTCCCAGTTGTCCACTCCCTCCCCGCTCCATTTCTCTTCCTCCCACCGGTGAGCTGGGGTGGGGGAAGAGCTTGAGTCCCAACGGGCCACAGCTTTGGTACTTACCCTGTTCTGTGAGGTTTATTCTTTTCTCCAGGTGTATGCTGTCTGGTGTAGCCCTCTTTCCTGTTGGTCTTTCAGGATTAGTTGTATTAATTATTGTGGGTAAAATTGTAACATTTCCAGAATATGTCGCCTGGCTTTAGTACATCTGCACATCAATAGGCGTTCAGTGGTGGAAAGAAGTATGGCTTTAGTGCATTTGCATCATTCCTCAGGGGTGGAGAGAAATTCATCTCCATATCAATGGGTGATTACCTGGACAAGGAGGGCTTATCTGTACCCAAGAGGTGAGGGGAGGGCCGGTTTGTGCTTCTGCTTGAGCAGGAAAGAGAGAAGGGGCCGTACTGCAACCTGTAAGCAATAAATGGATTTTAAACTTTATTTCTCCCTTTGAGTGATTTCGGTTTTTAGATGTATTTTGCCCCGGGATTTCCTCTCCCCGGACTAACAATTATATTTTCGTATTATATGCGGTTTTAGGACAAAGCCTCTGTCTCACCTCTCATGCTGCCATCTTTAATCCAATCCAAGGATAATTATTTTTAATGCATAGAAAGCAATACACTTTTTGCAAGAACATATATGTGGGTAAAATTGTAACATTTCCAGAATGTTTATTCTCTTTGTAGCCTATGGCTGGTCCCCGGTGATTGAGAGCAATCAAGGCACCCACTTTATTGGACATGCATTGCAAGGATAGGTGCAGCAATCAGGAGCAAAATGGATGTGGCCCTGGACATTTCAACACATGGACCGGCGATGGCTGGTTCTTCTGGCACCTTGGGGAAAAGGGCTGGAAGCTGGCCTCCCATGTATTCCTGGAATAACAGCAAATTGGCCCCCCACGATCACGGCTATTTGCTTCTACAGTCCTTGTGGCCTGAATAGGCCCCCTGGATGCAGCTGCTGCATGATGATTGCTCTTGACTTTGTCTAATGTTTGGTAAAAGTTTTGTGAGCAATCTAGCATAGTTGTTAAGAATGGGTAAACAAGTGTACACATTTCGTGCTTAGTGAGAGATTGTGCTGTAAAGTACATTTACTCAATCTGCATATGCTGAATCCTCTGCCTTGAGGATTATCAAGATTTTATTGCTGTTGCTGTTGTATGTCACTAGATTGGTTGGAAGAGGGGGGACAAGTAAATTGTAAGGCGAGATTTCTGGAGGGGTGACCTGTGGGTAAAATTGTAACATTTCCAGAATATGTCACCTGGCTTTAGTACATCTGCATATCAATAGGCATTCACAGCTTTAGTGCATCTGCATCATTATTCCTCAGGGGTGGAGAGAAGGTCATCGCCATATCACTGGGTAATTACATGGGCAAGGAGGGCTTATCTGTACCCAAGAGGTGACGGGAGGGCTGGTTTTGGCTGCTGCTAGAGCAGGAGGGAGAGATGGGCCAGACTGCAGTTTTGTAAGCAATAAATGGGTTTTAAACTTTATTTCTCCCTTTGACTGATTTCATTTTTTAGAGCTATTTTGCCCCGGGATTCCTTTCCCTGGACTAACAACATAGAAGCAAATTTAGAATGATTGAAAGGAAGTAAAGAATGAACATTAAAAGGGAATAACAAATAAGAAGAAATAAGAAAAAGGGGGAATGGTTCTATTAAATGTATATAGCAAATATAGTAATCAGGTTATTTGTTATCTGCCAGTTTTAGAAAAATATTTTATTAAAATTCAGGAGCATCAATTTATCCTGCATGTCTAAGCCAGAATAAAGACTGGAAGGTCAGAATAACCTTCTCAAAATATTGTTCTTGACTTGCAGTAACCCACACTCACTTTCCCAGGCCAGTTCTATGTGTTCTCCTCCCCATGGCCTCACATCCCTTTGTGACCTGTCCTCTTAAAGTGCATGACTGGCTCTCCTTCCTGGGTGAGGACCACATCCGGGAAGGCCTCATCAGCAAAGTCAGGAAGATCACTTCAGAGAATACCTCCTTGAAAGCAGATGCTCACAGTCTTAAGTGATTGCTTTCCACGTGGGCTGGGACTATCGGGGTTGCAGCCCTGACTTGTCCATCAGCCCGCGGATCCCAGGGACCTGGGTTCACTGTCGCTGCTGCTGCTGTTTAAGTTGATTGTTGTTTATATTGTTCTAGAGTTTTAAACCTGTTTTTCAGAATTAACTAAAATAAGGTGAGGGTCCACTAGGTGCCAGGCACTAGAATAGGTATTTGCAATACATTATTTTCACCAAAAACATTCTCACAGCACTGCAGCTTTTTTTTTAAGGCCAATAATCCCACTGCCCAAACAGCCTCTGCTGACAATGCTGATTAAAAATTCAAATGATACTGAAAGATATAAAGGAAAAAGGAAAAGCCTCCTTCTGGCCTAACCACATTCATTTCCCTTTGAATAGCCATTATTATTAGTTTTATTATGTGACATTCCAGAAAAGTGTTTCATTTATATATTAATGTACACACCAATGTATACATATCCTATTTTTATACCAAAAGGGATCCTATGCTAATATTGAAATCGTTTCTAGGTGCTTCCTAGTAAAATTAATACTCCTCTCTCTTTATTGAAGCATTCCAGATAATAAATTAAGGAAGAGTGCTAGAATATCATTTTGTAGCCCATAATGAATTAAATGATCTAAGCATTAAGCATCTACAGCTGCTATTATCACAAAAAGAGAAGCAACTAGACATTATGTGTCTCCCGATAGAAAAAAAAATAGTACCACCTATGACGTAGTCTTGTCAAGGAGTGAGGTGAACCTGAATCTAATCAGGCCTCTGATCCAACTTCTAATTTACAGGAAATACAGAGGACAAAGGATCATAATAAACTACATCCCAGGGAAACAATCAACAAAATCCTGACTGAGAAAAATAACCCAGTTTCTTCAAAAAAGGTATTACAAAGGAAAAAATAAAAGGGATGGTAAACATGTATTAAAGTAGAGTTAAAAGACATGTAGTGGTTCAAATTGACCACTCTGTGTAGAACTTATTTGGATTCAAAGTATTTTTAAATATATGATACATAGATTAAAATTAAAAGTTGAACACTATCTGGATGTTTTATGAATTGAGGAACTATTGTTACTTATTTTAGATGTTACTTATTTAGATTTGGGATTATGGTCCTTATCTTTTAGAGATACACAAAGACATATTTATGGATGAAATAATATGGTGTCTTGAATCTGCTTCAAAATGATATAGGACAGACAGCTTTGAATTGATAATTGACCTTGATATTTGTTGAAGTCAGATAACAGGTACAGTGGTGTCTGTTTGTATATGTTTTAATTTCTCCATTATCAAGAATTAAAACTATATTTTCTTTAAAAGCTGCTATTTACCATCTGTGCACAAATATCTTGGTGTGTTTTGTTTAGGGGTTTTTGTTTTGTACTTGTATATGAAAGGGAATTTTGATAGTTGTTAGAATACCTACTAGGAAGTTTGTACCAAAATTCTTTTCCCACTAATAGTGTATTAGAGTATTTTTTAAATATATGACACATAGATTAAAATTTCTGTTACACCCTATTTCTGTAAACCTAACCAGCACTGGGAATTAGCAAAACTTTATATCTGGCTAATTTTGAATCTCGCAGTCCCCTTCAGATCCCATGGTCCCCTCATCCATGGCTGGTGTCAGCATGGATGACCTCAGGCAGCTATGCCCACTTTAAGGGAAACCCCATAGCAGTGAACAGGCATTCATTTGAGGGCCAGGGGGCCATCTGCCCCAGAGGATGATTGAATAGCTCACAGACCTCTGAGACTTTTTGACTTTTCTATTCTCAGTGCCATTCAGCTCCTTTCTGTTTCTTTAGTCACATTAGCCTAGAAACTGTTTCCATATGTCTGGTCTCATCCTGCAAGGTCTGACCCTGCCACCTGTGTAACTTCACATTACTGCACTCTCTTACTTGCCCTTTAAACACTACCCCTACTAGATTTCTTTCAGTTTCCCCTTACCTGCCTGAGCTGCTTCTTTCACCCTCCTCTAGGTCTTTGCCCATGCCTCCCACTGCCTGGAATGCTCCTTTGCAGCCTCTCCAGGTCTCATCCTTAAAAGTCCCTCCCTCAGGGAAGCCTTCCTTACCCCCACTAATGTTAAGTTAGGCCTCCTTCCATTACATTAACAGTATCTGTACTTCTCCTATCCTAACACTTGTCACACCTTATTATAGTCACTGGTTTAATAACTGTCTTCCCTTCTAACCACTAAAAGTTCAAGGAGGCAGAAGCCAGTCTGTTCTGTTTAACCTTGTATCCTCACTGCCCAGCAGACTTCTCCAGAGGACTAGTCCTAAAGAGCCTTTCTTATAGAACTTAGTAATATTAACAGATACTTAATCAATATTTACAATATTAGCAGATACAAATTTTAAACCACCCATATTAAATGAATGATTAAATCGGTCTCCCTGACAGTCTGTTAGGTGGTTTCTGAAACAACATAAACAAAGCCACCCCTCAGGCTTACTCCTTGTGCCCAAAATGCTAATGAGTCATATTTTGAACTCTGTAGCCTCCCTCTTAAAGAAGCAGGGTTCTCCAGACCACATTGTGAAACCAAAGACAGTATAAGAATTGCTGATAAAGTTTTACACTTTTTAGTTTTTTCTATTGAAAGTCAAACTGAGGCAGTGAGGCAGGACCCTGGAGGTTTGCGAGCAGGTGGGTGACGAAGTCACATCTGTGCTTTAGAAGATTACTCTGGCAGCAGAACATGGAGTGGACTTAGGAGGTTTTGAGCCTAGAACAAAAGTGAAACCCTAACACTTTCTCCCACTTGACAGAATAAGTATTTGTGTATATATCTCATTTCCCATCTGAGTTCTTTCCCAATTGAGGGCAGAAAGTATCGTGTTTTTCTGGAACACCTGTGACACAAAGTTGGAGTGCATTAAAAAGGGGGGCTAAAGCTGGAAGCAACCCAACTACCCATCAAGAAGTGAATGGATTAACAATTGTAGTGTAGTCATACAATGGGATACAACTCAGCAATAAAAAGGAATGAACTACTGAAACATGCAAGTATGAATGAATCTCAAAATCATGATGCTGAATGAAAGCCAGACACAAATGATATACACTGTCTGGGTCCATTTACATAAAATTCTAGAAAATTCCAACCATCTATAATGACATAAAGCAAAACAGTGGTTATCTGAGGGTAAGGATGGGGGCAAAGGAGGGCACTGTTGAAGGGAAAAGGAGGAATGAATTATAGAGGGGCACTAAGAAACTCTGGGGGGGCTGGTGATGGGTATGTTCATTGTTTTGATTGTGGTGATGTTTTCATAGGTATCAAAACTTAGCAAATTGACTTCAAACATATGCAGTTTATTGTATGACAATTATACCTCAGTAAAGTTGGCTTTCTTAAAGTAGAGGTGGGTATGGTAGAGAAATGAATTGAGATGTTATTTGAGCTGGAGGATATGGCCTTGGCTTGAAAGAAAGCTCTGGCCAAAACAGAAGGAAGGGACAATCCAGTCCAGACCTGGGAAAGAGCAACTGGGTTTAGGGAAAGGTGAATAGACCATTTTAACTAAAGCAGAAAACAGTAGGAGATAGAGCTATGAAAGAAGGAAGAAGGCAGACTATGGAGGCCCTTGAATATCAAGTGTTTTAAAAGCTTGCACTGGATTGCAATTCCACCACTTACTTACTTCCTAAACAATCCTGGACAAATTGTGTAACTTCTCTGAGACTCACTTTCCTTTACAAAATAAGAAAGTTGAAAATAGAACCTACCTTAAATGGTGGCAATGAAGATTAAATGAAGCAATGCATGTAAACCACTTAGCAGAGGACCAGGTAAATAGTTAACTTGTCCCTAAATAGAAGCAATTTTTATTATAATCCCAATATAAGCAAATGTTTATAGGTGTTTGGGCAGGAGAAAGAAGTGATCAAAGAGGTTCTTAAGGTTCTATTCTCACCATCACTAATTACCTCCCCTCCAGGGTTAGAATACCAAACTCTGTCACCTCTTCCCCATTCCTCACTCTGTAACTTCCTTCTTGGTAAACACCATGCCCAAGAGGAGCCTGAAACCAGTAGCTGAGAGCCTCGGGCAGGGATTCCAACAGTGACTCCTACCACTGTGGATTCAAACTATACCGAGTTGAGTGAGATATGGCCTCTGGGATGGAGAACCAGAGCCCCGAGATCCATCCTCAAGGCTTTCAGCCACTGCCACCACCATAGATTTATAACCAGGGTGCATCCTGAAGAGAATAAAGCAGGTGATATTTCCCCCCTGCAGGGAGGGGTCCAGGTTTTCAAAAAGTAACCTTACTTTCTCAAGTCCCATAAGCTCTGACCTAGGAGTCTATTCTGGAGAGTTTCTGAGGAGAAGCCTCTCTGTGCCTCAGTTTCCTCATCTGTAAAATAGGAGGTAATAATGTTAACGACTTCATGAGGTTCTTGTGAGGAGTAAATGAATCACTACGTGTAAAGGGCCTAGAACACTGTCTGGCATGTAGTAAATGTTCTGTGGGTGTAGCTGAACTACTTGAGAATGTTATTTCTTCTATCTTGTTTACAACGTGTATTTGTGGTCATGTATTTTCAAATTACTGAGCTTCATTCAGCCCTCTCACAACAGGCTATTTTAGCCCCAGTGCACTTCTGGGGTAAAGTCTGGCCAATGCCTATGAATATTCATCCTCCAAGTCAGAGGCTCCCAGGCCTTTCCACAGACCCAGCAGTGTTTGTATCTGTTAACTTCATTTAATTTAAAAATATATTGCAGTTTAAAGAATCCAGCCAAGATATTTAATTGGTACTTTATTAATAACAACAGCATCTACACACATTTGAAAACACACATGTAAGAGGGAAACTTAAGATTTATTCAGTCTACAATAATTAATGCCTGGAGTTCATTTGGATTCCTCAAACCCCTGCAAATCACCTCGAGGACCCCTTAGCCAAGCACAGTTGAATAACAAAATCAAGGATTCGATGAAAATATTCAACATTCTGTAATTATACAAAATAAAACTAAAATATAATTGTCCTAGCATCTGAGGATACAAAGGTAGACAATATTAGCTTCATGACCTGTGGACCAATCACTTTACATCTTTCAATCTCGTTTGTGAAGGGATATTAACGTCGCCTACCTTACAGTCTATTTCACAGGGTCTTCTGTAAAGCAAACAAGATGGTAAGTGTAAATTAAAAGGTCACGTCGGTGGGGAACAGGATTGCGCGGTGGAGGCCGTGGCGGGAGTTGGGGGAGCGCTATAAGAAAAAAGGAAGGAAAAAGATCTTCCCAGTGACCAATGCTCTGAGTTTAATGAAAATCCAAGAGGTAAATTACGCTAAACCAAGAAGAGTAAAGAGAGGCTCTACAACTGCCACCTCCTCTTGTCGCAAAAAGAATCTTAGCAGGGACTCCTCCCAGCCAATGCCCTGAGGTGACTGACCATGGACAGACTTGTGGAAGGAGCTCCAAAAACATTTTTTTCATGTCTTCACATACATCCAATGGGAATGAGCCACAAGCATCCATCCACAGAAGCGATTAAGAAAGGCGTGGGACAAGAAAAGTAATTCAACAAATATTAAAAAGTACTTAAGTGTCCACTGTGTGCCAGGCACTGATTGGCGCTGAAGATATTGAGGTTTAAAAGCAGACTAGCAAATTCTGTTAAGGGCTTGAGGACAAAGACCACAAACAGGAAAACAAACCAATTTCCGATAGCTGCTAGGAGGAAGATAAAACACAGTGAGGAACAAGGACAGGTGGACACGAGAGGCAAAAATTCATGAGTGGATGGAAGGTCTCAGGCAATTTTTAAGCCCAGACCTACACGACCAGCGGCTTGCAGAGACCAGTGGTCGGAGCGTTCCAAGAAAAATATGCAAAAATGACCCACAAACCGAGAAGTATTGGATTTCAAAGCCTCGAAATGAGGGGCGGAAGCCAGATTTTACGAATTCCTGAGTGGCGCGTGATTTTGAATATTCATATCGTCCAATCAGGGAAAGCCTGGGACCTGGCAGCGCAGGCTCCGCCCGAAATGCCCAGAAACGCTGGTGTCCACATGAGGCAACATCGCAGAGCAAACTGGTGACCCGGCACCCCAGCAGCTGCCAAACTGTGGGAAATTCCTCAGTGCGGTGACGCAGTGTTCCTGGAACCCGGGCCTGTGTCCTGGGATCCTTCCTTAAATGATAGCCTTAAACCACTCGTTTCAGAACGTGGAAGAAACATACCCGACAGTCACAACAATGGGTCAACAGTCTGGAGACAAAGCGGGAGAACAGGTTCTCAATATCCTAATTCGAACAGATTCGTAAAAATGCTCAGCAGCACAGGAAAAGGTTAAGACGCGCCCTACCTTCAACATCAAAGCCAGTCACGCCCGAGGAACCTCGTTAGAACTTTTTTTAAATTACTTATGCCGTCTATCGTAACCTTCAACCAACTAGAATAACTTACTGTGTGATAAAAGAACTGAAAAGGAAAAGTGAACAAAAGCTCTTCTGGTGACTAGGTGGGTGGCCCTGAAAAGAGCCTTTGGAATCAAGCGGCCGGCGAGTCGTGAGAGCGCCAGTGTCCCGGCGGGGACTCACTTGGAGCTGGTGTACTTGGTGACCGCCTTGGTGCCCTCGGACACAGCATGTTTGGCCAGCTCGCCGGGAAGCAGCAGGCGCACGGCCGTCTGGATCTCCCGGGACGTGATGGTGGAGCGCTTGTTGTAATGCGCTAGGCGGGACGCCTCTCCCGCGATGCGCTCGAAGATGTCGTTGACGAACGAGTTCATGATACCCATGGCCTTAGACGAGATGCCGGTGTCGGGGTGCACCTGCTTCAGCACCTTGTACACGTAGATGGAATAGCTCTCTTTGCGACTGCGCTTGCGCTTTTTACCGTCCTTCTTCTGGGCTTTGGTGACCGCTTTCTTCGAACCCTTTTTGGGCGCGGGAGCGGACTTCGCAGGCTCTGGCATTGTCGACCACGACACAGGCAAGCAAAGGACCGAAGTGAGAGAATGGGCGGGCCTGATCATTTTATAACCACCATATGCAAATTACGACTCCAAAAG
Organism: Smutsia gigantea; assembly: GCA_032199065.1. Classification (NCBI taxonomy): domain Eukaryota; kingdom Metazoa; phylum Chordata; class Mammalia; order Pholidota; family Manidae; genus Smutsia; species Smutsia gigantea. Next base: position 23,554 of record JAVSCE010015007.1, read on the forward strand.
TCTTTGGTTTCCATTGGGCCATGAAGGTATCTTGCAGTGTCAGTAATGGCTACGTAACAACACCCGTTTGACCCTACTGGCTGTATCTGGAACCAATTTAGGACCAATGAAAAACTCCTTCTTGACCCCACCCCTAGGAAAGCTTATAAAGGCTTTCCACTTGCCGTTTTTTCAGGCTCCTGTTGCGAACTTTGGGATTTAGTTGTGGGAGTGTATTGCGCTTGTTTTCGGTCATGTCTGGTCGAGGAAAGCAAGGTGGCAAGGCCCGCGCTAAGGCCAAGTCGCGCTCGTCCCGCGCCGGCCTTCAGTTC
>JAVSCE010015008.1:0-86734 GCA_032199065.1 Smutsia gigantea
ATCCAACGCTCCCAAAGTATAATTTAAAAAATACACAGTGTTTCCAGATTTGTGTCTCAGACAGTGCTGTCATCACTGCTTGGGGACAATTGTTTTCAGTTTGAGTAAGATTATAAGATTTTGATAAAAATTACTTCTTTGCTGTTCGGAATAGCTGAGATTTGTGGTCTTTCATTTTGCTTTAAAACATGATTAAATATGCTTTAAAAATTGAAGACTTCTGCCTGGTGTTTGAATTTCTTCCAGATTTATAGCTGGTTAATATTATATATGTCATGCTGATTTTTTCTTTTCTTTTGGTTCAACAATGTCAACTGAGAGCCTCTCAAAGTAAAAAAAAAAAAAGGTTTATAAGAGAGAAAGAATCATTTGCATACCATGTTAAAACATCAAGAAATTTACCAAAGGCTTTATCAGGAACATTTAATTTTTAAAACTCTGTGCTGGAACTTCTGGGTAGAGTGCACAGCCAGTGCAGGAAGCTGAGAGAGATCTCAGGCAGGAAGAGAATCAAAGTGAAACCAAACCTGAATATGTTATTCTTAGGCTAGTATGGCCTAGCACGGACACACTGGTCTCCTTTATTCCTTTTGTTTTTATTGAGAATGTAATGTCTATTGAGACTTACTTGAGACTGAATGTCCTACATGCTATGTTATATGCCAACAATCATTAAGAGACTTAGCAGGGTGTCTCAGTCAGCTTGGGCTGCTATAACAAAATACCATAGACTGGGAGGCTTCAACAACAGAATTTTATTTCTCACACTCTGGAGGCTGGGAAGTCCACATCCAAGGTGCCAGCCAGTTAGGTTCCCAGGAGGGCCTTCTTCCTGGTTTGCAGACAGCTTTTTTTCTCATTGTCTCCTCAAATGGGAGAGAGTGCTCTCAGATCTCCTCCTCTTCCTAGAAGGGCATGCATACCATCATGGGGACTGTACCCCCATGACCTAAGTACCTCCCAAATGCCCCACCTCCAAATACTGTCACATGGTTGATTAAGGCACAACATATGAATTTGGGGGAACATCAACATTCAGTCCATACACAGTGGAAGGAAAAATACTCCCACATGGATGGCCTGAGTATTTAACAAGCAGCACATGACAACTGCTCCCATGTATTGCCCATTTTCTTCCTGGTCACTTTACTGGACATTTCATTCATTTCTCACAAAACCCAGTGAGGTCCTTGTGATTGTGTCCATTTTTACAGATGAGGCAATTTAAAGTCTGGAAGGTTAAATAAATGGGTCCAAGGTCAAGCAACATGGGCATGGTTTGTTCAAAATTTGAACCAAGTCTGACTCCAGTAAACCTGACATGTGGACTTGCACTCTTGAAACTGGATTAATACTCTGTTTCCAGAATCTCCCTCTGCTTAGTTTCTGTATCCATAGAGATGGTTTCCCTTTTGTAGCTTGGTAAACCTCCTAATGTCTTCTACTCATGACAGATCTTGTTGCCCAAGTCAGAAACCCGGAAGTTAGTAAAGATACTTCCTCATCCTAACCCAGAACATGGATAAATTGATTTCTAGATGTTCTACCCCTTCAATTTCCTTGCACTCCATCTTCTCTAATCTATATCTGCTACTGTAGCTCAGAAATTTGCCACTTCATTGTATTACTTATAACAGCCTCCTAAGAGCCCTTCCTGACTCCAGTCTTGTCCCCTTTAACCCATATTTCCCAAGGGCGGTTTCATTTCCAAGAATAATTTTTCAAAAATGTGAATCTAATCTCATTCATATACTACTAAAAAGCATTCACTCTCTTCTTCATTGCTACAGGATGAAGTTCAAGTCTCTTAATATTCCTTACAATGACTTTGCTATTTTGGCTTTATCTTTCCAGCTTAATTTACTATATATAATATTCCCTGGATTGGGATTAGATTTGCTTACAAGTTACAGAAAACTAAAAAGTGGTATGAAATGTAAAAAGCTGATTTTTTCCCCACCCCATATGGCAGGTATGTTTTTCCAATTATCCAAACCCAAGTTCTTTCCATATTACTATTCTACTTTCTTCACCATGTAGCTTCCACATCACTGGCCAAGATGGCTACTTGAGATCCAGCTCTTAGGTCCACAGTTTAGCCCACAGGAAGAAAGAAGGACCAAAGAAGTCTGGCCCTTCCCTTGATGATCACTTCCAAGAAGTTCCACTTAGGAACTTTATTTAGGTCCCATGTAACTTTGTTAAAAGGCAACATCTGCTGCAAAAGAGATTGGGAAATGTAGTCATTGGTGTGATGGTTATATATCCAGCAAAAAAACTGGAGACAATTAGTAGACTCTGATATTTTCACTCTCAACTATTTCCTTCAGCCCTTGGTGTGCATCTCACCCTAGCACCTCTGTAAGAGCATTTATAATACACCATATCCATGGAATTTCTGGTGTGCCTCTCCATGAGTCAGAGAATTCTTTGAGGGTATGGGCAAGTGTCTGGCACTCAAGTTCTGGTTTGGTTTTTTTTTTTACCCTTTAAATAGACCATTCTACTTAGCTTAAATGTAGAAACATAACCATAGATGTCTGAGAATGTGGATGCAGGTTATAATCCTGCACAAGAAACATGCATTGCAAGAGTACCCAACTACTGATACAGTGTCCTCTTTGAGGAGGTGATATTTGAGCTGAGACCAGAATTAGGAGAAAGAGCTAGTCTTGCAGTAATCAAAGGGAAGAGCCTTCTATGAAGAAAGTTCAGCTAAGACAAAGGCCTTGAGTTGAGGCAAGGAGGGACTTGGCATTTTCAAGGACAAAGGAAAGCTGTGGGAATGAAGAGCAGCAAATAAGAGGGAGAATAGGAGGAACAGCTATGGAAACAATGGTAAGAACAGACCACAGGTCTGGTGAAGGCAACAAAGTGCAGGGATTACAAGTAAGGCTCCACCCCTGGCCACTTAGATAACCCATGGTTTTCCCACTTACTAGGTGGGAGATCTTGAGTAAGTTACTTAGTTTCTCTGTGCTTTAGTTTTCCTATCTATAAAATAGTTATAGAACAGTTTTTTATGGGGTGGTTGTTAGATTTAAATGAGTTTACATGTGTAAAGCACTTGGAACAGTGCCTGACATATTGTGAGGATTCAACAGGTTCTTGACACCCACATACCTGATCTTTTTAATGTGTGTCTAGCTTCTAGCCACTCTTGTCTTTCTAATATCTTATTCCCGAACCTGGGCTCCTGTCACCTCCCTGCTCTTTACATTCAGTTAGTTACATTCTCAGTTAGAATAAGGTTTGACTGCATGTAACAGAGAACTCAGTATATAGCAGCTTAAATATGGGAATCTTATTTTTCTTTCCAACAGGAACACTGAGGCAGGCAGGCCTGCTTGAAGTGGCAGCTCTGTACACATTGCAGAGCCTGGTCCCTCCATCTTTCTGCTCCATCACTTGGGGCTCTAGTCTCAGAGGGCTGCCTGAGTTTCAGCCATCATGTCCACATCCCAGAAAGATGAAAGGTGAAAAGGAGAAAGGACAAAAAAGGCATACTCCGGAGTTCCAGGAAGATGGTGGCGTGAGCAGGGTGGCGGAAATCTCCTCCCAAAATCATATATATTTATGAAAATACAACAAATACAACTATTCCTAAAAGAGACACCAGAATACACAGGACAGCACACAGCCTGCATCTACACCGGAGAGGACTCAGTGCCCAGCAAGGCAGGTAAGATACGGAGCTGCATCCCGGCAGGACCGGAGCACTCCCCCACACCAGCGCACTGGTGGGAGGAGAGGATTCAGAGCCCGGAGAGAGTGGAAGTATAGGCCCGAAAAATAACCAGCCCTGTTGATCTACACCAGGAGCGCTGACACACATCGTGCGGTGTATCAGAGATTGGAGAGACAGAGGGTGCAGGATCTGAGCTTGGGAATGTACTGGGTCCTCGCAGCTGGCTCCCGGGGACAAAAGAAAAGTGTGCACTTTTTTTCAGCGGTCTTAAAGAGATAGGGGCCCAATGGAGGAACAGGATCGTTCCAGCACACTCGGCCCAGCAGGCTGGGAGTTCTGGGGAATTTCGGACCCCTTGGCTGACAACTGGGAAAAAGTAGCCCTACTGAGACTTCCCACAGATATCAACAGCCTCCCATTCATTCCTGCCCCGGCCAGAGCTACTACAAAGGGCCCTGTGGAGCAGTGTGGCCATGGCTGCAGAATAGTGGAGCAACAGCGCCACCTAAAGCATCCTCACAGAATCTACTCCCAGTGGCCGTCTTTTTGTTTGTTTGTTTTTCTCTTTTCTTTTCTTCCTCTTCTCTTCTTTTTTTTTTAAAGTCTTAAAGAGCCCAGCTGACATACATGGCATCTACCACGACCACTTCTATCACCATGAAAAGACAGAGGAATATAGTACAAAGCTTATACAGACCCAGACACCAGAGAGGGAATCTGAAAGGATGGAAATGCACAATCTTCTGGAAAAAGATTTCAGAATAAAAGTCATAACCATACTGATGGATCTACAGAGAAATATGCAAGAGCTGAGGGAGGAAGTGAGGGAAATGAGGAAAGACAATGCAGAAAGGAGAGAAGCGATCGAAGGGCTTAGCAGCAGACTACATGAGATGTTAGAGACTGTTAATGGAATAGAAATGAGAGAACAGGAATTCAGAGAAGCTGAGGCAGAAAGGGATAAAAGGATCTCTAGGAATGAAAGAATATTAAGAGAACTGTGTGACCAATCCAAACGGAACAATATTCGCATTATAGGAGTACCAGTGGAAGAAGAGAGAGAAAAAGGGATAGAAAGTATCTTTGAAGAAATAATTGCTGAAAACTTCCCCATGCAGGGGAAGGAAATAGTCTTGCACTCCACAGAAGCCCGCAGATCTCCCAACACAAGGGACCAAGGAAGACAACACCAAGACACATAATAATTAAAATGGCAAAGATCAAAGATAAGGACAGAGTATTAAAGGCAGCTAGAGAGAGAAAAAAGATCACCTACAAAGGAAAACCCATCAGACTATCATCAGACTTCTCAATAGAAACCTTACAGGCTAGAAGAGAATGGCAAGATATATTTAACATAATGAAACACAAGGACCTCGAACCAAGAATATTGTATCCAGCACGATTATCATTTAAATATGATGGAGGGATTAAACAATTTCCAGACAAGTGAAAGCTGAAAGAGTTTGCCTCTCAAAAACCACCACTACAGGATATCTTAAATGGACTGCTCTAGAAGGAAGCACTCCTAAGGCTAAAAAGATGTCACCAGAGAAAATAAAATCATGGCAAAGAAAGCAGACCATCCAAACACTAACTAAAGGCAAAGAATAAAACACCTAGTATATAAAGAATGGAGGAGGAAGAATAAGAAAGGAGAGAAATAAAGAAACATCATACTGTGTTTACAATGACTTAACAAGAAAGTTAGGTTAGACTGTTAGATAGTAAAGAAGCAACCCGTGAACCTTTGGCAACCACGAATCTAAGCCAGCAATGGCAATAAGTACATATGTATCAATAATCACCCTAAATGTAAATGGACTGAATGCACCAATCAAAAGACACAGAGTAATAGAATGGATAAAAAAGCAAGACCCATTTATATGCTGCTTATAAGAGATTCACCTCAAAAGCAAAGATATGCACAGACTAAAAGTGAAGGGATAGAAAAAGATATTTCATGCAAACAACAAGGAGAAAAAGCCGGTGTTGCAGTACTTGTATCAGACAAAACAGACTTCAAAATGAAGAAAGTAGCAAGAGATAAAGAAGGACATTACCTAATGATAAAGGGGTCAGTCCAACAAGAGGATATAACCATTATAAATATATATGCACACAACACTGGAGCGCCGGCATACGTGAAACAAATACTAACAGAATTAAAGGAGGAAATAGACAGCAATGCATTCATCTTAGGAGACTTCAACACACCACTCACTCCAGAGGACAGATCAACCAGACAGAAAATAAGTAAAGACACAGAGGCACTGAACAGCACCCTAGAACAGATGGACATAACAGACATCTACAGAACTCTACACCCAAAAGCAAAAGGATACACATTCTTCTCAAGTGCACATGGAACATTTTCCAAAATAGACTACATACTAGGCCATAAAAAGAACCTCAGTAAATTCAAAAATACTGAAATTCTATCAACCAACTTCTCAGATCACAAAGGTATAAAACTAGAGATAAATTTTAGAAAGAAATCAAAAAGGCTCACAAATACATGGAGACTTAACAACATTCTCCTAATTAATCAATGGGTTAATGACCAAATCAAAACAGAAATCAAAGAATATATGGAGACTAATGACAACAACAACACAAAGCCACAACTACTGTGGGACGCAGCAAAGGCAGTTCTAAGAGGAAAGTATATTGCAATCCAGGCCTATTTAAAGAAGGAAGAACATTCCCAAATGAATAGTCTAAAGACACAATTACTGAAATTGGAAAAAGAAGAACAAATGAGGCCCAAAGTCACCAGAGGGAGGGACATAATTAAGATCAGAGAAGAAATAAATAAAATTGAGAAGAATAAAATAATAGAAAAAATCAATGGAACCAAGAGCTGGTTCTTTGAAAAAATAAACAAAATAGATAAACGGCTAGCCAAACTCATTTAGAGAAAAAGAGAATCTACACACATAAACACAATCAGAAATGAGAAAGGAAAAATAACGCAGACCCCACAGAAATACAAAGAATTTATAAGAGAATATTATGAGAATCTGTATGCTAACAAGCTGGAAAACATAGAAGAAACGGACAACTTCTTAGAAAAATACAACCTTCCGAGACTGACCAAGCAAGAAACAGAAAAACTAAACAGACCAATCACCAGCAATGAAATTGAATCGTTAATCAAAAAACTACCCAAGAACAAAACCCGCGCACCAGATGGATTCACCTCTGAATTCTACCAGACATATAGAGAAGAAATAACACCTATTCTCCTTAAAGTTTTCCAAAAAATAGAAGAGGAGGGAATACTTCCAAACTCATTCTATGAAGCCAGCATCACTCTAATACCAAAACTGGGCAAAGACCTCACCAAAAAAGAAAATTACAGACCAATATCCCTGATGAACGTAGATGCAAAAATACTCAACAAAATATTAGCAAACCGAATTCAAAAATACATCAAGAGGATCATACACCATGATCAAGTGGGTTTCATCCCAGGGATGCAAGGATGGTACAACATTCGAAAATCCATCAACATCATCCACCACATCAACAAAAAGAAGAACAAAAACCACATGATCATCTCCATAGATGCTGAAAAAGCATTTGACAAAATTCAGCATCCATTTATGATTAAAACTCTAAACAAAATGGGTGTAGACAGCAAGTACCTCAACATCATAAAGGCCATATATGACAAACCCACAGCTAACATCATACTTAACAGCGAGAAGCTGAAAGCTTTTAATCTATGATCAGGAACAAGACAGGGATGCCCACTCTCTCCACTGTTATTCAACATAGTACTGGAGGTCCTAGCCACGGCAATCAGACAAAACAAAGACATACAAGGCATCCAGATTGGTAAAGAAGAACTCAAATTGTCACTATTTGCAGATGACATGATATTGTACATAAAAAGCCCTAACGACTCCACTCCAAAACTACTAGAACTAATATCTGAATTCAGCAAAGTGGCAGGATACAAAATTAACACACAGAAATCTGTTGCTTTCCTATACACTAACGATGAACTAAGAGAAAGAGAAATCAGAAAAACAATTCCATCCACAATTGTATCAAAAAGAATAAAATACCTAGGAATAAACCTAACGAAGGAAGTGAAAGACCTGTACTCTGAAAACTACAAGACACTCCTAAGAGAAATTAAAGAGGACACTAACAAATGGAAATGCATCCCATGCTCTTGGCTAGGAAGAATAAATATTGTCCAAATGGCTATACTACCTAAAGCAATCTACAGATTCAATGCAATCCCTATCAAACTACCAACAGCTTTCTTCAATGAACTGGAACAAATAATTCTAAAATTCATATGGAACCACAAAAGACCCAGAATAGCCAAAGCAATCCTGAGAAGGAGGAATAAAACAGGGGGAATTACACTCCCTGACTTCAAGCTCTACTACAAAGCCACAGAATCAAAACAATTTGGTATTGGCACAAAAACAGACCCACAGACCAGTGGAACAGGATAGAAAATCCAAACATTAAGGCAAACATATACAGTCAATTAATATTTGATAAAGGAGCCTTGGATATACAATGGGGAGATGACAGCATCTTCAGCAGCTGGTTTTGGAAAAACTGGACAGCTACATGTAAGAGAATGAAACTGGACTACTGTCTAACCCCCTACACAAAAGTCAACTCAAAATGGATCAAAGACCTGAATGTAAGTCATGAAACCATAAAAGTCTTAGAAAAAAACGTAGGCAAAAATCTCTTGGACATAAATATGAACGACTTCTTCATGAACATATCTCCCCAGGCAAGGGAAACAAAAGCAAAAATGAACAAGTGGGACTATATCAAGCTGAAAAGCTTCTGTACAGCAAAGGACACCATCAGTAGAACAAAAAGACATCCTACAGTATGGGAGAATATATTCATAAATGACGTATCTGAAAAGGGGTTGACATCCAAAATATATAAAGAACTCACACACCTTAACAAACAAAAGGCAAATAATCCAATTAAGAAATGGGCAGAGGACATGAATAGACACTTCTCCAAAGAGAAATTCAGATGGCCAACAGGCACATGAAACGATGCTCCACATCGCTAATCATCAGAGAAATGCAGATTAAAAACCACAATGAGATATCACCTCACACCAGTGAGGATGGCCAACATCCAAAACACAAACAATAACAGATGTTGGCGAGGATGTGGGGAAAAGGGAACCCTCCTACACTGCTGGTGGGACTGCAAATTAGTTCAACCACTGTGGAAAGCAGTATGGAGGTTCCTCAAAAAACTCAAAATAGAAATACCATTTGACCCAGGAATCCCACTCCTAGGAATTTACCCTAAGAATGCAGCAGCCCAATTTGAAAAAGACAGATGCCCCCCTATGTTTATCGCAGCATTATTTACAATGGCCAAGAAATGGAAGCAACCTAAGTGTCCATCAGTAGATGAATGGATAAAGAAGAGGTGGTACATATACACAATGGAATATTATTCAGCCATAAGAAGAAAACAAATCCTACCATTTGCAACAACATGGATGGAGCTAGAGGGTATTATGCTCAGTGAAATAAGCCAAGCCGAAAAAGACAAGTATCAAATGATTTCACTCATATGTGGAGTATAAGAACAAAGAAAAAAACTGAAGGAACAATACAGCAGCAGACTCACAGAACTCAAGAATGGACTAATAGTTACCAATGGGAAAGGGACTGGGGAAGATGGGCGGGAAGGGAGGGATAAGAGGGAAAAAGGGGCATTACGATTAGCAGATGTAATGTTGGGGGGTCACGGGGAGGGCTGTACAACTCAGAGAAGAGAAGTAGTGATTCTATAGCATCTCACTATGCTGATGGACAGTGACTGTAATGGTGTTGGTGGGGGGGACCTGATGAAGGGGGTAGTTTAATAACCATAATATTGCACATGTAATTATAGATTAATGATACCAAAAAAAAAATTTCCAAGTGGAAAAAAAAAAAGAAAAAGGCATACTCCTTTTTAAAACTGTTCCTGAATCCCTACCCAACAGTGTACTGTCACTGTATTAGCTGGAATTATTCACATGGCCACACCTAACTGGAAGAGACTGGCACATGAAATTTTTTTTCCCGCCTGGCACACTGCATGGAGTTCAATTACTAAGAAAGAATCCCATGAGATAAGACCATCTTCTTTCTTATTGCCAAGAATCTAATCCAGACTCTCATTCTTTGTCAGCCAGTCCACTTCTCTGGGCTCTCTGCCTAAGGGTTCCCATCTTCGACCCATTTTATATGTGGGCAGTCTTTAGTAGCTCACATTTGCATCAAGCAGAGCGCACAAGCTGAACACAGCATACAGTCAAGTTTTGATTGTCTTTCATGGCATTTTGAAAAATAAATGAATTACTTACCAAAATTGAATAAGTCAAAAATCTCTCTAAAATCCTTCATTTCCTTCTTTTGATAGCAGAGGCTTTGGGCCCACATCCCAATAATTATCAGCAGGAATTAGCTGTGGTTGAGTGATCACTTACTGCTCTCGACAGAGTTTGGGATTTTCAGTTTGCCCCCATCCCTACTCTTGCTCTGCCTCACCCAGAACACTTCCCTAATTTGCATTTTCTGACTATCTCCTGGAAGCATTTGGGTTTGTTTATGAGTCCTAACTGAAAGACTAAAACCTAAAACTCCTTGTCTTTTGTTCAAGGCCCTTCTGCGATCTGGCCTTAGCTTGCTCTTCCAGCATGACTTCACGTGCTCTATACGTAAACACTCCCCAGGTGGTATCTCTTGACTGTAAGCTCTGTAAGGCCAGAGACCATGTCTGCTTTATTCATCAGTCTATTCCCAGCCCATAAAATGGTGCTGAGTTCAAAAGGAATGCTCAATAATTAATCATTAAATGAATCAATGAATCAACATTTGTATTTTGCTACCTTCCTGTTTATGTTCATGTCCCCACTCCCTAAAATGACTCGCATATCCACATGATAGGAGCTTAACCATCCTTCAGTCAAACACCTGTCCTGTCCTCTGTGAAGCCTCCCATGGCCCACTTGCTGGAAGTAACTTTCTCCTTCTCTGAACTTCTCCAAAATCCTAGTGCTTTTAGTAATTGTCGAGCTCCCAGGACATATCCTGAAGTGCTCGGGACTTCCACACTCTGGAAGAAAACCAGACTGAAGAAGATTTGACAAACCTAGGAAGTTATATGCCAGATCACTCTCGAGGCTGTGTGTGGAGGGGAGTCAGAGAAAAAGGAGATGGGAGGCTATGGAAGCAGCCTGGGAAAGAAACAATGGTAGCTTTGGCTTGGGGGTGGGCAGGAACAAAATGGATCTAAGAGATTATTGGCACATTAGGGTGTCAAGACTTGATAATATAATGGAAAAAATTGTAAAGGCAAAGGTAACGGAGGGTTTCAAAAGTGATTGTTTGATTACTGGCTCATTCAAAAAAATTAATAGTACTATCATTCCCTGAAAGAATATTTAGAGAGAACCAGGCTTTGGGGTTTACTTTTGGCTTTGTTGATTTTGAAGATCTTTGAGACATTCAACTTGAGATATCAAGTAAGAGGTTAGGTATATGGGTTTGAAGATCAGATAAGCATTCTCAGCTGTGGATATATATTGAAAATTATCAAAATTATCAGTTGTTGAAACTCTGGATGTGGCTATGGCTGCTGAATGTCAAGGGAGGTAGTACAGAAGAAGAGAATGGGCCCATGCCCATGTCTTGGGAAGATCATACTTAGTAGCCAGGAGAAGCTGAGCCTCACAGGACATGAGAAGGAGTGTCCAAAGGCCTAGGAGCAAACTGGAGGATTGTATTGGAAAGCCAAGGAAGAGAACATCTCAAGATGGCAGAAGTGATATACTTAGGAGAAGTAAGAAAGAAAAGAATTGAAAATCACCCTAGAAGTAGCACTGTGTGTGTCATCATGGGTGACCTCTGAAAGAGCCATTTGGAAGGCTGCTAGGCCTGGTAGGAGGAAGCCTACCAGAAAATGTTGTTTGGGAGAAAAGAAAAGGGAGATAATGAGAACAGCTATGATATGCTAGGCCAATTCTAGATGAAGTGATATTAAGGTACATTAAGAATATTCCTGTGATATGACTGAAAAGATCTATTGGACTTAGCAATATGGGGGTCATAGGTATCCTTAGAGAGATGAAACCATTAAGGGGGAGTCTTAGGATGGGAAGACAGAGTAGAGGAGTTGAGGACTGAAGGAGAAGGACATGAAGACTAAAATTGGTGTGGCCTCATCGTGAAAACTGGCTTTACTCCCCTTTGTCTCTCTGCCTCTCCCAGCAATGATTTTAATGTCAAACCTGAGGTCCACTGCTGGTTTAGAGGTCAGAAGTATCTCCTTTGTAGTCTAGGGTCATCCCTGTGTGGTTTCTCAGAAAGATGAGGAGTTTAAGAAGTGAAGGCACTGTCACTCATAAAAAGAAAACAGATCCACTGTGCAGTCCAGGAGGGACAAAGACTAGAGCATGCAGCTGGGCTCTAGGGGTCTGTCCTCCAGGAGTGTGTTAGAGAGATAGCTCTTAACCTTCACATTTGCTCAAAACTTTAGAGGACAGGATATTCAGATTATACAGATGGTGGTGAAAATGCCAGAAAAGTAAATGGGACTTTTTTCCCATCTAAGTCTTTTAATCTAATCGCTAAAGACTAAGTACCTAATCCTACTTTCAAAATTCCACTGAGTTTTAAGCAGCTAGAATTTTATAGCAAAACATGAAAAAATTGAAATACATAATTGATTATCTGAGCTTTAGAGAGGGCTTGAAATTTAATTCCATCATTCCTCTGGACCAGTAACTGTCCAATAGTGATATAAGGTGAGCCATAAATGTAACTTTTAATTTTCTAGTGGCCATGTTAACAATATTAAAAAGAAACATTATTTTAAGAATACATTTTATTTATCCTAATATATCCAAAATGTCATTTAAACATGTAATTAGTGTACAAATGTATTAATAGGATATTTTATATTCTTTAGTTCATACTAAGAGTTTGAAATCTGGTGTGTATTTTACATTTATAGCACATCCCAATTCTGGCTAGCCACATTTCAAGTGCTCAAAAGCCACATGTAGCTAATGGCCACCTTATGAGACATTGAAGAATCAAGAAAGAATCAGGTATAAAGAGAATCTATCAGTTGCAAAATAGGAAGCTTATTTTCCACTGGGCTGACAATTTTACTTATGTCATGTCATTTACTCCTTCCCATAATTCTGCCATGTAGATATCATTATTCCCTCTTTACGGAGGGGGAAATTGAGGTGCAGAGTAGTTAAATGGATTGCGCTTCACTAAGAAGTTCAGGGTCAGGTTTTAAACTCAAACCTGTGCTTTCCTTAATATGCCATCTTTGGGTATATAAGTAATTAATTAAAATCTCCAAGTCCTTGATACACATTATGATATTCACTAGGACACATATTCACACTAAAAAGAATAGCAGTGAGGACACCAAATATGAAATACTCCTGAGAGCAACAAAAAAGAAAGGGATACACTATGAAATCCCAAGTCTTATTAAATAATAGATATTAACCCATCTGAGAGAAAATTGTATTGAGCACCTTCCTTGTATAATAAGCATTATGGAGGAAAAAAGAAGTACACAAAATTACCTGGTCCTGACCCACCTTGCCACTCTCTGCCCTCATTTTCTCACAGGAAGTTCCCTGCTTCCTGACACGCTCTTCCCTGACTCACATTTGTGCACCTACTGTTCCCTCTAACTGGAAGATTCTCCCTTCCCCTCTCTCAGCCATTAACTTCTCATCCTTCAAGGTCAGGTCAGAATGCCACAACCTATGGGAAGCCCTCCCTAACACCTCAGGCAGAGCAGATTATCTTGCTCCTCAGGCATTAACGGCACCTTTCTGAGGGAGCAGTTATTACACCTTTGATCCTAAGTCTGTTTCCCACAGTGTGTGAGACCCTGGAAGCAAGGAGAACACTTTACTTAATACTTGTTGAATAAATGTCTTAATTCAGCTATTGGCTGGGCTCTCCTGGACCTTAAACTTTAGATCAAATTGATTCAAGTATTAATTCCTTAGGTTAGGGAATCCTAAAGCATTCCCAAGAAGCCTCCAAATTCTTATAGTCTTATGGTAAATTCTGTTCTCATGTCTTGACTTTGTCAAAATTTGTTCTACTCCATGTTTTGTAGCCATTTCTTCAGTTCTTCTCGGGTATCGGTCTCTATCAACATACAAGTTCTTCTCTTTGACTCTCTCCCCACCCCAAAAGCAACCATGTAAATAGGCATTTTACTGAAGACTGGGTGATCAAAGAGAGGTGCCATTGCATAACAGAGCAAATGACTCAAAATCATATATTAGATCTTTCTACAACCCTGCTGCCTCACGCACCCCTACTTTACCTTCTACGTCTCAAAAACTTCTTAGCTCCTCTTTCTCCAATCTTTTTTCTGCCACCCCCTTCCATTTTTTTCAGGGGCCAAAACCCAACATTCCTCTCATTTTCTCATACAGAATGGTACATGTTTGTCTTTCTGCTTGGGCTACTCTAATACCTATACATCAGGATTCTCACCTAAACTCTTAACAAGGTATGTTCCCAAGTAAAGACAGTTTCCCTTTTAAGAAAAATCTCAACACTTAAAGCAAAACAGAGCAGGGGCAAACTTCTGTAAAGGTCTAGATGGCAAAAAATTTTGGCTTTTTACCCCTAAGATCTCTGCCACATCTACTCAATTCTACCATTATAGCACTGAATCAGCTAACACCTAAATGAACATGTTCCAACAACATTTATTTATAAAAACACGTGGTGGGGGAGGCAGGATTGACCCCAGGCTACAACTTACACATGGGCAGGATTTGACCTGTGGATGATAAGATACTGACCCCTGATCTAGACAATGAATGAACAAACAATCCCTTCCCTTCAAGAGCTTCCAATCGGGTCTGGGGAAATGGGTCAGACCCATGAAAAACATGACTAATATTTTAATAGGTAATAAAGATAAGTTCCAGATGAATGATTCAGGTCATCCAAGTTGACATTTTAATGAAATTTCTTAATGCAGTATTAGATGAAACACTAGTAATTTTTATGTAGTGTTTGGGTGAAGAACTCTTTTCAGATTGTTAAGCTCATTTGCTATGAGGGCAGAGGTCATCTAGCACAGGTGTCAACAATTTACAGCTCACAGGCCAAACCCTGTCCACCATCTGTTTTTATAAAGTTTAATGGGAATGATTTCCCTCATTTGTGGAGTATAACAATGAAGCAAAACTGAAGGAACAAAACAGCATCAGACTCACAGACTCCAAGAAGGAACTAGTGGTTACCAAAGGTGAGGGGTGGGGGAGAGTAGGGGGGGAGGGGGGAGAAGGGGATTGAGGGGTATTATGATTAGTACACATGGTGTGAGGGTGATCATGGGGAAGACAGTGTAGCACAGAGAAGGCAAGTAGTGACTCTGTGGCATCTTACTACACTGATGGACAGTGACTGCAATGGGGTATTGGCGGGGGGACTCAATAATATGGTTGAATATAGTCACCACATTGTTTTTCATGTGAAACCTTCATAAGAGTATATATCAATGATACCTTAATAAAAAAAAGTTTGATGGAAACTCAGCCTCATCTGTTCGTTTATATATTGTCTATGGCTACTTTTGCTCTGCAGGGCAGAATTGAGTTGTTTTGACAGACATAGTAGTCCACAAAGCTGAAAATTTATTATCTGGCCCTTTACGGAAGTTTACTGACCCCAAGTCTAGGACATTTGCAATGTGAGGTTGTAAAACAGCACAGATATTGAAGGCAAATATCCCAAATCCAGGCAATGGGCTTGTCACTTTCTAAGGGTGGCCTTGGACTAGTTACATCACCTTGGAGGGTTTTCTCACCTATAAAAAGAGGTTAATGCATATTTCACCAAGCTGTTATGACTATTCAATGAGACAACACATAAACCAGGGCCCAACATGCCAAAAAACACTATTTCCCTTTTTTCTATTTTTCCCTCCATATAGCAATTGATTGTAAAATCATATTGCATGCATTTGGTTTTAAGTAATTTCTGAACAAAAGTGATTGCAGTTTAGATAATATTAAGGCAGGCAGGTTACCACACACAAAGGATTTAGAGATTCCTTTAAAGTGAGCTTCAAGTGCCTTGCTAAATTTGCATGTTGCTCTTTTGTTTGTAAGTGACATAAAACCAAGGCAAAGTGGCTTTTTAAAAAAGAATATTGGCTCACAAAACTAAAAATTCCTGGGTTGGATCTTTGTACACGGTGGGTCCAGACACTCAAAACATGTCATTGGGAGTCTGTGTTCTCTTCATCCTCCTTGCTTTGAGCACTTTCATTCGAGGGTGGACACTCCCTTTGCAGTGGAAGTTGCCCATGAACAGCTGCAGATTTATGGCCCAGCACCAGGGGCCACAAACTATAGCCCTCAGGCCAAAGCCCACCTGAAGGCTGTTTCTGTACAGCCTGTGAGCTAAGGAAAATTTTTACATATTTTAATTGTGGTAAAAGATGTAAAGAAGACTGGCTATGTGACAGAGATGCACAGCCAGCAAAGCCAAAAATAATTATTATCTGGCCCTTTGCAGAAAGCATTTGCCAACATAGCAGCTCCAGTGCTCAAAGAGCTCTTCTTGCCCATTGTTTCCAGTAAAAAGACCCAAGATGGCCTGCTGGGACCATCTTGTCTTCCTGTACTGCCTTCTGGAAAGTTGTCTCATTTCTATGTGTCTCAGGTGCTGAGAGCAAAAGGGACCAAGGGCTGCACTGAGTCTCTCTTCAGCTGCCCTTGAGTTTGTAACCTCGCTCATTTCTCGAGGTTCGGTTTAGCACCGTAAGCTTTGCCTGTTTGGTTTTTCTCTTCATTGCTTCTTTCTTACCTTTAATCATGTTAAACCTTCTTATTTTATACTCTCCTTCTGATTCCTGAGATTTGAAAAGATTTATATCTTCTATTCATATGCCTGCTTGCATTGGCTCATGTGTGAGGTTTTTTTTTTAATGTAGGATTGTGAATTCACTTAAGTGGTGTTTGATCCTTGGAAATCCTGGGGCTCCAAGTTTGGGGTTGTGTTGCCAGTGAGGCCTCACCTCTGCTTTTGCCAGGAACCTTGGGAGCACTGAAGAACCATTTCTATGCCAATCTGACATCCAGAGGTCCCTAGCCCCAGACAGTGTGTTCATCCTTGAACCTCAAAGCTAGTAGGGGTAGGCCTGGTGTTTCAAATTATCCCCCCACTCAAAGCTCACTCTAAGAAATGCAAGCTTGCCTGTCATTTCCCTTGGTCTTTTGGGGGCCTTCTTTCTCTATCCTTTCACTAAGGCTAGCAGTTTTATGTGGAATATCAATTTTTCTTTCTGTCCCAAAAGAACCATTAAATCCCAAGCTCCTTGGTTTCTGAGATCATCAGATACCCCCAGGTGGCCCCATCTTTAGTTTGCAGACTGTACTCTGATTTTTGGTTTCCGTTTCATTTTTAATCCCTGGGATTTCCTTTTCTTTCTTTTGAGCCCAGTTGGACATTTACAGGGATGCTAGCTCTATTTTATACTGCATTTCCAGGTGTTTCATAGCAGGAGGGTTTTATGTAATGCAATCCACCAACTGCCAGAAATAGAAATCCCATTAGGCCTATGGGACCCTGTGTAAAACTATGCAAGCATCACGTGCCACCTACAGACATCTTCCTCTGCTACTTTTATCACCTAGAATAGCATCTGGTGAGGTGCTCACAAGATGTTTACTGAAGATGAGCATGGAGTGTGTCACAGGGAGAGCACAGGCTGATCATGTGTTTGATGTGGAGGCTCTCCTACGTATGCTCACGTGCAAAGCCGCAGCACTGTGTAGGTCTTGGGTACGAGCTCTAGAATCAGAATGTCTAGATTCAAATTTGAGTTCTGCTTCCAATATGGGTGACCTTAGGCAAGTCATTTAAGCTTTCTGCATCTTCATTTCCCAGCATGTGAAGTAGGAATAAGACAGAACCTTCCTCAGGGAGCCCCTGAGAGCATTAGATGAAGCAATGTATGCAAAGGGCCGGGCACATGGTATGCCCTCAATCAGGGTGAGTCTTTGTTACTTTAAGGGAAGGGCCTTGTGCTAGGAAAGAGAGATCTGTCTTCTTTAAGCTCTCACACATGATCAGTGATGGAGGGATAAAAGCTCATAGGACAGACCTGTCCCTACCAGAAGTAAAAAAAGGGAAGAGGAGGAGGAAAAAGCCTGAGGTCATCGCCTTTGTAACTAAAGAGAATTTTGACCCAATACTCAGGAAAAAAAAAAACAAAAAAATCAGATTCTAATAAAGGCGCTTTGTAAATGTGGAACTGGGTGAGGATTAGTTTGTGTACATTAGTCTAAAAACAAAACTCCACAGAAGGGTCTCAAGGGTGTCTCAAGTCCCAGAGATGTCAGCCTTATTATAGAGGTTGTAGGAAGACAGGACAAAGCAGGTGGAGGTGAGACTGGGGAGAGTCAGGGGTCTCTTAACCTTCACCATTTTGGATCTCTGCACCGCCCTTCTGCCTCTCTCTGCTTCTGAGCTAACTCCTAAGTCATCAGTATTGAAGTGTCAAGAAAATTCCTTGGGAACATTTACTCTCAAATGGAGAACAAAAGATCATCAGAAACTCCTAAGCGTTTTGAAGGGAAATTTGAGTTGATGCAAAATGCAAAAAAGTCTGTAAAATATAAATGCATTTCTGTTATAAACTAGAATCAGCATTGTTGAAAATATTTTCCAGTATTTTTAAAACATACTGGCTACCAGAATAGTTATGTGTCCAAACAATACCTCCAAATGGGTCATTTGGCACTTTCAAGCAGAAGTGTATAGATTAGGAAGTAGTCCTTGGGTTGTTTCCTCCTGAGAAGTGGTCTGAACACTGGAAAATGTGTTTCTCACTCCACAAGTGCTTATTCTGCTGAGAGGCAGACAGAGGTGATAATGGCCAGATATCAACAACACTCCTTTTAATTTTTTTTAAAGCTTATAGGAGCAGCTATCTATGAGCTATGAACAAGATTTTGTAGGATTCAGTTAAATTCAGACAAAAACTTGCCACAAAGTTAATCTGGTATTTTTACAGTTAAAATAATTTTTTTCACTATGTTTTTGAGCACTATTAGAAAACAGTTCACACAAATTATTGCAAATTGTGTTGTTCCTATATAAGCATATAATTTTTTTCTTTATGCTTTTCATTTCAGTATGCCAATGTATTATATTGTCTCACCTTCAAGGGCTGCCCATTCTGCCAACTGCTAAGCAGAGCAGAACTAAAATCTATAGGTTGAAGTTCAGGAAAGTACCTTTTGCCTTAATATATAGAGATAATTACTAACTCTGAGAGCTGTCCATCTGAGAGCTGAAATAATAGCAGGCTGTGCCAAGGAATGAGTTCCCATCACAGAGAGCAGCAGAAATCACTATGCTGTTGGAAAGTTTCTGAGCTGGATATGGGATTAAAATGTAAGGTCCTAGGGCTATTCCAAATGTAAGGCTCTATGATTTCAAATTTAAAAATAACATTTGCATAGTACTTCAAATATTTTAATGAACCTCACATGATTTCATCGATTTTTTTAAAAAAGAAAGAGACCACTTTTTTCTGACTTTGTAAGTGTAAATAAATACTCTTAAGGAAGGTGGCAGAATAAAGACAAAACAGAGAATCTCTGCCCTCAATAGCTGTGAATAGAAATCATGAAAACCAGCCAAAAAAAGAAAAAAAAAAGAAGAAAAAAAGAAAGAAATCAGCAGAAGCAAGGAAACAAGGAAATGGGTAAAACTTTATGTCATGTACTTCAAAAAGTAGAGTCCCTTCTATTCATCCTGGAAGTCTCGAATGATCAAAAACCTTGTAAATATTCATCAAAAGCTCCAAATCTGGTAAGAAGCAAACTGCAGGGTACATTGTTTCCCCTGAGTTTGGGGTTGTAGAACAGTTAATAAGAGTATGAATTCTACATACTAAGTCTAAAGAGAAAAGGACAAAAAAGAAATAAATGGGAAGTAAATGGAAATTCCAGTACTATAGAAACAAATTAAAGACCAACACATTATTATGGAGATAATAAATAAAAATAAAAAACAAAATAGACATAGCTCAAAATAAAATTACAGACACAAAAAAAACACACACACTTGAGATAAATATAGTGAACATATATGAAAAGCATAAACCTGAGCCTAGTTGTTGTTCCTAAAGTAACAAATCTACAAATAGGACAAACTGAGTATGCAAAGATATAAAACAAGAAAACTGCTCTGACAAATGAAGAAATGAATCTTTAGATTGAATGAACACAACAAGACCCAGGAAAACAGATACTGAATAATTAACACTGACACATAGCCTCTTTAACTTATTAAACTTTAAGAATTTAAAGAGTCTTTTGGCATACTGACATAAAAAGTCAACTTAGGTTGGCCTCTAACTTCGATAATCAGTATTGAATGCTACAGTGTAATGGAACACCATGTAGCATTTCCAAGGAAAAGTGTGACTCCAGACTATTTCACCCATCCAAGATAAGTTCTAGTATAAAGGCCACAGACAAATATACTAACACATGAAGGAACTCAGAGAACCTGCACTCAAGGGTCTTTCTTGAAAAACTTATTCACTGATGAAGCCCAGCTAATTAAGAGATGAAGTATTTGGGAATGGACAGACTGGAGTTAAAAGGATTTAACATAAACACACAATTCATTTGAAACAGAACTGATGATTTAAACAGTTATGGGTGTAATATTTCCACAACAGAATGTGAATGTTATAAACTATGATATTGTAAAAATAGTAATAGAGTCAATATTGGGAGGTGAGGGGTAGGGAGACAGGAGGAAGTACAAGTCTAAAGATGTACTCATCTTTCAAATCCATGAGTCATTTAGTACCATCATCTAAAACTGAAACCTGTTATTAAAAAATAATGATTCCAACTTCTTAACCTTTTTCGTAATTTCTTTTCTTAACCTTCTTCCCCCAAGAGGGAATGTTGAGGAAGTAATATCTCTGTGGTAAAGATACATTTAACTAAAGGGCAGCAATCCCTTCCATTTTAATTTTCTAGTATTACATTCAAGTAATATTAAGTGTATTATTTTAAAATAGCATATATAATATACTCATACTTCTGTGAAATATTTCTACCTATCTATATCTATTTCTCTTTCAGTCTCTCTTCAGCAAACATTCCTCCTTCCTCTCTTCTTCCTTCCAAATAGTACCCTGGTTTTCACTCAGATATCTGTCTCTCCACCAGGGAACCTATGTACTTCAAGGGACCTTGAACCCAGCTCCAGGTCCGGGTGGTGTGACTGGTCCCAGAACAATCCCCTTTCTCCTCATCCCAGGGAACTCGGGTGAAGCCTGCGAGAGGGTAGCGTATTCCTGCTGCAGAAGTGCACCGTAGCTTGTGACCCAGCTAAGACCACTGAAATCTGGGGGAAGGTTCTCCTGGGAGTTCTGGGGAAAAAAGGCTTCCTAGCTTCCAAGAGACACTCACCACAGGAGGCTCCTCTCTCCCCCTGGACTTGGTGGTAGGATGTGCAAAGCCTGGAGCTGCTATAGCCATTTTTACAACAAGCCTGAGACTTACATCCCAACACACAGAGGTTGGCGTCACAGAGAAATGAAGCTGGATCAGACCACCCTGGGTCTGGATGTCAATTGCGTGAAACAACATACTTCCATATCTGTTAGAGCAACAAAATCAGAGTTTATATATTTTTTCACATTGAAAATGCTGTAGTTTATACATCCGCTTAGAAAGATATAAAATATCATTCACCTGATGACAGTCAGTTGGAGTTCTTATCAGAAACTACATTTTTCCATTGCTTTAGTACCTCTTAATGAGCATGTCTCATTTTTACCTACACAAAAAGTCATTCTTCTTGAATATTAAATTGTTAAACATTAAAGCAATACTTGCTGTAAAAAAAAAAGAAATCCAGAAACTTTCTCTACCAGGTGCCCTGAATAGAATTAGAAATGGAAAGAAAGAAATGTTCCCTGATCAGAAAATATAATAAACATGAGTTTGTAAATAGTTAATGTCTGTACTATGCTAAACAGTTTACATGTATTAACTTTCACAACATATCTGTGAGGCATGTAACATCAATGTCTCCATTTTACAGAGAATTATCTTCTCCATCTCTCTATGATTGCCTGAAATTCCTCTGAAAAGAGACAAACTCTTTAATAGCATGATTAAAGATCAAAGGTTTATAAACACACACGATGGAGAACATTAGTATGCACGCATGAGTGATGTTACACAAATGGAAATGGAGGTAGCACGTCTTGTCCCAGTTTAGGAGGCATGGGGATCAGAAAATGGGAAGTCTTCCAGCTTTTGGAAGTTCAGGGTGGCTGGGCTTTCTCAGTCTGTAAAAAGTAAGTCTCAGGTCATTCTAAGCACCTAAAACTGGACCTCTGGCATTAAAAAAAAAATCTACCTGAAGTAAAAAGAAAAAAAGCTCCATGAAGGTAAGAACTGAATCTGTCTTATTAAATGTTATATCTCCAGCATTCAACACAGTACCTGGTGGGCGCTCAATGAATGCTTGAAAAAAGAGAGGGAGGGGGAATGAGAGGGTGGAAGGAAGGAAAAAGGGAAGGAAAGAAAGAGGCAAAGAGGGAGAGAGGGAGGGATTATTTTCAGGTTCACCTCTGATCCATTTTCCTATACCTTTCTCATCATGAGGGAAGACACGTGATGGCTGGGCTCAAACAGCCATCCTGGACTATGAGGGCATGAAAAGAAAGCTGTACTTGGCAGTTGACAAAGTTATAAAATGGAAATCCTAGTTAAGCCAGATTACAGTCCTGGACTGCCTCTCAGACTTCTGCATGGGAGAGAAAAGTCTACATCTTGTTTAAGTTATTGTATTTTGGGGTCTCTTAGAAACAGCAGCCTGATGTTTAACTAGTATTAGTTAAGTACACATTCTAATAGAATACACATTCTAATAGAAACTATAGTTACCAGGGTGGTAAAATTATGGACATTTCCTTAATTCAGCTCTTTATTTTACCTTTTAGTATTAGATTCCTAGAAACTCAGTTGGTTTAGGGGAATTTATTGGATTATACAACTGAAACTTTCAGGGGACTTTAGACCCCAGGTATAGTTAGGTCTAGGGATTAAACAATGTCTGTAGAACTTAACCTCTCTACATCTTCTGCTTCTGCTTTTCTCTGTGTTGAATTGACTCCCAGGCAGTACCTCTCCATGAGCTGAAGGCTGAAAGCTCCTGGCTTATAGCATCCTTAAAAATAATGGTTACAGTGGGGGAAAAAAAACTCCCTAGGGAATCCCTAGAGTTCCCATAAAATTCTCAGCTTGACTCCCATTGGATCATATGCCCATATGAACCAATCACTAAGGCCTGTGGTTCAGGCCTGGGATATGTTCCCACTCCTGTAGCTGAAGATAGTTCCAGATCTACCTGAGGCAGGTGCACTGAGAATGCGAAGGTGAGGTTCCCCAAGGAAACCTCCAGGCACTCCTACGAGAAAGAATAGAATGGATGCAGGCAGGCAACAACTGTTGATGTTCACTATAATTTATTTATTTCTGGATTCAACAAATATTTACAGAAGCACCAAGAAGGTGCCTGGCCTAGTCTTAGGCAATGGGGATGCAGAGTGAAGAAACACAAAATTCCCTGCCCTCCCTGAAAGGCCCTTTGCATCAGTAATGGTAAGGCAGTTTCCTGTGTGCGCTAAAGTTTTTGAATGTCTTCTGGAATGTTACCAAACTCACCAGGTGCTCTAGAATAATCTTTTTGTATGCCAAGAAGCCATTTGGGGGCTTTTATAGCATGGCGAAGGGTGCAAAGCCTGGGGTGGGGGTTCCTCGTGAGGATGAGAGAGACAAAGAGAGGAGTCAAATGTAAAGGTACTAGCCAAGTGGTTTATGGGTGGAGTCTAGGCATTTTCAGGTGAAGTCATCGCATTCTAGGAACTTATTTATTCTTCTCCTCATCCCCAATGCCCAGTCTAATCTTGCAGCAGAGTTTAAAGGGCTGGAAGAAATATTAATCTGACATATGGGCACCAGTTAGGCTTTTATAGGTCTAGGAAATAAAACGCTAATTACTAGTTATTCCTAGGGAAAATTGCCAAGTGATTTGTCTCTTGGAGCTGAATGCATATCACTGGGGTGGTTCCTGTTTTGCACACTGTCTCCCACCCTGCCAGCATACTGTCTTGACAAATTTATTTTCAATAGCAGCGGGACATATGCTTATAATTTGAGGAATCGAAGCACTTGAGATAAGGTGGACCTTGTCATTGAAAAATGAGTTCCCGTGACATTGTTTCCTTGTTCCATATTTCAAGGTATTTTGGTTATCCTCCAAAAAGTGCCGCATCAACAAAATTGATTCAGAGGTTTGGGCAAACTTCTGACACCCACACAGACGATATTTTAAATGACACACAAATATTTGCTCTGTGCCCCGTCCCCTCAATGCTGGCTCCTCTCCCCGCCCCCAGCCCAGGGCCACCACAACTTAGCAAATACTGGTAACCATAAGGTTTTTATTTATTTAAACAAGTACCTGTTGAAAAAAGAAAATGGAAATAATCAAATTTTGGTGGTGGTTGTGGGGTGAGGGTGGAAGAAGAACTGAGAAAAGACCAGCAATAGATTTCTTCCCCCCCCCCCCCCCCCCCCCACTATACACTAGGGGTTTGGGGTGACATGCCACGTTCTTGCCAAAAGCGAAACAAAAAGGCCGGCTTGATAACTAAAGATACTTTCTGTGTGTAGCCTCGACTCAACTTCTGAAAAAAATGGTCGCTTATAAATGTTTGCAGGTTCCTTTCTCCCTCTGAGTTTTCCTCATCTGTGAAATGGATTTATAACGCAGCTCCCACGGTCGTTGGAGGATAAGATGATCTGTCCTATACAAAACGCCAAGCATGCTGGCAGGCGCCAAGGGAGTGCGTCGCACCTGCACCCTCGGCGCCGTGTTGATGGATTGTTTACGTCAGTTTTAGAGGGCTGGCTGTTAGGTCTGGGGCAACAGCCCTGCCACACACAGGTGATCTAACCTGCCACGTCTCTAACCTCAGTTCAGGCACCACCCAGGCGTTTGAGTGACAGGACTGATGAGGTAAACCCGTTTCAAACCTAGATAAAGACAGCCCTCCTTGATGGCTGCCGGGCTGTTTTATAGCCCCAAATAGGCCATTTAGATAACGAAGCCAAGTCTGAGATGTGAAATGGCTGAGAGCAGCCCTGAAATAGAGCAGATCTGAGGTAGAAAAAGCCCTCTGTTGTCCATCAGTGTCAGCGGCACCTGCGAGTGAAGGGTGGGCGCTGCCCGGTCGGAGCGTCCCGTATGATTCCCATGTAAGGCAGGAGATGGGTCTCCAGGAGACAAGTCAGGGCGTTGGAAAGCTCTGAGCTGTCAAAGGTCATTGTTCAGGCCATCAACATGACATGGACCCTGGAAGAAACCTGCTCTGCAGCCTCATTTCCCAAAGAACCCCAGGCTCAGAGAGAAGTGAGTTACCTGAGGTCATAGCAGTAGATGGAGGCCAACTGGGAGGGTGCCCAGGGCCCCTGCCCTGTGTCCTGGGACCGTGGGGCCTGGGTGGAGCTCAAGAAGATTATTCTGGGCAATAACCAGAATGGAAGAGAAGAAAGTCTCCCTTCTCCTGAAGCCGGCAAGTGCCAAAGAAGAAAAAGAAAGGAAGATTCTTTTAAACAGGGGAGAGGGAGAAAAAGAGAACAAATGCGTTTTTTAAATGTAAACTTGATCTATGCTCACTAAAATGAGAACTGTATAATGTAAGATATAAAAATCTCATGCCTCTTGTCAAGCATAGCCTCCTGCAGCCCACTCCCCAGAGGTAAATCTGTTTACAATTTTTTGTGCATCTTCCAGACTTCTTCTATACATTTATATGTATATACTTCACAAAAATGAGGTTATATAATACACACTGGTTGGCACTTTACATTTTTTATTAATAGTATACTATGCACATCTTTCTGCATCAGTGCTTACAGAGCTGCCTCATTGTTTTAAGTGGCGCTACAGTGTTTCTTCATATAAGTGGGATATGATTTATTTAAGCAATCCTCTGATTGTTTCCAGCATTTTCCCACTCACACCGACATGCCAGCAATAAGCATCGTGTCCACCTACTTGCGTGAACATACCTCTTAAGCACCCTTGTCCATCTCCTTGTGTGAACGTATCTCTCATAAATATTTTAGAAATGGATCACAAGGCATATACATTTTAAATTTTCATAAATTTGACTAACTGCACTTTCAAAGACTGAATCAATTCAAAGGTTTGGATGGTGCCCAATGAATTAGGACACATTAGGGAGGGCAATCTACTTTACTGAATCTATCAATTCAAATGCTAATCTCATCCAGAAACATTCTCATAGATATACCCAGAAATAATGTTTAATATGGGTATTCCATAGGCCAATCAAAAGTTGACACATAAAAACAATCATTACACCCCTTTACCACCTTGGTGCTTGATTATCTCCTGCACCTCTCCACATGGGTGTTGAAATCTACATTCTGAATATCACTAGTGCACATAGTCAAGATTCCTTTGCAGGAAAAACTCCTGAAATAAATAGCCTCTTTGTGGAAAAAGACATAAATTAATAAAATATTACAAATCTCAACAAGGAGACAAGCATAACCACAGCATGGGATATAGGTAAGAGTTTGTTTCCCTGAGCACTAGCTTGTAGGTAAGACTTTGAGCTAAAGACTTTGGGAACACTGTGAGTGGAATGATGAATGTAAAATAGTCCCCTCTTCCTATGATGAGAGAAAGGACTCTCTGTTAAGATTTTTCTAGCAAAATTCAAGAAATCAACTAAAGGATTATGACTATTCTGAGGATAAATCAATGCCTTCCACTAATACTGTGGAACCTCAAAATAAGACTCCAAGCTAGCAGTGTCAATATCTCCTGAGAATTTATTAGTAATGCAAATTCTCAGCTGAAGCAATCTTGAGAAAGAACAAAGCTGGAGTTATAACCTTCCTTGATTTAAAACTATATTACAAAGCTATAGTAATCAAATCAGTATAGCACGGGCAGAAGAACAGATACCAACAGAACAGAATAGAGAGCCCAGAAATAAACCCACACCTAGATGGTTAATTATTATATGACAAAGGAGGAAAGAATATACAATGGGGAAAAGACAGTCTCTTCAAAAAATAGTATTGGAAAACTAGACAGCCACATGTACAAGAATTAAACTAGATTACTGTCTTATACCACACACAAAAACAAATTCAAACTGGATTAAAGACTTAAATATAAGATCTGAAACCATAAAACTCCTTGAAAAAATGTAGGCAGTAAACTCTTGAACATCAGCATTAGTAATTTTTTCCAACGTATCTACCCAGGCAAGGGAAACACAAATAAAAATAAACAGGTGGGACTACATCAAACTAAAAGCTTCTGCACAGCAAAGAAAATAATCAACAAAACAAAAAGGTTACCTAATGTATGGGAGAAGATATTTATGAATGATATATCTACTAAGGTGCTAATGCTCAAAATATATAAAGAACTCAAACAACTCAACACCAAAATAATAATAATAATCAATTTAAAAAATGGGCAGAAGATCTGAAGAGACATTTTTCTAAAGATGACATACAGATAGCCAACTGACACAAGAAAAGATGCTCCATATCATTAATCATCAAGAAAATGCAAATCAAAACCATAATGAGATATCACCTCATACCAATCAGAATGGCTAGTATCAACAAGACAAGAAATAACAAATGCTGGTGAGGATGTGGAGAAGGGGGATCCCTCCTACACTGCTGGTGGGAATGCAAACTGGTACAGCCACTATGGAAAGCAGTGTGGAGGTTCCTCAGAAAATTAAAAAATAGAAATAGCATACAACCTAACAATCCCACTTCTGGGAATTTACCCAAAACAGAAACAAATACACTAATTCAAAAAGATATTTTCACTCCTATGTTTATTGCAGTTACATGGTGATAGCCAAAAAATGGAAGTAACTTAAAATATCCATTTATAGATGAATGATAAAAAAGATATGGTACACTTATACAATGAATATTATTACTCAGCCATAAAAAAGGAGGAAATCTTACCATTTGTAACTATAAGGATGGACCCTAGAGGATATTATGTTAAGTGAAGTAAGTCAGACAGAGAAAGACAAACGTCATATGATTTCACTTACATATAGAATCTAAAAAATGAAACAAACGAACAAATAAACAAGCAGAAATCGACTCATAGACACAGAGAACAGACTGGTGGTTGCCATAGGAGAGCAGGGTTGGGAGTTGAAATAGGCGAAGGGGAAAAATTTAGTGAGAATGTTGAAAATCTTGATCTGAATGATGCCTACATGAGTGCACACACATGTCAAAATTCATCAAGCTGTATACTAAGATTTGTGCATTTTTTTGTATGTGTCTCAAATTATAAAAATGTAAATTCTCACACTCTACCCCAGACTTACTGAATTAGAGATTCTGGAGGTAGGACTCAGCAATCTGTGTTTTAACAAGTCACCAGGTGATTGGATACATACTAATGTTTGAGAGCCACGGGTTTAGACGGACCTAAATTCATATCCTGGCTTCTCTTATAAATGATGTGACTTTTGGCAAGACATTTAATCCTCAGTTTTTTTCATCTACATAAGCTGAACTCTACATAAGCTGAACTTTAATGGTAGTTACCTAATAGACTTGTGAAAATTAAATAAGATGGGTGTACAGAGCTTATAAAAGAGCCTGCCATGGACACTTAAAAACTAAGCTTTTTTCCAACCATCCTTTATGTCTGTAATGAAGATTAAAGGGATTAGTGTTTCTAGAGTTTAGTATAGCAAACACCAGGCACATTATAAATAGGATGTGCTCAATGATGCCAGCCAGCAGTAGTGGTGGGAGGGGGAGGAGGAAGAGAAGGAATATACCACTTAACACCTATATTGTATATATGTTGTACTAGGCATGAAAGTGAGGCCTTTAGATATTACATTTTAATACTTAAAACAACCTTGTAAGATAACTGTAGTATAATGATCACCACTTTTGAGATGAGGGAATCAAGGTACAGAAGGGTGAAGTTTCAGCCCCAAGATATATTGCTATTAAGTGAGGGCACAAGGATCCCAAACCAGGCTGTTCGGTTCCAGAGTCTGTGTGCTTAAGCGCTAATCTAGGAAGATGTGGAAGAAATGCTGAGAGAGGGGCAGGGAGACCAAGAGGGGATTAGAAGGGAGAGGAGAGAAGGGAGGGGGAGGGGAGTGGAGAAAGAAGATGCCATTTTCTATTTATTCCTTTTTCTGAAATGGAATCCATCTTCTTGCACAATTTGCAGCCAGAGAAATGATGAATAGTGTTGTCTCCAGTCTGAGGTTCCAAGGAAGGTAAGAAAAACGTTCAGCAGGAACCCTGAGGGGCTGGGAGTTGGCCAGCTCTGGGTTTACATTTTTTTCACTGGTAATGATCTGGGAAACAGGCAAATATGACCTGTCGGTGTCTGGAGTTGTGGCTGTTGGGAAAGGCCCCAGAAGGACATACAAAAGAGTCTAATACACAGAATTTAGCAATCTTGACAAACCAGGGCCAAGACATCTGTAGAAAATAATCCCATGTGGACTTGGAGGAGGGAGCAGGGAGAGGCAGGTGAAAGCACAAGGTCTTCTCAGTCCCCTGACACACGGTGGACAGAAAGGACCCCAGTGCTCCCACAGTGGGCCGAGGCCACAGTACAGAAATTGGAGAGGCAGTGCCCAGGAAGAGGAGGAAGGGCCCAAACCCATCCCTCCTTCCCTCACAGCCTGCAGGGACACACCTGGAGGATGGCCTTGTGCAGGCACAGGGAGACTTCAAGGATAATGCCAGTTTCTAAAGATGTCCGGGAAGAGCAAACATAAAAGACTAAAGGACAGAAGAAAGGAATTCTTAGGAGTGAAATATGTTGGCTGGGAATGACTGGAGACCAGTGAGACGCATTTGCCATTCAAGGTGAGCAGGAGAGTTTCAGTTCAGTTGATTTGGCATTTATTATGTGCCTACTCTGTGGCAACTACTCTTTAGGTTCTGGGGAAGTAGAAATAAAGGAAGTACAGTCCTGTCCTGAGAAGTTCCCAGGAGGAGAACTGTAAACAGATAATTACACACAGTACCAGAAGGGCCAATAAGATGATGTTCTGAGAACACAGACTAGTGGTATATAGCCTAGGCTAGGGCCAGAAGAGAATATGTATCAGGGAAAACTCCCTGGGGGAGGTGATACTTGAATTGAGTCTTAAAGATAAGGAATATATCAAGTAGGATTCTTTGGTTGCATGTAACAGAAATATTTAAAGTCAACTGCCTCAGGTAATAAGGGATCTTACTCTGTCACTTAATACAGAGTCTAGAGATTAGTTAATTCAGTGGCTGGATGATGTTATCAAGGACTTAATTTCTTTCCATGTCTCTGTTTTACCCCTATTAATAGTTAGGTATGTTCCCAGCTCACCATCTCTCATGGTCACAGAATGGATGCAGAAACTCCAGACATTGCATCTGGACATACCCATGTCAAGAGGCGGGAAAGAGCCCTTCTCTTTCAGTTTGTCCTTCTTGAAAGGAAGTAAACCATTACAGAAGCCTATCCACAGACTTGCCTTCATATCTCATTGTACAGAATGGCTAGCCATGTCCATACCTAATCTAATCCCTGGAAAAAGAAAGAAAAGAATAAAACCATCGTAATTGACTTAGGCCATTTGGATCCCCACCCAGGAGAAAAGTGGTTACTAGAACAAAGGTAATAAGGGCTCAGATCATGGAGGATGTTGCATGAACTGTATTTAATAGCACAGGTATTTGTAACTCATCCCTATTTTCTTTAATAGCTTTATTCAGGTATAACTGACATATAAAAATTTCATATATTTTAAGTGTACAATATGATACATTTTGACATATGTATGCAACTTGTGAAACATCCCCACAATGAATATAATGAACATAACCAGCACCCCCAAAAGTTTTGTCTTACCCTTTTGTAATCTCCCTCAGGCCCCTTCCCACTCACCCATCCCACCTCTTTGCCCCCAGGCAACCACTTTTTAACTTTCCATCCTTATAGATTAATTTGTATTTTCTAGAATTTTCAATTCTAGAATTTTCCATAATTTTCAGTATTCATCAGTGTGTACTCTTTTTTTGTCTGGTTGCTTTCATTCAGGAAAATTATTTTGAAATTCGCCCATGATTTTATGTGTATCAGTAGTTTATTCCTTTTTATTGGTTAATAGTAGCCCACTGTACAGATACACTACAATTCGTTTATCCATTCATCTGTTGGTGCATGTTTGGGCTATTACAAATAAAAGTGCTATGCATATTCGTGTAGAAGTCATCATATGAATAAATTATTTTATTTCTCTTGAGTAAATTTCTAGGAAGAGAATATCCGGATCATATGGCAGGTATATGTTTAACTTTTTATGACACTGTCAAACCGTTTTCCAAAGTGATCGTACCATGTTACATTCCCCCCAGCAGTGTTTGAGCATTCTAGTTGCTCCATATCCTAACACCTGGGAGGATCAGTCTTTCTAATTTCAGACATTCTAGTAGGGGTCAACAACTCCTTTTTATAAAAGAAATTATTTGTAACACCCTCTAGATTACCCTGAAATAAAATTTGTTACTATGACTACCTATAATGAATCATTTAAGAAAAAAACACAGTGTCCCAGCTATGAAGTGAAAGAGAAATAAAAAAATAATAATTTCTGATAAAACAATATGTATTTCTCAATATAAATAGGTGAGTATTCCTGGAAGCTATGATAAAATAATCCAGTGCTTACACCTGCATGCGGAATAACAGAATGCTCCAGTGACAAAGGCAGGTGGATGCGGGTATGTTGCTTGGCAACCCAAATCCCTTAAGCAGCATTGCCATTAATGATGTGACTTTCCAAAGCAGTGAATGACTTTAAACTCCCAAACACAAAGTGCCTTCTTTCTTGATTTACCCAGTAATTGCATTGCATTTGCATAAAACTTAATGTTTATTAAAGCTCTGGAAAAATTGTTCTGTGTTTACTTATAAAGTTAGAATATAGGCTCAGATACAAAGAGATTTATTTGTTTCTTTCCTACCTACATGAACACCCACTGGATATTAGAAATCCATGTAAGCAAGATCTTTGATTGTATTTTGGATTTTAAAAATATCTAGAAAGGACTTTATTGATACAATTCAGGAACTTTATAAATAGGGACTCTAAACTATTAATGTAAAATAGAACTGTATAAATATTAAATTTCCTGAGTGTAATATCTGCAGTTGTACAAGAGATGCTTTGTAATTAGGACAGATAAACTGAAATATTTATGAGTAAAGTTTTATGATGTCTACTATTAAATTTCACATGATTCTACCAGAAAGAGAGAGGAAGAATTTTTTATATACACACAGAGAGAGAAAACAATAAAGGAAATGTGCCAAAATTTTACCAATTGGAGAGTGTAAGTGAAAGGTATTCAGGTGCTCCTTCAACTATTCTTGAATCTTTTCTTTAGATATAAATATTCCAAAATGAAAAGTTGAAGAAGGTGGTAGAAAGCTTTTAGTTATTTAGAGCTTAAGTAAAAGAAAGATATGCAGAATATTGAATAATTCTTTACCATGTGGGCCAGCTCCCTGCTTTGCAGAACATCTAGAGCCTCATGAGCTTCAACCAATATTGTGCCTCATCACTAGAGTCCAAAAGTACCCCTACACATTTCTATAAAGGGAGACAGAGACAGTGAGCTAGTGTTTGGTGCCCCCTGACACTGTGGAGGACCATCATTGGACAGGACTCCATGTAGTGATGTGCACTGAATTCGGGGTCAAAAGAACTTACAGGCTTTTAGAGTTAAACAGAGAATATCTCACTTCTCAAAGTGTGGTCTGTGGACCAAAAATACCGGGTTCCCCTGGGAGCTTGATTGAAATGCACCCAACTCCCACGCACCCCTAACCCCCAACTCACCCTAGCCCTGAACTTCTGAATCAGAATCTGTTTTAACAGGATCTAGATGCTGCTAAAGCACATTAAAATTTGAGAAGCACTGCTTTAGACTGCAGATTTTAAGAGGTACTGTCTGAGTAAGTTCCTTGCGGGTGGAGTGGGGTGTGGGGAGGGCGCCACCTTCATTTCTGCTCCAACCAGAGGTCTCAGCTCCTTGAGCTTCCACTGAAGATTTATTGAAAAGAGTAGGCAGCTAAAAACATTTGAAAACAATTCTCCCAACTATTCATTCTACCAATGAAGGCACAGAGGCCCAGGAAGTAAGGAGCATGCGCAGAACGCATTTGAGGCAGGCAGAACGCAATCCTGTGCTTCCAACCGTGAGAGCAGGGCCCTGCCCACAGTACTCTGGCCTTGGTTTCCTCCGCGACCCAGTAAGAGGCTGGGCTAGGTGATTGCGGCTGCGCTTGGGCCTACAGACTACAGCCCGGCGCCGCCTCCCCCGCTGGAAGCTGGGCGCAGACCCCTGCCGCACAACGGACCCCATGGCCCGGCAGACTGACCGGCTTTGCTGCCCTCAGTGCTCGCTCAGACTCTGGGCCATCAGCAAATACTTGGAATGTTGGCCCAGGCCACTATGGCTTTCGTTGGAACCATAAAACAGCCCCCAATCCATGCCCAAACTCTGTGCAGATCAAAAGGAACAGTCTTCTTTCTAATCTGAACTGGAATTAGCTCTGGGATCTGAGATTCTTAAATTTCTTACAGTAACGGGCATCTGGTCCCTGAGCACCAACATTCACAGCTTCTCTTCACCCAGGTGAGGATGTAAGCCCGGGTATTGAGGCAGGGCGCTGTCAGCACACACATGCTTACCCACTACGAAACACTGCCTGCCACCTCCCGGCTGGGGGACGCTGACCAAGTCAGGTCACCAGTGAAAGCTTCCCCTCAGCTGGAGTATGGGCTCCTACCACATGACCTGAGATACTGTCAAGTAGCCAGGATACAGGGTTCTGAATACCTGTGGTCCCCACCCTCCTTTCTCTCCTCTCCCTGGCCCTCCTGTTTCGTTCACCAGGTTATAATGCCCTTTTCATTTCATGATGAAAGTGCAGGGAAGGGACTAGGGACAGAGGAGAAGAGAAGAAGGTGGGGAAGCCGCTCTGAGCAGCTCCAGGCTTGCACAGGCAGCCGGAGCAGCCTCAGACTCAGCAGCCGCTGCTAAGTGTGTACCATTTGTCCCCCACGTCAGACTTCAGCCAAACACCCTCTCAGGCCTTCAGAGCCCCTGTGTTTGCTCCTCCTGAGGCCCCCAAGCTGGCCTGGAGGAAGCAGGTCAAGGGTGGCGTGGGTCCTCCGAGAATCTCTGGTCCAGCCTCTCCTCTCCCCACGTCTCAAGCCTTCTTCTCTGCGGGTCCCTCCCAAAGAAAACCAGACTACAAGAATCAAGGAGAGGTGCCTCCAGGGGCTGACACTGTTAAGAGCAGGAAGGACAAATCTTGAATGGCAGAAGTGGAGGAACTATGAGGGCAGCTATTTATTATTATGAGATAAGTTGGTACCATTACAGGTAGATTTTGTCAGTCTCTGATTTCTTTGAGAAAAACCTATATAGTCCTTACCATGTACCTTTGGTAAATATTACCTAAACATTTTATAAGTATTAACTTATTTAAACCATAGATATGTGATGAGGGCACAGAAAGGTAAAGAGTCTGTGATGTGCACAAACCAACCTCAGGCCAGGAGCATCTGGAAGAAAGTGATTGGTGTCTGCAGCCCCAATCAGAACGTGATTTTGTTTCTCTTTGGTCCGGAATTCAGGTGCCTACTGGGGAAACAGACAGATGCAACAACTGAAACTTGAGTCCCATCAGGTCTCAAGTGGGTTGGTCGCAGGCTTTCAGCTGACCCAGCTGCCCGCCTCAGAGCAGGGTCTGCTTCCCAGGGCAAGGCTGTTAGGAGGGAGTCTGGGCACACAGAGGCTGCCCGCAGGTGAGAGGTCAGGGGGCTGGGCCTGCCCGTGAGCCCGCTGCCCTGCAGGCCCTGAGAGGCAGAGTAGATTCCCCAGCCCAGCCCCACTCCCCACCCAAAGCTGAGCGGCAAAGCCCCACTGCATAACCAGCCTCCTGGCCCAACTCTGACCTGCTTTAATTTCCACAACACTCTTTCACAGACCTCTGGGCCATCAGCAAATTCTTGGTACGTTGGTCCAGACCACTAAGGTTTTTGTTGGAGCTCGTCCCCACCATCTCCCCAACACCCTACCAAGTCCTCATCTCTGCCCAAAGTCTGTGCAGGTCAAAAGAAACAGTCTTCTTTCTAATCTAAACTGCAATTAGCTCTGAGATCTGAGACTGATTTGTTAAATTTCTTACAGTAATAAGAGAGGGCAGCCATGGTGGAAGCCATTCCTAAGTGTTTTCCCCCCTAAGGCTATCTAAGACATTTTGCCTGCATAGATCTTTACAAATGATCATTTGCCTCCTAGGTAAGTTGTCTTTATTAACTCATGATCTGAGGCATTATTAATTTATTACTTGGCTTTGTGTAGTGACTTGTCTTAGAAAAACCAGCAATTAATCACGTCTCCCTGTTCTAAGAAGTTTGATTTAAGTTCCTTTTATGTTTTTATATTTATGCACAAGTTTGAGAGGGTGAAATGACCCTAAAGCATATATGAAACCCCATTTTGTCTTTTACATGTTCAAAAATCAATTTAAAAGGAAACATTTTGTGCCTAATTGGAGGATGGCCCAAACTGTATTTATTTGGATGCAGTGTTTCCTCAGCAGGATGGAAGTGTACCCCCAGGGTAAGGCACAATAGTCTGGCACTCAGACTAAATCAGCAAACAGGCTGATCTGATGTCCAGTTCCAGCTGACTGATAAACACAAACTAAACAAAAGCATGAAAGCTACAGAGGAAATTGGAAATTGAATCTTCTTTCACTTCTACATTTTCTGCTATTATTTTCAAACTTGGGACAGAGAAACCATTGAAAAATCACTCATTTGGATCTTAAATTATTTTTTTAAATGCTATATTCCTTGATCTGGCTCTAGTGAGATAAATGATTGATCTTGAGATCATTCAAATTAGCTAAATTAGAAAATATGTAGATTGACTAGCTGCTACTGCTTTGATAATGGTTCCAAGAATCTTACTTTTGGACCATACCACAGCCCAACATTCACTTTCTCCATGAGTCCCTTGTCTCAGATTCACAAAGTGAGGCTAGAAGCCTAGGAGGTCCACTGTTGGGGCTTCGTTTCTTCTTCAAATCTGGTTGCCCAGTGTGATGGGCTAAATTATGTTCCCCCTGAATTCACATGTCAAAGTCCTAATTCCCAGTACTTGAGCAGTGATCCTATTTAGAGATAAAGTCTTTAAAGAGGTAATTAAGTTAAAATGAGGTCATTAGGGTGGGCCCTAATCCAACATGACTGGTGTCCTTATAAGAGGAGGAGATTTGGACACAGGCATGTGCAGAGTGGTAAGACCATCTGCAGACACAGGGAGAAGATGGCCTTTTACAAGCCAAGGGGAGTGGCCTCAGAAGAAATTAAGCCTGCTGACACCTTGATCTTGGACTTTTAGCCTGTAGAACTATGAGAAAATAAATTTCTGTTGGTTAAACCACTCAGGCTGCGGTACTTTTTACGGCAGCTATAGGAAAAAGTAACACACCCAGCTTTCATTCAGATCTTAAATTTACTATTTAAGCTAAAAAAAAAAGCACATTTGATTGTGGGAAATTACATATGCTTGTAGTGAGTAGAAATAATCTGAGAAGAGAATTTGGAAATCTTGGCAAGCCACAGAAGCAAACTCACAGCTATCAGCTAGGCAGATTCTTCCCAGTAACTTGGTAACTGGATAGTTGGAATTCTTATTCTTAAAATGAGCATCTCCTCTAACAGGTCAGGAGGATATAAATTATGCATGAGCTAGAAAGACTTCTCTGAATTTCCTAGCTAGAAGAACTGAGGTAGCTGCATGAACCTGGGCTCCAGGTAGAAGAAATGTGGTTTGATGGCTTGAATGAAAGTATATTAGTTTCTTAATCACAAGGTGTATTAGGATCATTAATGTAAGCTATCACACAGCCAATCCTCAAAACTTCAGTGCCTTTCTATGAAAAGGCTTGATGTGTCTTTTCAACAAAATTTGGTGTAGCTCATAAGGAATTCTCCAAGTGGTGACTCAGGCATCCAGAATCCCTCCATCTTGTGATGCTGCCTTAACAACATGGGACTTTCAAGATTACTATGGCAGAGGGAGAGAGAGAGAGATACACACCAGCTTTAACTGCCTCAACCCAATGTGACACATGCTCATGGTCCATTTGTTCCAACTAACATCAAGGAAAGTTGGGAACTATACAGGAGCACACAGAATTGTGGTGAGCTCAGATGTCTCTCATATTTTCTGAACTTAGCTATAGCATTAATAACTTTACATATAATATCTTGCTTCAACCTTTTTTTAACGTGTGGAAACTGAGACTTAGGTTAAATTGCCCAAGGTCATATAAACATAAGTGGTAGAACCCACATGGGGATTTGGATATGTCCATTTCCAGAAGTTCATAGCCACTAGACTATACTGATGGGAAATTTTTTACTAAAAATGTCAAAGGGTCAAAGCCCTTACCTTTATTTTTGTCTTCCAAATCACTCTGAAAACAGGGGAAAATGAAAAGTCAAAATCCTAAAATCCTTGAAATGATTGTCTACACTGTCTAAATTACATGAGTGTCTTGAAGGTGTGAAGACTTGGTTTTTAGACTGACGATACTCTCACTGATCTTAGAAGTGTATCAAGTAAAGCATTTTTAATGTCAAAATTCATTCATCAAGGTAGGTTTCCTCACAGAGTGCTTTTCTTTGTTTACAAAGGGAATATGTTAATACATGTCACACACTTCTGACAGATTGTCCCCAAAATGTCAAAGAAATGAGTAATGAAGTAAGATGATGGCACACAGCTTATGTGGTTGAATTTTCATATACGCCCCCAGAAAGGAGACGTTGCCCTCAAGATAACCTGAGACTCATAAACTAAGAACTGTGTAATGTCGAATGGTCAAAAAACGTCTGAAAAAATACCAGTGCAGGGAAAGGTCACTGGCCCCAAACAAATCAGACCCACCCAAACATTGATCAGAACCATGCCTTCCTGATGGCTGAATCAGTTCTCTGCCCATTTGCACTGTGATGGATTATCATTTACAAATCACTGGTCATCTTTAAAATAACAGTCTGTGGTTTAGGTCCAAGACCCACTCACCCCTTTGGTTTGAACACTAACTTCAGTAATTCAGTGATTTTATTTCCTAAAAAGTATTTAGAGACACATTCATATGGCTCAAAACCAGAATACTCTGACCTGTGAAACTTGCCCTTAATTTGACCTTGTCTCCGAGAACCTCACTGAAGACAATAGCAAAGCCTCAAATATTCAGACTAATTGGATGGTGGGGGAGGACAGAAACCAGATGAAGTTAGTGGAAAGTCTGAGTTACAAAAGATTATAAGAAATACCACCCTTCTTTTCTTCCAACCTAAATTGTAAATCTAAATATTGCTAATAAAAGGCCAGTGGATATATGCTACCAATATTAGTTCTTACACAGGTACCAGTTAGTGGTTTGAGACCCTGTTTTCACTGGTTTGAAGCAAAATGAGAAAAGCGAGAGCTATGCAGTGATTTGTGCGTGGGGTTAAATTTAGTCAGCTTTAAATTCTGAGACTGTTTCTTAATTTTTTGATCTTTAAGGGAATTCTTTCTTTCATGAAATGATAGTGAAATAGGCTTTAAAAAAACACTTTAACAAAGCAAAAACCTGACATCCCTTTGTTAGACTCTCAAATATTTCAAAAATTGTAAACATCTGTATTATCTAGCAATGTGGGGCTGTCTGTAAAGATTTACATTTCTTAATGAACTAGTAATAGGTTGGTAAATATTTGGATATCAATATCTGTTACTAAAGAGGCCGTGGGGAATAGCGTTAATGAGCATGGGCTTTGTGATCAGTCAGACTTCAATCTTAACTTCGGTTGTACCACTTACGGTGCTGAGACCTTGGACAAGTCATGTGACATCTCTAGACCTCTGTTTCCTCATCTGTGAAATGGAGACTATAATAGCACAGTTTCTCTGATTTAATGTGAGAAGTAAATGTGAAGCAATTAGCACATAGTAAATACTTAATGAATGTTAACTATATTGTTAACATTAATAAACAAATGACTGCTCAAAACATGTACTTATAGCAGTAGTTTGGTTTGCACCCCTTTTTATATTATGAATTTGCCAGACAACCCCTGTCTTCAGGGATGTTTCCAAAATGAATTGATTTGGCCCCTGCTTTCCGATTATGGCATAAAAAGCGTTGAGACTTTTTTCCCCTGATTCTCTTCCTTCCAAGAACAGAGGGAAGAAAGTCCTTCTGGCTTTCCAAACCCCATTTCAGACTCGCTGGTCCTGAATGCCTTTGCAGGCAGGCTGCCTCACAGATCATGTCTCTTGGTTTCCACAGAGACTCCAGGAAAGGGAAGGTAGACAGTGGTGCCAGCCCTACCATAGCTACACACAGACTCTCAAGAGAGATTACAGCCAACGTTTGTCTGAGTTTCTCATTATATCCATGAGGCAACTAAAGTTGAGGTTGTTGAAGTGATGCAGCAGTGAAGTTAGGGAGGAAAGAGTCAAGGCTGAGTGCATGTTCAGTCATTATTTCCTCCACTGTAAGTGAGAGCCCACTGAATGCCCATAACAGATCCCTCCATGGGGCTACACATGTACTTGTCCACCACCAAACATGGAGGGGGAGTCAACCTGGGCATTCAGCACTATCTACCATGCTGAGCTCCTCCCTGCCTCCCTTTGGCATCTCTTTCTGCCCCCTCCCAAATGCCCAGTGCCCATATTTCGTTCTATTCCTGCCCCCTGTTACCTGTTCTCAAAGCACCTTGTACTCTCTTTCCCAGATCTTATCACATTTCAAATTGTACCTCTCCCCTTCTAGACTTTAAACTCTCAGACAGGCTTGGTCTGTTTTTGCTCAACATTGTATCTCAGCTTTTGGCATGATGCCTAGAATATCACAGGCCTTCAATGAATATCTGCTAATCAGATAGACGGATGGACGGACGGGTGAACAGATGGGGTACACGGACTACTGTCATCTCATAGAATTCTAGCTTTAGGATCTCACTACTTCTTGCCCCATCAAAATGAATTGCCCTGTCTTCACCTCCTTGCTCTCCGAGTCTTTTAGTTTATTAAACACATCTGAATGAATGCTCCTCAAAGCAATGCATGTGCATTTTAACAAGGGCCTTTCTCAAACAAAATACCTAAGGAACAACTGTAATGGTGAGACTCCCAGCTTTGTGCACCTGGGGAAAATAAGGGATTCAGTCAGGAAGTCCCTTTAGTGATCTCTCAATTCAGCAATTTTCAGGCCACTCAAGTAAGTCAGAGAGCCAGCACAGTGAATGGCCCTGGTTGGCTAGCTCACTACACACTTGTGGGCAATACATTGCTATTGTCTCTATAGAAAGAGCTCAACCCAGTGCTCTGGATGACACGGTGGTGGCATGGCTGCAGAAGAGCAAAGCAGAGGCTGGAGTGGTGGCAGGGCCAAGGAAAGAGGTACGATACACTTTGATAGAAAAACAACTGGCTGCCATGTATCACGTCTTGTTGGCTACAGAACCCATCACTGGAATGGCCCTGATAAAGGTAATAACCACCTATCCCATCTTGGGGTGGGTATGAGACTGGATCCAAAATCCAAGTAGTGGCGTGGCACAAACACCCACACTAGCCAAGAGGGGTGCCTACCTACAGCAGCGTAGTGCCCTTTCTAGTAGCCCCTTGAGTGAAGAACTTCAATGCTTGTTGGGGTCAGTGACACATACTAGTGAAAAGCAGGAAGAACGTGCTTTTGAACCGTTAGTAGCAGAGAGTCCCTATCGAGAGGGAAGAGCCCCTATACCCGAAGATGCATGGTACACAGATGGCTCCAGCTGTGGGCAGCCCCCAAAATGGAGGGCCATAGCTTTCCATCCTAAGACTGAGACAATGTGGATGGAAGATGGTGAGGGGAAGAGCAGCCAATGGGCAGAGTTGCGGGCCGTGTGGCTTGTGATCAGCCAGGAACCCTCCTCCATAGTTGTCTGCACTGACAGCTGGGGTGTCTATCAGGGCTTGACCCTGTGGCTACCAACTGGTACCATGCCAACTGGCTGGTTAGTCACCAACCCCTTTGGGGGCAAGAATTGTGGCAAGACTTATGGGCCTGTGGTCAGACTAAAATAATTACAGTATACCATATGACAGGTCATTTGCCACTGGCATCTCCAGGAAGTGATGAAGCAGATAAATTGGCCCAGAGACGATGGTTAGAAGGAATTCCTGCCTCTGATGTAGCCCATGCGGTGGGGCTTGCCTTTGACCTTTGAAGAAGTTAGTAGAGCCGGCAGGAGTGTGTCGTGTGCTCCAAAAGGGACTTACACCGAGTTCCACAGCAACAGGGAACAATAGCTAAGGGGCCTATACCCCTCATCAGGTGGCAGATAGACTATATTGGGCTTCTACCTGTGTCAGAAGGATATTGGTATGTGATGACCTGGGTGGACACAGCTACTGGACTTCTGGCTGCTTTTCCTACCCATTGTGCAGACCAGCAGATGACCAAAAGAGGCCTGGAGCATCTCTTTGCTGCCTATGGCTGACCACAGTTAATTGAGAGTGATCAGGGCACCCATTTTACTGGACATACACTGCAAGAATGGGTGTGACAGGACTTCCAGGAAGATGGCGACATGAGCATGGCGGCAGAAATCTCCTCCCAAAACAATATATATCCGTGAAAATAGAGAAAATACAACTATTTCAAAAAGAGAGACCAGAATACACAGGAAAGCACACAGTGTGCAGCTACACCTGAGAGGACATGGCACCCCACGAGGCGGAGCTATAGAGGGCCCTGCGGAGCGGCGCGGCCACAGTTGCAGAATAGTGGAGCAACAGCGTCACCTACAGCATCCCCACAGAATCTACACCCGGTGGGCATTTTTTGTTTGTTTTTGTTTTGCTTTTTTCTTCTCTTTCTTTTTTATTTTCTTTTATTTCTTTTTTTCCTTTTTTTTCTTTCTTTCTCTCTTTTTTTTTCTCTTTTTCTTTTTAAAGTCTTAAAGAGCCCAGCTGACATACGTGGCAACTACCAGCACCCATAGCCATGAAAAGACAGAGGAATATGGTCCAGACTAAGATCAACCAGACAACCCCAGAGAGGGAGGCTGAAGGGTTGGAAATGCAGTCTTCCTGAAAAAGAAATCAGAAAAAAAGTCATAACCATGCTGATGGATCTACAGAGAAATGTGCAAGAGCTGAGGGAGGAAGTGATGGAACTGAGGAAAGACAATGCAGAAATCAGACAAGCGATCGATGGGCTTAACAGCAGACTGGATGAGATGCAAGAGACTGTTAATGGAATAGAAATCAGAGAACAAGAATACAGAGAAGCTGAGGCAGAGAGAGATAAAAGGAGCTCTAGGAACGAAAGAATATTAAGAGAACTGTGTGACAAATACAAACGGAACAATTTCGCATTATAGGAGGAAGAAGAGAGAGAAAAAGGGATAGAAAGTGTCTTTGAAGAAATAATTGCTGAAAACTTTCCTTTGCTGGGGAAGGAAATAGTCTCGCAGTCCACCGAAGCCCACAGATCTCCCAACACAATGGACGCAAGGGAGACAACACCAAGATACATAATAATTAAAATGGCAAAGATCAAAGATAAAGACAGAATATTAAAGGCAGCTAGAGAGAGAAAAAAGATCACCTACAAAGGAAAACCCATCTGACTATCATCAGACTTCTCAACAGAAACCTTACAGGCCAGAAGAGAATGGCATTATATAT
This sequence comes from Smutsia gigantea, assembly GCA_032199065.1. Taxonomy (NCBI): domain Eukaryota; kingdom Metazoa; phylum Chordata; class Mammalia; order Pholidota; family Manidae; genus Smutsia; species Smutsia gigantea. Next base: position 42,684 of record JAVSCE010015008.1, read on the forward strand.
TTAACGTAATGAAACACAAGGGCCTCGAACCAAGAATATTGTATCCAGCACGATTATCATTTAAATATGACAGAGGGATTAAACAATTTCCAGACAAACGAAAGTTGAGAGAGTTTGCCTCTCATAAACCACTACAGGATATCTTAAACGGACTGCTCTAGAGGGAAGCACCCCTAAGGCTAAAAAGATGTCACCAGAGAAAACAAAATCATAGCAAAGAAAGCAGACCATCTAAATACTAACTAAAGGCAAAGAATAAAACACCTAGTATATAAAGAATGGAGAAGGAAGAATAAGAAGAGAGAGAAATAAAGAAACATCAGATGGTGTTTACAATAACTTAACAAGAAAGTTAAGTTAGATTGTTAGATAGTAAAGAAGCAACCCTTGAACCTTTGGTAACCACGAATCTAAACCCAGCAATGGCAATAAGTACATATCTATCAATAATCACCCTAAATGTAAATGGACTGAACGCACCATTCAAAAGACACAGAGTAACAGAATGGATAAAAAAGCAAGACACATCTATATGCTGCTTACAAAAGACTCACCTCAAACCCAAAGATATACACAGACTAAAAGTGAAGAGATGGAAAAAGATATTTCATGCAAACAACAAAGAGAAAAAAGCAGGTGTGGCAGTACTTGTATCAGACAAAATAGACTTCAAAATGAAGAAAGCAGCAAGAGATAAAGAAGGACATTACATAATGATAAAGGGGTCAGTCCAACAAGAAGACAAAACAATTATAAATATGTACACACCCAACAAAGGAGCGCCACCATATGTAAAACAAATACTAACAGAATTAAAGGAGGAAATAGACAGCAATGCATTCATTTTAGGAGACTTCAACACACCACTCACTCCAAAGGACAAAACAACCAGACAGAGAATAAGTAAAGACACAGAGGCACTGAACAACACACTAGAACAGATGGACCTAACAGACATCTACAGAACTCTGCACCCAAAAGCAGCAGGATACATATTCTTCTCAAGTGCATATGGAACATTTTCCAGAATAGACCACATACTAGGCCACAAAAAGAACCTCAGTAAATTCAAAAATATGGAAATCCTACCAAACAACTTCTCAGATCACGAAGGTATAAAACTAGAAATAAATTTTAGAAAGAAACCAAAAAGGCTCACAAATACATGGAGACGTAACAACATTCTCCTAATTAATCAATGGGTTAACGACCAAATCAAAACAGAAATCAAAGAATATATGGAGACTAATGACAACAACAACACAAAGCCACAACTTCTGTGGGACGCAGCAAAGGCAGTTCTAAGAGGAAAGTATATTGCAATCCAGGCCTATTTAAAGAAGGAAGAACATTCCCAAATGAATAGTCTAAAGACACAATTACTGAAATTGGAAAAAGAAGAACAATGAGGCCCAAAGTCACGAAAGGAGGGACATAATAAAGATCAGGGAAGAAATAAATAAAATTGAGAAGAATAAAACAATAGAAAAAATCAATGAAACCAAGAGTTGGTTCTTTGAAAAAATAAACAAAATAGATAAACCCCTACCCAGACCCATTACGAGTAAAAGAGAATCTACACACAGAAACAGAATCAGAAATGAGAAAGGAAAAATCACGACGGACCCCACAGAAACACAAAGAATTATAAGAGAATATTATGAGAATCTATATGCTAACAAGATGGAAAACCTAGAAGAAATGGACAACTTCTTAGAAAAATACAACCTTCCAAGACTGACCAAGCAAGAAACAGAAAAAATAAACAGACCAATCACCAGCAACGAAATTGAATTGGTAATCAAAAAACTACCGAAGAACAAAACCCCCAGACGAGATGGATTCACCTCTGAATTGAAAAACAGAAAACTCACCCAAAAAGAAAACTACAGACCAATATTCCTGATGAACGTAGATGCAAAAATACTCAACAAAACACTAGCAAACCAAATTCAAAAATACATCAAGAGGATCATACACCATGATCAAGTGGGATTCATCCCAGGCATGCAAGGATGGTACAACATTCGAAAATCCATCAACATCATCCACCACATCCACAAAAAGAAGAACAAAAACCACATGATCATCTCCATAAATGCTCAAAAAGCATTTGACAAAATTCAGCATCCATTCATGATTAAGACTCTCAACAAAATGGGTATAGAGGGCAAATACCTCAACATCATAAAGGCCATACATATATGACAAACCCACAGCTAACATCATACGTAAAGGTGAGAAGCTGAAAGCTTTTCATCTAAGATCGGGAACAAGACAGGGATGCCCACTCTCTCCACTGTTATTCAACATAGTACTGGAGGTCCTAGCCACGGCAATCAGACAAAACAAAGACATACAAGGCATCCAGATTGGTAAAGAAGAACTCAAATTGTCACTATTTGCAGATGACATGATATTGTACATAAAAAACCCTAAAGACTCCACTCCAAAACTACTAGAACTAATATATGAATTCAGCAAAGTTGCAGGTTACAAAATTAACACACAGAAATCTGTTGCTTTCCTATATACTAACGATGAACTAACAGAAAGAGAAATCAGAAAAACAATTCCATTCACAATTGCATCAAAAAGAATAAAATACCTAGGAATAAACCTAACAAAGGAAGTGAAAGACCTGTACTCTGAAAACTACAAGACACTCCTAAGAGAAATTAAAGAGGACACTAACAAATGGAAATGCATCCCATGCTCTTGGCTAGGAAGAATAAATATTGTCAAAATGGCTATACTACCTAAAGCAATCTACAGATTCAATGCAATCCCTATCAAACTACCAACAGCTTTCTTCAATGAACTGGAACAAATAATTCTAAAATTCATATGGAACCACAAAAGACCCCGAATAGCCAAAGCAATCCTGAGAAGGAGGAATAAAACAGGGGGAATTACACTCCCTGACTTCAAGCTCTACTACAAAGCCACAGTAATCAAGACAATTTGGTATTGGCACAAAAACAGACCCACAGACCAGTGGAACAGAATAGAAAATCCAAACATTAACGCAAACATATACAGTCAATTAATATTTGATAAAGGAGCCTTGGATATACAATGGGGAGATGACAGCCTCTTCAGCAGCTGGTGTTGGAAAAACTGGACAGCTACATGTAAGAGAATGAAACTGGACTACTGTCTAGCCCCATACACAAAGGTAAACTCAAGGTTGATCAAAGACCTGAATGTAAATCATGAAACCATAAAACTCTTAGGAAAAAACATAGGCAAAAATCTCGTGGACATAAACATGAGTGACTTCTTCATGAACATATCTCCCTGGGCAAGGGAAGCAAAAGCAAAAATGAACAAGTGGGACTATATCAAGATCAAAAGCTTCTGTACAGCAAAGGACACCATCGGTAGAACAAAAAGACATCCTACAGTATGGGAGAATATATTCATAAGTGACATATCTGATAAGGGGTTGACATCCAAAATATATAAAGAACTCACACACCTTAACAAACAAAAAGCAAATAATCCAATTAAGAAATGGGCAGAGGACATGAATAGACACTTCTCTAAAGAAGAAATTCAGATGGCCAACAGGCACATGAAAAGATGCTCCACATCGCTAATCATCAGAGAAATGCGGATTAAAACCACAATGAGATATCACTTCACATCAGTGAGGATGGCCAACATCCAAAACACAAACAACAACAAATGTTGGCGAGGATGTAGAGAAAAGGGAACCCTCCTACACTGCTGGTGAGAATGCAAATTAGTTCAACCATTGTGGAAAGCAGTATAGAGGTTCCTCAAAAAACTCAAAATAGAAATACCATTTGACCCAGGAATTCCACTCCTAGGAATTTACCCTAAAACTTTAGCAACCCAGTTTGAAAAAGACATATGCACCCCTATGTTTGTCCCAGCAGTATTTACAATAGCCAAGAAATGGAAGCAACCTAAGTGTCCATCAGTAGATGAATGGATAAAGAAGAGGTGATACATATACACAATGGAATATTATTCAGCCACAAGAAGAAAACAAATCCTACCATTTGCAACAACATGGATGGAGCTAGAGGGTATTATGCTCAGTGAAATAAGCCAAGCCAAAAAGACAAGTATCAAATGATTTCACTCATATGTGGAGTATAAGATCAAAGAAAAAAACTGAAGGAACAATACAGCAGCAGACTCACAGAACCCAAGAACGGACTAATAGTTACCAAAGGGAAAGGGACTGGGGAAGATGGATGGGAAGGGAGGGGTAAGAGGGAAAAAGGGGCATTATGATTAGCAGATGTAATGTTGGAGGGGCATGGGGAGCGCTGTACAACTCAGAGAAGACAAGTAGTGATTCTATGGCATCTCACTATGCTGATGGACAGTGGCTGTAATGGGGTTGGTGGGGGGGACCTGATGAAGGGTTAGTTTAATAACCATAATATTGCACATGTAATTGTAGAATAATGATACCAAGATAAATTATAAAAAAAAAAATAATGGTGCAACAGATGGGAATTAAGTGGAAGTTTCATGTGCCATACAATCCATGTGCAGCAGGCATGATAGAGAGGCACAATGGCTTGTTAAAATCTGGACTAAAATCATATACCAATAGTCTGCAGGGATGGTCAGTGCGCTTATGGACCGTGCTATGGCATTTTAATGAGAGACCCCAAAAAGGAGCCCTGAGCCCCGTAGACATGTTGACACATATGGTGCCTCCCCTATACAACTGCAAGTACAAACCAAGGAAGAATCACTGAAGCCAAGGTTCGGCCACCAGAATAACATCTTGCTGCCCGCACCAACTGCACTGAACCCTGGAGAGTCCATTGAGTGGACGTTGCCTTGGTCCTTTCGACACATGTACCTACAGTGGCTGGCTCTCCTGGCACCTTGAGGACAAGGCCTGGAAGCTGGCCTCCCGTGTGTTCCTGGAATAACAGCAGAGTGTCTGCCAAAGGTCACAGTAGTATATCCTGAATGGCCAGAAGGTAGGAACATCTTACTGAGGAATTTTGTTTTATCATTATGGCCAGGGAATGCACCTCCAGTAGCACTATATATAGACCTTTTGGTAACCCCCACGGGGAAAGGAGTAAAAGTATGGTATACTAGACATGGAAGGGACCCCCTTCCTGCTACAGTCCTATCACAGGACCACTCTCTTGCATGCATCCTACCTGGTGGACAACATTTGCCTATGTTGGTGGCATTAAAACATGTGTCTTATCCCCCCTAAAGTCTTTGTGGATTGGGAACCTCCTCTGGCTTGAGGATTATTATAATTTTTGTTACCTGTATCAAAATCTTGCTGTATCTTAATTTTTATTATCTCTAAATTGTTGTTATCCTCTGTTGCTATTGTGGAATCTGGTGAAAGTGCTCCAGCTTTCTCGCACAGGGACCATTGCAGATTGAAAGCATGTAGATTGTAAGGCGAGAATCCTGGAGGAGTGGAGTGTGGGGCAGTTGGGGTTCCTATGGCCAGGATCCTCACTGAACTTAAACCACCTGTTGATGTAACTGGCCTGTTGCTAGGCTACCACTTCCACACCCCTAGGCAATAAGCTATTATTGTGCTATATAGAGAGCTCGGCCCAGTGCTCTGGGTGGAGGCAGAGACCCTAGTGCTCGACCTCCCACCAGGAGAACAAGCTGGGTAATAAACTCTTTCACCCCAAAGAACGTTTTGCTGTCAATTTCTTTGGTCACATTGAATCCATAGTGAACTTGCCTGGGGCTGAAACCCATTGGCAAGACAGGAGGCATGCTTTTTAGAACACTCAGTACCTGGCCTGCCTCAGTAAACATCAGCTATTATTTTATATGAACTTTTGCCTGGTTTTTCCACCCCAAACCACATAACTGGGTGAGCAACATGCTTCATTTATCAGATTTCAGCTTCTGCAAATCCAAGCCAAAGCTTGACTTGCCACCTTGTCAGAGCTTGCCAGACTCTGTTTTTGCTTGTAGGCTTGTTCAAAGCAGCATTTTCAGGGCAGCCCTGATAGATAACATGGCATTCCCATGGTGTGGTGACTTTGAGGAGGGCAATCACTATTTGAAAGTGTAAATTCTGGAATGCACACTTTTTAAAAAGTCAGAGTTTAAAATACAAATTTTAAAATCCAAAGGAGATGGGCTTTGCTTAGCTGAGAGCATATCTAGGGACCCCAAATGTAGCAGATGATGACACACAGACCCCACATTCTTTCCAGGTTTTGGGTGCAATGGCCTGTACCTAAGGCATCATGCCTTTGCCTGTTGGTCCCAGGATCACTGGCGGTCTGTACCTTTGGCCTCTCCCCTTGCTGATAAGCCCTTCTTGGGCCCTCTTGCAACAGTCCCATTTCAGAGTGTGTTTACCTTTACAACAAATGAACATCTCATTATTTATGGAGGCTCAGAGTAGATGAGCAGCTGTTGTTTCTCACTTTGCTTTACAGACCTCAGGAACCTCCATTAAACTTAGGTGAAAGTGTCCAAGGGGTTGCAGCTCACATGCCACCAGCCCCATCCCCCCAAAGGCCTTGTTTATGTGAAAAGTGGAGGAAAATGAAGAGCAGCCAAAAAAGGTAAAATCTGAGGAGCCAGACACTGCTGCTTTGATTAGAAGCCACAGGAAAGAGAGCGGCACCTTCTGCCCTTTTACTGGAGCCTGGGTGCCACAGAAACCTAGAGACAGAACTTGTCATAAACTGGCAGACATGGAAATAAAGAGTGTGGCCAAATCCCAGATTTCCAGGGACAATTATCTTAGACATTTATATATACTTTTTAAAAAAGCTATGTATGAAACAAGCTAGTCACACAGAGACAAAGACTGGATGACCCATTTATACGAGGTGTCTAGAGTAGTCCAACTCATAGAGGCAGAGGTTACAATGCTCGTTGCCAGGGGCTGGGAGTGGGGGGAATGGGGAGGTAGGGTTTAATGGGTATGGAGTCTCAGTTCTACAAAAAGAAATAATTTAGGAGATGGAAGGTGATGATGGTAGCACATTATGAATGTACTTAATACCACTGAACTGTACACTTCAAAATGATTAAGACAGTACCTTTTAGGTTATGCATATTTTGCCACAATTTTAAGATATATATGTAGAAAGTGGAGGAAAATGGAGTGCAGCCCAGCAAAGGTGAAATTAATTCAGAGCCATGGGCAGGATGTGTGCAAATGGCTTCTTTTTCAAGCTGTTTAGAAATATGTGCCCAACTTACTTCACCTGGGACTGGCCTAAAGAACATAGTGCGTTATTGCAGGCTCTGGGCTGGCCACACTGAGAGAGGTTCAGAGAAACTCTGCAGAGTCAGCCTGTTGCAAAAATATGCAGAAGGTGAGGTTAGTCATTCCCTCATCTTCCATTTCTATTATTACTTGCTTATCTGGCTCACACGCTCTCTTCCAAAGTTCTTCTGTCACAGAGCACGATTTACCACCTGCTTGAAGATACAACTGCGTTTTGGTCTTTGCACCTGGTAGACACTTGGTAAGTGTCAGTTGAATGAATGAAGTGTTTTCCTGTATAGTGCTGATTATTTTAAAGTCCGTTGAGTCCTTCCAAGCCTCTTTCATTTCTGTTACCTTGTTTCATCCTCGAATTGCCCATTTCAGGTGTGCCACCGTGGGGAAATTGCCATGAGGGAGATTAGCCACTTGTCAGGTGGGGAAAATCAAGCCGTGCTTGGTCAAGGCCACTCAGAGTTGGAGAAGCAGACTTAGCACCAGGGCTCCTGGCTCGTCTCAGTGATCTTTGCACACAGCCAGAACGCCTCGCTCTCAGAATAAAAGCTGACTTTTTCAACCATGTACTATGCACCAGGCACCATGATAAAAGCCTCACATGTGGTGTCTTCTTAAATCCCACAGCAACACTCCCAGGTAGTTATTGTTATTACCCCCATTTTACAGAGAAGGAAAAGACGTACAGAAAGAGAGGAGGAAAAGGCACATAGTAGTAAAGGGTGCAGCCAGGATTTGGTGCCAAGTGCCTGCCTCAAATCCATGTACTTAACTGTTGTAAAACTGCTGTCATAAGATGAAAGTGGTGTAATATTACCCTACAAAGTATTTTTTTTTCAACCAAGGAAAATGAGAGAAAAGAGAGTGTTTAATCGCAAAGATGGCTCTCTAAAGATGAATTCTCAGGTATTTTGAGACCAAAGGAAGTGAACAGAGGCAAATAGGACTCTCAGGAAACTTCTCCGCTTGGATCGCTTGTCTTTGAAATCTATCTGATTGGGCTAGACTTCACAAGACAACACTCAAATGCATTCTGGTTAAAAAGGAAATTCTAGAATGTTGCCCCAATTTTTACCAGTCCTGGTTAATCTTTTGTGCTGCCAAAGGAGTCATCTTCAGTAAGGAATCTATTTTCATTCCCAGGTTAGTGGTATTCACTAATTGTGTCCAAGTCATGTCTCTGCTCTTTTGGTTCTGTTTTGATTATAATAGTATAATACTGATTTTCTAAATTCCTATTTTCCTCTCTAATGATACCACATTCCATAGTAAGACTTACCTAAAAATAAATAGAACAATATTCTCACTGTGAGTATTTAAAGAATCACAATTTCTTTCCCTCATAATATTATAGGTATAACACTTACTATTATTAAATTTGGAGTGGCTATAAATATTTTAAGAAAAAGGAAAAAATATTCCTGTATGTGCATTTTCAAGGTAATAAACAAAAGAAACTCAAGGAAATTTATTGATTCATATAACTAGGAAATTCAGAGGTCAAGTCTTAGAAACATCTAAGACTCAAATGATGTCATTTGCTCTCCCTCTCTCCTTTTCCATTCCTGTCACTGGTCTCTGCTCTTCTTGGTATCTGGGCCTCAGTTTCTCCCATTTTGGTTGAACCTCCACCAAGGGCAGGGCAGGGTGAAGAACACAGCCTCAAATGGCTTCAACTTGAGCATGTTGCCAGAACCTACTGTCCCAGTGCTGCATACCAAAACTCACACGCACACACTCATTGAATGCCTGCAATAAACTAGAAAGACATGTGATGCTATGTTTAATGAAGCACAGACTATACCACTTACCAAATGCATGACTATGGACAGCCCTTTCCTCACTTTCCTTGTCTTTAGTGGGAATAACAGTATTCCATACCTCATGGAGTTTCTGGGAGGATACGTGTGTTAACATACGTCAGGCACTTGGTAGTCCCTGGCTCACAGCAAATGCTGTACAGGCAGTTGTCGTCCTTAGTGCTGCACTGGTGTCATGTGACCCTCAGCAGGTCACCTCACATGTCTATACTTTAGCATAGATCTAGTGGAAGGAGAATGAGGCATCCATTTCAAAGCTTGACGCCTAGGTGAAAAGCACACAAAGAGCAAGGAGCATACTGCAAACCAGCAAGCCTCGCCCTCATCAGGAGGGAAACGTACTTGCTCCGCATCTGCTGGCCCCATTTCTGGGCCCTGACCATGGGGAGAAGAAGCTGCAGCTGTTGAACAAGGGCCCTGCTGCGGCTTCCTCTCCCAGTGAGTGCCGTCCAGCTAACTCTTGCCTATTCAGTCGCTACCAGTACCCTGCTGGTCTGTGCCCGGCCTACATACAGTCTTGACATTTGACCTAAGTAAATTAGCAAAATTAGTGTACTTTTGATAGTGAAAGAGAAAAGCAATTTCTCATCAGTGAAATGATAGTTGACTCTTCTCTTTTCCTGCTCCATGATTCCTGTTCCAATCTGAACAGCCTTGTTCAATATCTCAGCCTTTACAGTGATGGATAAATACTGCTGAAATCTCAGGCAGCGAGAACTGGTGAGAAGTTACCTGTGTGATAACAATTAAGAGGGTGCCTGCACTAAGGCTAAAAATGTTAAAAGTTGGTTAAGAGTGGATTCGCAGCTGTCTCCTGTTTACAGCTTTGCCTTAAATGATTCTTGTAGAACTTTATTACTTTGCCTTCTTTCTGATGGCAAGTTACCCTTGAAATCTCTTTTCCCAGGAGCAGAAGTTGCTTTAACTTTTCTTAGATTGTGGAAGTAGGCAAAAGAGTTCAATAAAATGAAACTCAGAGCCACTTCAGAAAGGTTTGCCTGAACCAATATTATTTCCTTATGGAGTGTTTTTTTTTAATTTTTAACTTAAAACACCTATTTATTAGTAATAGTGCAAGGCAGTACAGCAGACTGTTAGCACTGGAAATGGGGAATGTTGGATACAGGGCTTTGTTGTGTTTTAACAGCTTTATTGAGGTATCATTGGTATACAGTAAACCTTACATGTTTAAAGTATCAACTCTAGTAAGTTTTGACATATGTATACTCATGCAAAAGCATTGCCACAATCAGGAAATGTAACATATAAATCGCCACCAGAAACTCTTTATGGAGTTTGGGTGTCTCTTTTTCCTACTCCTAAAATATGTCCAATTATTTCCAAAGAAAAGAAGAACAGTATTTATCATTAGGAGCAAAGATTTAATACACATGGGGAACTTAGGCAGAAGCTGGGAGTGAAGTGATAACTATTACAAAACTGACTTTTAGAACCGGGAAATGAACTAATTACCCCATTATGCAAAAGATCTGTTTTTCTAGTTGCAGGTCTGCTAACTATGAAGAGTTTTGGGGGAGTGAGCATCCTTCAGGGATTTCTAAGTAATTCATGAGCTAGGCTCATCCAACCTGCTGAGGCGCCCTGAAGTCTTACTATAAACAGATGGGGAAGAAATCGAGAAAGTCCACTAGTGAGCTGGAAGGCCATGAATATGTAGTCCCCTAATTTCTGCAGCAGAATTCAACCCACAAGACTCAACAGTTCCAGATAAAGCTCAAGACATGTACTTAAGGAAAAAAAAAAAAAAGATAAGACCAAAAGAAACATTCATCCTTTTCTGAGTCACTGCAGCTTCTGAGCTGGATCCCCTTGTGAAGGACTGAAGAATTATGAAATGTTTTGGCTCAGCAGGGAGAAGGAGTGTTCACCAGATTGTCTTGCCACATGCATGCAGGAAATTATCCATCAGGTGGGAGAGGATAACACTACAAAATTCTGTCCAGATGAGACATGATCAGAACAATGAAGCGTCTGCACTGAAAAATGAAACAACACCAAATGAAGGGAAGTTCCGAGTGAGGGGTTGGGAAGGATAGGAGCATTTGAAAATATGTCAGCACCTTATACTCCCAGACCTTAGAAATAGTTTGTTCTCTCATTCCATCCCAGAGCTCTAATTCCCATTTCTTAAATTCCTTGGGAGTCCCGGGGAGTCTAAGGGGGAGAGGGTAAGGGAGCAGCAATTGTTTGGGGGCCGGGGAGGGGGGTTAGGGGGAGGGGTCAGGGGGTAGGAATATGTAATTGTCGACTTGGATTCGGTATGACTGAATCTAAATAAACATACAGCTGTATCAGTTAGAGATGAAACGGTCTGACCAGCTCTGAGCCTCTTTCCCTGAAAAACATAGAGATACTAAAGAGGGCATCTTATCAAGGGGTTTGGAATCCAGAAGGTGGTATGAAGTAGCAGTCCAAAACATACACAAGATAGGGTCTGGAGACACATTGAGCTGACTCAAGTCCCTTTGTCCTTCCTTCCATTTGTCTTCTTCTTTCTTAAAAGCCGGTAAATACCTGTATGCAGACAGTGGAGAATTCAAGAAACATTACATTTCTAAAATAAAAGGACAACTCACCCCGGTACATGTGAAAAGGCTCTTTTCCTTCTTCACACTGGCCTGGGGAGTAAGCCTCGGCTAAGCCTTGGAATCACTCGTCCAGGCATAAAGATCAAAAGCCTCCTGTACTGGCCAAGCTTCTTATCACTGCTTTGGGGGCTCCCTCAAGCCCAGGGGAAGCCAGGCACATAGACCATGAAATCAGAAGCCTCTCTGATTTACCAGGGCGAACGGTATTTCAGTTCTGTCTTGCCGAGGAATTTGTAGGGACACCCCAGAAAGGAGGCAGAAGTTTTCGTCCGTCTGCCAGCAGGGAGGCCTTTCCTCTGCCTAAGGAAACGTCCCTGTTTAAAGGAGGCAGATTAACAGGTCTCATTCTTTCTTTTTCAATGTTATAATTTTTATCTGTGTCTATTTAAGATAAATTAGAGAGTACAATGGCAAGAAAAGGAAGAAAACCCACTATTAACATTTTCTTCCTTATTCTTCAAAACCTTTATGTATAAAACCAAATGGAAGATTACACTACTTTTTTTATAATTTACTTTTTTCCTCCCACCAACAATGCATACAATGAACACATTATAATATGTTTAACAAATTTCCCTGTATTGGATAGCTTGGTTGTTTCTAGCATTTTATTATTATAAACAACCTGTAGCTAAATCTTTGTGCAAATTCCTAACTTATTTCATTAGGATAAATTCCTACAGGTGCTGAGTCAAAGCTGTGTATTTTTTATAGCAAGTCAGAATGTGTGTCACCAAACACAGCCTTCCCAGCACCTACCCTCCCCAACTCTCACATTCCCGAATCTTCACTCCATCCATGACACCCATGGAAAACTGCAAGCAGTGTTAATCTTTTCTTCTGCTAATCTGATACTGTAAAAGTAGTACATTATTATTGTTTTAATTTGCACTTCTTTAATTACTAGTAAGATGAATTATTATTCATATATGTATTGTCCATTTGTTTTTCTTTTATTAAGTTGCTGTTTGTGCCCTTAATCCATTTTTCTATGTGGGATTCATCTTTTCTTCATAAGAATCCTTATATGTAAAAGATATTCTTCATCAGCTTTTAATACAAGTGACATACTTCTGCAAAGTTTGTCATTTGTCTTTTAACTTTTTAATAGTGTTTGCCATATACTTAGGTTCTTCTTCAGATTACAAAAAAAAAAAAAGATTTCTGAGTTGGAGCCATGCTTACAAAGTTCTCCATTTGTCTCTGGTCTCTTAGGGGAGATGGTGACTTCTAGACAATGCTTCATCAGACCTCCTTGGCTATTCTTTATGCATTTTTGAACAAAAAGAATAGAGGCAATGAATAGAAGCAGTAAGACTTAAATTACCATGGAATAAAATCTTAGATATTTCTGTTTACTAGAGCTGGCTGGCTTTTGCTAATTTATCACAGAGCACGAAAAGTCCAGTGAAGCCCCCAAACACAGCAGACGCACAAAGGCAGGATGCTTTTTTAATTTGAATACTCAGATTCATTTGGAACCTATGTCCCTGGGGGGAGTTTTGAGCAGACACATCCCCCTACCTCAAACTTCTTCCTCATTCCTGAGCACCTCACCTGTTAAATGCTCAGTTTGTTAAACCAGTTGGAGTGGCCTCCTCTAAAGCAGAGCCAAGGCAAGAGCCTCTTTGTTAAGGGAATGTTTCCCAGAGAATTATTCAGGATGCAAAAGTGATCAATCCATGGTGGTGGGGCAGGTGGGGTGGTGGAGTCCTCCACTCAGTATCACCAGCTTTCCACATGCCTCAAAGCCGCAGAAGCAATTGGCTTCCCTGAATTCCATGGTGAGGACATGCGTTTTGCACAAGAGAAACTCATTTCACCCAAGATTATCTCCTACAATAGGGTGATAGCCAACAGGAAAACCTCTCCAGGATCGTCTAAAGTCACTTTGTTATTTCATGTAAGTCTCAGCATCTACAGTACATCCCAGTTCTGAGCCTGCCCAGCACTCATTCTCTCCTCATGCATGGATGAGACTTTGATTTTCCTCCAAGGAAACTTATTGCCCTCACTCTCCAAATATAAAAATTGACAGTCGAGGTGCTGAGCCCATCCCCTGACACTTTATAGACCTATGAGTCATACCTAGCCAATCAGAGTGTTCCATTCCCATCTGCTACAGTGATTGGTTCAAGGATGGGCACATGACCCAAGCTATCCCAATAGAATTCTATTTCTAAATTTTGGTTGACCCTGTTGGGAAACAGATATGTTCTTTTCACTAGGGAATCTGAACAGACAGGTGGTGAGCCTGGACTTTGGTGGTTGCCTGGCCCTTGTAGGGGAGGAACCTGTGTGAATGTAACCTGCTGAGAGGAAAGCAGATCCAAGAAACAGAGTCGGCTGAGTAGTAAGTCCCTAGACTGACACATGCCTGAAAATGGAATCCCCTAAACTATTTCCTGAGCCCATTAGGCCCCTTTTCTGCTTAAATCCGTGTGAGGTGACACTTTTGTAGCCAGAGCAGTGTTTCTGAAAATGGCAGCTTCTTATTTGCTCTAGACACATTGGCCATGAAGCAGGTGTGAAAAGAGTATGGGTTTGGGAGTTTGGGTTATAGCTCTACCTCCACTAACTACTTTCAAATCCTTGGGCTAGTTGCGTTGTCTATGTGGGCTCACTTTTCTCATCTGTTGAAGAGGTCGTTGGACTAGAGAAACACTGAATGTCTCTTCTAGGGCCATAAGTCTTGGCTCTGTGATAACATTGTGTCAACACTTCAAGTTAATCTGTGGTCTGTCTCCAATTGCCACCTCTGCACCCAATGACAAATGGCACTAATTTATCTTAAAAGTTGAAAACCAAGTCAGAAGGACCACATATGCTTTAAGGAATTAGCAGATAGAGCAAGACTGACTCTAATACACTGCTAGGATATAGAGTCCTCCTGAAGTGTGTTAATGAGGTGAGTAATGTATTAATACATTAACTCTTATAACTATTGTATAGATTAGTAATAAATATTTTTCTTTAAAAAGATCGACTGCTCCAGTTTTGCTTAGCTAATGTAAACAAAGATCCTAGTATATCAACAGATGACACAAGTGTTCAGAAGTGATGCTGTCTGCTCCAAGCAAAGGAACAGAGAAGAGAGGAAGGGGAGCCAACTCTCCCAGGACTCTTTGGTCATATCTCCATTATTTATGTTGACAAATTAGCAATGCTCACAACTTCAGACACAGTCACAGAATGATCTTTAAGAAATACAAATTGAATTATGTAATTCCTCTGCTTCCAATCTTTCACTGATTGGATTTCATTCCCAATGCCTTCAAGACTAAGTCCAAAGCCCTTGGTGTGGTATAAGCTCTTTGTGATATGAATGCTTTGCTTTTAATTCCATATTGCAGCAGCATTATATCTTTATGTACCTAACCTACACTAAGTAAATAGGTGAATGCATATAAAATAATTAGTATACTTGCTGGCATTTAGTTAATGCTTATAAATGTTGACTGTCATTATTGCACATTAGTGATACTCAGAGTTCCCCAAAGATATATTACTAGGCTGGGCCTATTTGATCTGCATCTGGCCTCACCCTTCCCTTGTTTTTCATCCACCATGGCTGGCCCTTGCAGGCTGCATTGTTTCAGATGTCCAGCTGGTTGGGTTAGGCCAGTGGGAGGGCCTGGTCCAATAACAGAGGATAGGAAAAAGGGAGAAGCCAAGCTATTTCTCTCCTGCTGTCCTGGTGGCTTCTCCAGCAGTAACTATGTGTCTTCTGTAGTTCCAACTCTCGCCAAACAGGCCCACTATGCTTTCTGCTTCTGGTCCCTTCTTTGTCCCTCTTGCAGAGCTGATGGTGGCTTCCTGCTGATGCCAGTTTCTGCATTGTGTCACCATCCCATATTTAACCCTCAGCATCTCTCTCTACCATAGAGCCAATCCCCTGCTTTAAATTCCCTCTGCTGTGACTACTTGAAGAGGTGTTTTTCCTGAAGAGATCCTCACTGATTCCAAAACCTGCTCTCACACCACAGGCCTTTTCTTATGCTGTACCTCTGCCTCCTCACTATCAAGGCCAACTCTTAGTCACCCTTTAAGACTATTCTACCCTCACCACCTCTTTGAAGCTGTCACAGTTTTTCCACCCCCTTCTTCCTGAAGAGTGACTTGAGTGTCCCTCTTTCACACATTTCTCCCATAATAAGTGGTTTATTCCTGGAAAAAACTACAGATTTAGTTTTGTTCTGTTTTTATTATGGTATCATTAATATACAATCACATGAACAATACTGTGGTTATTAAATTCCCCCCATTATCAAGTCCCCACCACATGCCCCATTATAGTCACTGTCCATCAGCATAGTAAGATGCTATAGAGTCATTACTTGTCTTCTCTGTGCTATACTGCCTTCCCCATGCCACCCCACTACATTATGTATGCTAATCTTACTGCCCCTTAATCCCCTTATCCCTCCCTTACCCCCCACCCTCCCCAGTCCCTTTCCCTTTGGTAACTGTTAGTCCATTCTTGGGTTCTGTGAGTCTGCTGCTGTTTTGTTCCTTCAGTTTTTGCTTTGTTCTTGTACTCCACAGATGAGTGAAGTCATTTGGTACTTGTCTTTCTCCACCTGGCTTATTTCACTGAGCATAATACTCTCTAACTCCATCCATGTTTATCGCAGTACTATTTACAATAGCCAAGAAATGGAAGCAACCTAAGTTTCCATCAGTAGATGAATAAATAAATAAGATGTGGTATATATACACAATGGAATATTATTCAGCCATAAGAAGAGTACAGATTTAGTTTTAAGTGCAAGTACATTGCCATATTCAAGGTGGTATCCAAAGCTACAATACAGAAGATGAGTTTATTGAACGAACAACTGATGTATAACTAAAGAGACACCTTTCAAATCCAGGTGAAATCACTGTAAAGGCAGGCACTGTAAGTTGCCTACGCAACAGTCACATCTTCTTTTTTCAGCTAACAGAACAGCCTCCTGATTACAACTCATTGTGGCCATGTGACAGGTCTATTCAGGGTAATAATTAGAAGACTCCTGGGAGGGTTCCTCGGAAGGCTTTGCTTTCCTAATTAAAGCAGAAGCCACAGTCCGTACCACTCTTCCTTCCCACTATTTCTGTGTCTTGAATGTTGATGTGATATCTGGAGCTACCACAGCTAACATGAAACTATGAGTGTAAGAGAAACAATAAGCATGAAGGGAAAAATCCACCACATTTAATATAGCAAAGGATAGGAAAAATGTGAGTATCTTATGTAATTACTGGATTTTTTTGATATAGAAGAAAAATAACCTGTTTCTTTTAACCTATTGTACTTTCTATTTTACATCACTTGCAGTCAAATGCATCTCTGTAGCATAGAATCTGCTACTTGGGGATAATCTATTGTTCCCTTCTATCACTCCAGGTTAAGTATTGCTCAGTCACAGATTATCTAGTACCTGTGGCTTATTTAGGGATTAAAAAAACCCAGTAGAATGATGGGTGTGATGGTTAATGTTATGTGTTCAATTTGGCTAGGCCACCTACCCAGCTCTTTGGCCAAACATCAGTCTAGATATTGCTGTGAAGGTTGTTTTTAGATAAGATTAACATGCAAATCAGTGGGCTTTGAGTAAAGCAGATTATCCTCCATAATGTGGGCGGGCCTCATCTAATCAGTTGAAGGCCTTAAGAAAAAAAGGCTGAAGTTTTACAAAGAAGAGAGAATTCTGCCTACTGCCTTAGGACTTGAGCTGCAACATAAGCTCTTCCCTGGGTTTCTAACTTGTGGCCTACCTCACAGATTTTGGACTTGCTAGTGCCCACAATTTTGTGAGCCAATTCCTTAAAATCAATCAATCTCTCCCTCTTTCACATATATATTATTTTATATATATGCTATTGCTTCTGTTTCTCTGGCGAACCAATTGAATATAAAGAAACTCAGGGATGGAATGAACTTTTAGTGGGAAACAAATACTTCTTGAGATATATACCTTACTGGAAACCATTAGGAATTATCATTCCAAATTTTTTGTTGAGCATGTTTATGATGTCTTTTTTTTTCTTTTTGCAACTTTGTATAAAGAAAAACTTGATCTATTACCATTTTCTCTTTTGATCAGAGAGTAGCTTAAATTCCTTCCAGGCCCAACTTAATCAGTCTTCATCATTCTTCTCTCCCCTGTGAAGTTGCATCCGTTAGAACCTGGCCCAGTTTTCTGCCCAGTGCAGATGGAAGTCTCCTGGCCCTGGGGTTCACATTTATGATCTCATTCTCTCATCCAGGGGGTTCCTTTGTTGCTGTCAGAGTTAAAACTGTAGCCCGTCTTCTGCTGCTTGGAATGAAAGGTCATGGGATGAGGAGAATCTATCAGCAGAAGTAAATTATTTATGAAATCAGATTTTAGCATTTTAGCTTCTGAGTGTCTTGCTGGGTTGGGTTGCTGAACAATGACAGCCTTTCCGAGTAGTGGGATGAAAGCCATACTGAAGCACAGATGTTAATCTGGTTCTCACCTGCTCTTCACTCCAGAGCAGGCTGCCCTCGGGCGAATCAGGCAGTGTGGAGCTTTGACTCAGTCTTCCGAGTCTAGTTCATGTCCTTCAACCAGCTACTCCCTCCAGGGAGTCCTTTCCCTCTGTGGCTACCATTGCCATCTCCTCCTCTCCTGGTAAAGAAAGCCAGAGAGACAAAAGACAGAAAACTCCTTTCTTCCTCAGGTATCTTCCAAAGCCTCCTGTATACAGATGGGCAATCTAATCAGAAAAAGTTTCTTTAAAACTTCATCATGCAGGGGCTGGCAAACCATGACCTCTGGGCCCAATCTAGCCTACATAGTCCTCTCAAATTGAAAATAAAAAAAGGACAATATGTGACAGAGACCACATATAACCTACAAAGCCTAGAATATTCACTCTCTGGTCCCTAACAGAGAGTTTGCTGACCCCTCCCTGATTCTAGAGCAGTCAAGCCCTCAGCAGGAGACTTGCAGACAGGACTGAGAGGGTGGGCATTTCTGTGGTATTAGGCTTGGGCTAGCTCTATTTAAACACAAAAAAAGATACAAAAGTCCTTGAAAGTTTGGTATCGAACAACTAGTCCACAGGAAATGGATGCATTGTTGATAGACTTCTGTGATTGGGAAGAGCCTGGTGTCTTTATTGTCATGGATTCCGTTGAAAATTTAACACTAGCTGTTCCCACGAATAATCTGTGCTGGCCTGGCACCGAGGACTGCCCTGTCCAAAGCGCCTCCCGTGCATTTATCCCACTTCATCCCCACAACAACTCAAAGAGGTAGGTGGAGGGACTAACCCCATTTTGTAGATGTAGAAAACAAATCATACAGATTGAATTGGCGCAGGATACACAGTGGGTTAGAGGAAGAACCTGGACTCAAATTCCTGACTGACACCCACACACAACTACCACTGTATGCTGTTTCCCAGTTCAGACGAAGGCAGTGCGACAGGTTTTCTCTCCACAGCCCACTGGAAGGAGCGCACCGACGCTTCTCTGCCCCTCTGTTCGCCCTCCTCCGGCCTCCTCATTTCCAGCCTACTTCCTCCTCTAGCATCGTCCCGGCTTGGGGCTGGACGGAGGCTCAGGCAGCATTGTCATTTCGCTGTGTTGTGCAGCCGTATCATAGAGCCCAGTCCTTCAGGAAGTTTGACAACCTGGGATGTGTGTTTAGATTTCTAAACTCGGAGACATTTCAGAGCAAAGAGGATCTGGCTGTATCCTCCAGGTGGTTGCAAATGGTTTTACTCTTCTTTGTGTGGTGGGGTTGCAGCTGCCACTGGAATACAGCTGTTTACAGAGTCTGCAAACAGGAATACACAGGGAATGTCGATGTTATAGGCCTGCTTTTCTCTTAGGAAGGGAAAGCACACAGCCTGCAAGTTTCTAATATGAGAACATGCCCATTTGGTTCAAGAAGAATTTGTTGAAGAGTTGCAAAGGGTTCAAGTCCCAACCCTGCATGATGCAAGCTGGGGATTGGGGATGCAGTATGCCAATGGGTATGGATTCGTTGGCTGTGGCTGCTGTAACAAATCACCCCAACCTGGGTAACTTAAAACAATATAAGTGTATTTTCTCATGGTTCTGGAGAGAAACACAGAAGCCCACAATGAATGTCAGCAGGGCCACACTCCACCCCATCTGGGGTTTCTAGGGAACAATCTGTTCTTTGCCTCTTCCAGCTTCCAGTGTCTGTCGGCTATTTGACTCATGGTTGCATCACTCCAGTCTCTGCCTCTGTGTCACATTGCCTTCTCCCCTTTTGTCTGTCTTGCCCTCTGTGTGTCATTTATTAGGACATATCACTGGATTCAGGACTTATCCAGACATTCCAGGATGATCTCCTCAACTTAAAATCCTTTACTTAATTACATCTGCAAAGACCTCTTTTTCCAAATACAGTAATATTCAGAAGTTCTGGAGACCAGGACATGGACATACTAGTTTGGGGTCTACAAATCAGCCCCCTGCTGGTGTATACCAGCATGAGAGAGAGAAAAAGAGAGAGGCCAGGGCATGGAAGGAACCAGTTGTCTACCCAGGGGTTCTGGCATCAATCCAGCCAGCTCCAGCCCCTAATTACATTTTTTCGTCATAGGGAAATTCATCATTTTCAATAATGGGGAATATCACAGATACAGTGACTTAAACAATGTAGGTGTTTGTTTATCACGTAATGAAAAGTTAACAGACAGACAGCTCAAGACTATTGTGTTGCTCCATCAGCATCAGGGACCCAAGCACCACCTATTCTCTGCTCCTCATCTCTCCATTCAGCCTTAGTTCAAGGCTTCCATCATTAAGATCACTGTGTGGTTCAACAAAGCTGTTGAAGCTCCAGCCATCACATATATATTTCAGTCAGGAAGAAGCAGAAAGAGTAGGAAGGCCAGAGAGCTGAGTCAGTTCCCTTAAAAAGCCTCATAGATGGCACACCAGTACTTCCATCTCATTGGCCAGAAAACAATAACCTGGAGCTGCCATGGAAACTAGGAAGTGTAGGTGTGTGTATGTTGGGTGGGGGGTGTTTAATCAAGGCACGCTGCTATATTGAATAAAATGAAGGGTCAATTAGTAGGGAAAGTGGGAGAATGGGGTTGGGCAGACAACTAGGGCTCTCTACGGTCTCTGTCCGCTTCCCCACCGGTGTCCTCGTACCTACCAGTTCTTTTTTCTGAAACGCTCTCAATTCTCTCTGCTGATCCCAGATTTATGCTGCTTCCTCTAAGACCCAGATCAAGTGTCCTTGCATCCTGATGCCAGCCTTCTCAGACGGCCCCCTTGCTGACTGTTCCCTCCCCTCCCAGTCCCTTCCCCTCCCTACCCCCATCAATTTCCAGTACCTCTTTTCTCTGCCACTCACTTGGCCTTGAGTTCTCTTACAATCCATCTTTGGGACCCATATGAGATGGTATGTATTTTAGGCTGCACATGTTTTGAAGACCAGGGATGCATTTCATGCTTTTTATGTCCTCTGAGACCTCCAAACCCCATCTCCTCGTGCCCCCCTCTCTCCCCAGCCCATAATGTAGTCACAGTGCCTTACCATCACTGGTTCAGTGAGTTACTGACTCACTGCTCTCACACGTGTTGCACTCACATGTTCCTGCTACAATCCTGTTTATTTAGCCAAGATACAGAGTGTAAGGGAAGGGAAGTGGTCACGCCAAGCAGGAGCAGGTGCAACATATCCTCCTTCGCTCCTGAGCTGCCTTACTTTGCACAGCTGCCAGCAGTGCTCTGCAGGCGGGGCTCTGCCAGAGCTGAGAGGCCCAGGCCTGGCTCAGCCACTGTCCTTTTAGTCTTAGGCTCACCCCACCCAGGAGGAACTTATACTAACAATCCATGGACCTGCATTTACAGGACTGTTTACAAGCACCAGGGCTCAGCACCAGCGAGACCACATCCGCATCTAGGGGAGAGGGAAGGGTCAGTGCCCAGCAGACCCTGGACAGCCTTCCTCCAGCAATCCAGCCTCCCTGAGAGCCCATTTTCCGGAACTTGCCCAGCTGGCTGACATTTCTATATCTCATTATCACCTAAGAAGAGGATTCCAACCCTGTGGCCCTCATGTGACTTAGGAAGGACATGAGGCCAATGACCGCACAGCCCTGGTACCTCCCTGGCTTTTTTCATGCTGCCTGGGAAAGGCCAAGTTCTACACCCATGCTGGGTTTGCTGCCTCTCCCTCCCTTTGCCTTCTCCCCTGGGTTTCAGAACTGCTTCATCAACCAGTGTCAGGAGGAACAGGCTCTTTGTTGTGTACACTCTGTACACTCAAAGAACAGGTCCCCTTAATTCCTGGTGGCATCAACTCCATGGTATGTGACTACATTTAACAGATTTTGGCAAACCCCAAAGCCAACCCCATTCAGTCTTGTCAAGAATAAGACAGAGAGCTGATGTTAAACTAAAGTATTCCCTGAGATATTTCTTTATATTCTGAATGCCCCTGGAACATCAGCTAGAACCAGCAGCTAAAGGTTTATACTGGTACGGGATGGAGCCCCATGAATTAGATGTGTAGACTGTTCCATAAATGGGATAAGCCTCTAATAGGTGAGTTGATGACTGTGTACTGCACAGAATGGTGCCTTGGGCACCCACCTAGGTCGGGGCCTCGGGAGCTTCTTAGTCCACCCCTTTTCCTTTGGATGCCCCGCTAAGGCCCATGTCCAGTTAACCAAGTCTTGTAGATTATTCCATTGCAGAACCCACCCCTCATCACCAGTGCTCCAGCTGAGGCATTTATCTGCTCACACCTGGATGGACGAAAGTGTCAGAGGCAATACTGCAGTTTGTCTCCACTCCACCTTAAAATCCTTGTGTGCTCACACCTTCCCCTCTCCTCTCACCTTCTCCTCAGCCACCCTTTGCTCTGTCCAATTTCACTTTCTCTCCCTCTGTTGAGGATTACATGTAGGGCACAGTACATATTTCCACAGGTCTGCACCTGTACTACCACACCCAGTCAACATATGGAACCTGTCCAGCCCCTAGCAGGCCCCTTTGTGACCCTTCAGCTAATGCCCTCCTCAGGGATAACCACTTTTCTGGGTGTGTCACCAGAGATTAGTTATGCCTGCTTTTAAACCTCATATAAATGCAATCATGCAATAGGAACTCTTGTGTCTGTACTATTTCAGCTTTGTATTTCTTTCATTCAGCATGTGTCTATGAGACTCATCTATGTGGTTCATAAAAAAAATTTCATTTTTTCTCTGCTGTGTGTGCAGTCTTCCACTGTATGAATGCATATGTTGCAGTTTGTGTACGCACTCCTTGTTGAGGGGTGTTTGAGTTTCCAGCTGTCGGCTCTTACACAGACAGTGGCCACAACTATGCTTGTCCATGTCATTGAGAGCCCTGCATGCCTTTGCCTGTAAATTCCCCACTCCAGTTTCCAGTCCCGTCTTTTTCCTGTGCTTCTGCCCCTCAGCTGACACACGTGGCCAGACCTCTTCTGACTTAAAATAAAGAAACAATTTTTAACAATCCTTCTTCCAACTGGTCTGCCTCTTCCCCACTTCCCAGCTCTTGCCTTTTTCACTGAATTTCCTCTGGGAAGTGCAAGGACCCTGTTGTCCAGCACTGCAGCGCCCACTCTGGGGGAAGCCCTGTGGGGCTGCTCCTGGCTTTTCTCCTCTCTCTCAGGCACCCCCCTGCCCCTCTGCCCCTCTTCCCTCATGTGCACAACAGCTGGCACGTCTCCTCCCAGGAACTGCTGATAAAATGACACCTCCGATGTGCTTCATCCTCCCTGTCTCTGCCTGCAGACCCAGCCCTGCCCTCCCGAACTGACTTCTGATCTTACTAATATTACCCCCTCCATGCCGTCAGCTGGAAGTAATCCCCACTCCCCAGAACCCCTGCCATTTGTCATTCAAGCCTCTCTCAAGGCATTTACCACTGTCTGCTTCACATTATTGCTACCTGGGAGTACTTCCCAATCCAGGCCTGGGGCCTGCAGTCTCGTGGTGTATGATTGGTGTCTGAGTCATCTCTGATTTGTCCCAATACCCAGACCAGGGTTGGCACAGATGAGGCTTATTATTAAATGAATATTATCCATAATAAATTATTAAGTGACTTATTATTAAATCACTTCCTAACTCTATCTATATGATGAAGATTCTACCTCTGAAACACATCTGAAAAGTTTAAAACTTTTCAATTTTAAAGAACAAGATGAGGAAATCTAGGGGTGTGTGTGTGTGTGTGTGTGTGTGTGTGTGTGTGGCTGTCAGAATTGTAAGGGTAGGATGGCCTTGATTTGGCAAGCACATGTATCCCTGAGAGAGTGGGGGCCATTTGGGGCCAAGTCAGGACAAGCGAGGGTGGAATATTCTCAAGCATTCAGGTGATTTCTAAGATCCTTTAGCCCAAGTCAGTCCTACTGGGGATCAAAATACTTACAGCAGAGAGGGAAGCGCTCAGCAGGAATTTAACAAACCGGTGGCTGACTGCAGTAACTCAGCCTTGCAGAACTTCCCTGTGTTGTCTCCCTGTCTGTTTGTTTATCCCAATATTTTCACTGTTTGATGACAGCTGTTTTTTCTATTTGATTTCTGTCTATGTGCACCAGGGTGTGATTGAAAGGAAACAACTTTATCTTCCAATTTTCCTCTGTCTTGAAATGCAACCAATCTAACTGAAACCACAATTTACCAAAAGTTAGGTGGGTATGACATCATTTTTGGATGCCAAACACTTAAGTTTTGTCACCATAGAGTAAGTCTGTAGGACTCTGTCTACCAGCCAGGGCAATGATGCCCTGCAGGGGAACACAGCCTTCTTTGTAGCACCAGGCCCAGGCATCTTCTTTCCCTCCAGGGGATGTCCTAAAGACATGGGCTGTGACACTACCTTCTTCTTGCCAGGGACACTACCAAAAGGGCAGCATTCTCAGTTGTCCAGACCTAACATTTTGGAAGAAATGCTAGTTCAATGACTTCTTAGTTTCAAAGTTGAGTCCAGAGATATTATTTATCTAATGGTCTAAATATCAGACTTGGTTTTTATCCTCTAGGGAGAAAAGAAAAAGATGGCAAAAATCTGCTTTAGAGATAGTTCCCAAGATGAGACTTATTTCTGGGAGAGGAAAAAAGGATGGTTGGTTTTAAAAAATATAGAGACTTTTTAGAGCAGTTTTAGGCTCATAACAAAGTTGAATGGAAAAATACAAGAATTCCTATATACCTCCTTTCCCCCACATAGGGCCCATTATCAACATCCCCCCATCCCAAGAGTGGTACTTTTGATACAATCAATGAATCAGCATGACACATGATAATCACACAAAGTCCCTAGTTTACATTAGTATTCATTCTTGGTGTCGCAAATTCTATGGGTTTAGACAAATGTATAATGACATGTATTCACCATTACAGTTTTATTGTCCTAACAATTCTCTGCACTCCACCCATACATACCTCCCTCCCCCAGTCTCAGGTAACCACTGATTTTTTTACTGTCTCCATGGTTTTGCCTTTTCCAGAATGCCATAAAGTTGGAATTATAAAGTAGGTAGCCTTTTCTGATTGACTTCATTCACTTAGTAATATGCATTTGCCATTTGTCCAGTCTTTTTGTAGTTTGCTAGCTCATTTCTTTTTAGTGGTGAATAATATTCTATAGTCTGCATGTACGACAGTTTGTTAATCCATTCACCTACTAAAGGACCTCTTGGTAGCTTCCACGTACACGTATTCCCCACTTTTCAAAAGCTTGTGTTATGCCACTTTGCTTTACTTTTATGAGAGACCTACATTAATACCTGTCTTTGCTCATCTGGTGGAGTTATTGTCTAGTTCTGGCCAATCATATCTAGCTAGATGTGATGTTACTTTTTGGCCTGGCTCCTAAATGCCGTATGGGATTCTCCATGCTCTGTCTCTGCACTCATCAGCTGACAGCTGAATGTAGAAGATTTCAAGAGCCCAGAGGACTGTAAGAGTCAAAAAAGAAAAGGACCCTGAGTCCCAGTATCACTACATGAAAGACCACATGCCAATATTCGATGAGAAGGAAGAAAGAAAGGTTATTGTGTTAATCACTGAGAAGGCCTTTTTGTTACAGCATTTTATCCTATCCTGACTAATATATTGAACAGCTTCTGAGTATCAATTTCTGTGACTTGCCCTCAACTCTCCTTTGTTTAAAGTTAAACAAAAATACAAAAGGATATATTCACTCCTTTCTTGGTAGTTTCATAGCACTTTCTTATTTCTGTTTTCTTAACAAAAACTTTAAAACTAAAAATTTTAAATATTCAATTCATTTAATGAAAGAATTAATAGAATAATATCACTGACTTCTTGGAGAATAGGTTTTTTTTACTCATTCATAAACCTCTCACTTTAGCAATAATTCATAACTGTGCATAATTCACTTTTTTCTTTAATAGGCACATGTTTTTCACAGCATTTTAAAAATGTATTCATTTCTATCTCATTCCAAAAATTATTTCAAGGTGAGGATACATATAATTTTGTATTTCAATATTTCTCATCATATAATGGCATAAGCATTCTTCTACTTTGAGAGATCTTCATAACCATCACCTTTAATGAGTACATGACATTGTATTAAATGGATGGGCTTTTATTTACTTAATTATTCCTCTATTTGGGGGCATTTGACTATTTTCATTTTTTTATAGATAATAATATGGTGAATATCTTCACAAATACAGCTTTTCATGCTTTGTTTCATTTTCTTAAGGTAGATTCTCAAAAGTGGTTTTACTAATGTGAACATTCTATCTGCCTTATATTTATTTCTAAATTGCTTTCTAGAAAGAGTCTTACTAATTTACAGTGCCAAGAGCAAAGTGTAAGAATGTTCATATTACGGCATCCTGTCCTTGATGATTTATACTATCTTCAATCTAATTAAAGACTGAACTTATTTGTTTTTAAATTTACTTTCATTTAATTAATAATTAAGTTCTCCTTATGATTATTTACTCACATTTTCAATTTGGTTGATTTTGTGTTTGGACCTTTATGTTGTCTGTTCTTAACTATTAACCTATTTCTTGCCTATGTTTACACACACTATATAAAGGTATCAATCCTTTGGGATGTCATCCATGGCTGTTCAAATGTGTTCATTCAACAAATATTTATTTAGCACCACTTTGTGTTAGGTACCGTCTCAGTTCTATGGACACAACAGTGAATAAATCAGGTAAAAATATTCCTATCCTCCTGTTTCATCTCTCTCATTAGACAGTACTTATAGGTTTATGGTATGACCCCCTTCCAAGTGCACTGTGAGTAACTAGAGGTCAAGGATGAGACTGCAACATTTATTTTGATTCCTCCATCACCTTTCATCATATGTGTGGCACATAGAAGATGCTCAACGGTGGTTTGTGCCCAAAGCGAAAGACCTATATTGCAAAATTTCAAAATGATGTTTCCAGCTCCCTAATATCTGGGCACATTTTGGCTTAATCCTCTGTATCCACTATGGTACAAGCTGGCTTCTCTACTGCCACCAGCTGAAGAAGGATGCTAACTCCATGATTATCACATAGCTGCCCATCAGACTCACCCGGAAAGTTAAACAAAAACACAAACAAAAGAAACCCACTTCATTCCCAGCACTCACTTCTACTCAAAATATCTGGTGTTTTTTAAAGAGCCCCAGTGATTTTAATGTGAAGCCAGGATTGAAAACCTCAAGAGAGGCTGAGCTGTTTGAAGGAGGGTTAGGCGAGAGGCACTGGAAGGCATTTCTTCTAGTTGGTAAGAAAGAGCTGCTTAAGCTCTTTGCTGCTCTTTCTCTTTCTTCCTTTATGTAAATAGCACCCATACATCCCTGCTCATCCCTTATGGAGAGTGACTCTAATATGGAGAAAGTCCAGAGCCAATATTTGATGGGAAGAATTATTCACTTTAGACACTTGGTGTAACCCGGAAAACTAGACTTAGATGGAAGCTCTGCAAAGCAAAGGCTTTGTTCTGCTCACTTTGTGTCCCCAAGGCTTAGTACCATGTCTGGGGATGCTTGTTACAGCACCTAGGCCATCGGACAAATCCACTCCTGGAATCTCCTGTAAAGCCTTTCCCAATTCTCTCAGGAATAAATGACACCCATTAAGAAGGTACTGTTAGCATCCACCATTCCCAAAGACAGGAGTAAATGTTGTGACCCAAACGGCAGTCACTGGCTAAGGCTTCTCTTACCAGAGCTACTTTTAGCAGCCTGGCATCAGCATGTGCAGTGTACAAGCAGGCACAACAGCCTAGCCCCTCCTCGGGGGCTGCTCTCACAGGCTACTGCCAGAGGAAATGGGGGCTTTCTGTAGGGTCCACTTCATGCAAAATGGTCTAGAATGGGGTCTGTTTTAAATGGAGCATGTGGTATAAATTCATATATTAAAAAGGGATAAATACCAAATCAGCTCCCATACTCCCCATCCTCGTCTTTTCTTCCACCCCTAGATAATGTAAATACCAAAGCAAAGTTCTTTTGTTCTCCTGCCTCAAGAATGTTAGACCAGGAGGCCTCATTAAAGTCTAGTAAAAAGCAATTTTTACATAATACTTTGCAATACTATTTTTATAAGTCAAATGCTCTTTTTCTTGTAAATTGTGACTACTTGCTTTGTTAACACTCACTGGAAATTAAATCTGGTAACATAACGGCAATTTGCAAATGACAAACATTTTGGAATTCTCTGGTATTTGTGCTTGGGATGAATTTTCTACAGACTGTTTCTCTACCACGAAATAAACAGGAAATATCTCTTAAAGTTTTTGAAAAACTCAACCATAAAAAAAATAAATAGTACAGGGATGCATTGGGTAATCGAGAAGTTATTTTGCAGTTTGACCTTCATAAAGAGATGTTTGCCACTGTCAGTGTCTTCCCCCTTTGGGGAAAAGGCCCTCTTCAGGAACTCCTCTCTTGAAATCAAGAAACTCAGCTGTTTGAAGAGCACCAGAGAGAAGTCAGATGGCATTGCATTATATTTCATAAATACCAGAATCCTTTCCAGTTTAAACAATAGCCTTGCTCAAAACACTTAGGTTACCATCTTAGTTTCTCCAGGGGACAGAGTGCCCTGATGAAGCATCATAGTTTCTACTGTTTTTTTCTAGCACTCTCCATAATCCCTATAATGTGGAAGGTCGAACAAGGAGTGGATCCCTTAGTTCCTGGTCAGACATAATGAGATTTATTCCCCAAATGTTCATGTTCTGATTCACAAGCTTCAGAGGCAAAAGATGTTCTGTTTTTCCCCTATCCTGAAAGTACCTTGCAGAACTTTGAGCTATTAAAAAACCTAAGAATTCCCCCACTATGACCTAGAATCAGGTGATGTCTTCTAATACATCTCAAGTAAATGTCATGCTTTCCAACTGAATCAAGAGACATTTAAAAGGGGCATTTGGCTGGAACATAGTAGAAAGCAGTAAATAGCTTTAGGGAAGAGGCAGGGTTATCTTGGATTTGTAAGTCTTGCAAATATTTATGCAAGGTGCTAAAAAGTAGCATCTCTCCTTCTTAAAATTATTGGCCAAAGTGGGCTTATGCCTTTACTTTGTAAGTAAATATTGCTGCAACATTCTAAATAGATTTATTAGGCCCGTCACCAGCAGCCAAATATTTATGTAAGCTCCATGGGTTGAAAAGGTAGTTTAAGGAGACTGTTTAACCACAGCTTTGTAAATGTTTAAGGTAACATCCTGTCTCTTTGAAGCCATCCCACCTAGACATATCACATTTATAATAAAAAGACAGCATGTTCAAAGTGATGCATTATTTCCTGCTGTCTAAAGTTAGGCTTCTGTCCTTTTATCATAGCCAAACAGAAAAAAGAAATGACTTCAGAGAGATCCTTCAGTGCAATACCTGGGGAGAAGCCATTGAAAATATTATTAGTGGGAGTTGGGGGAGAGAAAATGTAACTGTTGTAACAGATGTAAATAAGAGGTAATAATTTTAAATAACACAAGTAGGCCTTGCTTGGAATACATAGATATGCTTAATAGCTGTATTCATTTTTCAAGCAGTCTATTTTGTTTTAGAAGTGCCCCAATAGCTGCTAATGAAATTTGGCCCTCAAGTAGGTCTGGTGTGATTACCAGAATAAAATCTGTGTGTGTGTGTGTGTATGTGTGTGTGTATGTGTGTGTGTATGTGTGTGTGTGTATGTGTGTGTGTATGTGTGTGTGTGTATGTGTGTGTGTGTGTGTGTGTGTGTGTGTGTGTGTGTGTGTGTGTGATTCTGGGCTAAGCTAAGCTTTGATCAATCTCATTTGCTTCATCAGTCTCAATATCAGACTATGAGAGAGCAGTCAGGACTTTCTCAGGTCCAAGTGAAAGAAACCAAAGTCAACCCAGCGTAAACAATACAGGCCGTGCACTGGCTTACATAATGGGAAGGTTCAGGAGATACGTTCATCTTCAGGCACAGCTGGATTCAGGTTTGTGGCCATAATCCTTAGCTCTGCTTTCCTTTGGACTGATTTTACTCTCAGGCAGCCTTTAGCTATTGTGGTAGCCAAGATAAGCGCCAGAAGCTTCAGACTTTCACCACCAGCTTAGCAAACTACAGACAGAGACTTGGTCCAGGCTGAGGTACACGGCTCTTCACAAGAATCATTGTCATGCCTTCCCTTGGCATCAGAGGCAGCCTATGGGGGCTGGGGTCAGCTATGATGTCACCCCACTGACTGAAAGAGAGGAAGATAGGAGTACTGGGGAAAACCCTGAGTGAAGTAGCAAAAGAAGGAGTTTGCCTGTTGAATGAGCAAAAATGATTGATACCTTTTAAGTTATAAATAATCACAAGAGGGTCATTTTCAGAATCTAAAGATAACACTAAGATGTATGTGCTGAGCAAGTGTCTAGAGACCAGAAGCTACCTCTGAAACTGGCAGTCAATGACTTGACTAAGACCTCACTTTATGCAGAAGTTAAGAGAAGGAGGGAGATCAGAAAAATAATTCATGCACATAGAAGTTTACTAAATACCCCTCACTACGAAATCTAACCAGATCTGCCCCTTTGCAAACATCCTAGTGTTGATTAATCTGCTGGCATAGTTACGGACTGTTTACAGCAGTCAATCTCAAACATGGGCTTTGTATCACCTACAATGCTTATAAAAATGCAGATTCCGGCTGGTTTTGCTGCTGCTGGAGCAGGAAAGAGAGAAGGGTCCAGATTGCAGCTTGTAAGCAATAAACAGATTTTTTTAAAATGCAGATTCCTGGGACCCAGACCTCCTTTGTCATGCTATCTAAGAATAGGATACCTCATTTCATGTGCTCTGCAGGATATTTTTAATGAACTGACTTACATGGTAAAATCTGAGAGTTGTAGGCCATGGGATAAATGTGTCCATTTAATTCCATTTGATACTTGCCCTGGGCCTGGTTAGTTGGCATCTCGTTGGTGCCACATGCAGAGAAATAATGGCCCCATGGTAGGACCAGAGTACAGACGGCATATTTTAGATAACTGCACTACTGTGGTAAACTGAATTACCAGCCCCAGTTCTTCACCTCCAGAGTCCTATCTTGCCTTAACTTCACATTGGCAGAGAATACTTCCTGGCCTCTTGACTTTGAGTTGGCCATGTCTCTTGCTTTGGCCAGTGGAATGTAGACAGATATAACATTATACATTCTCAGTCTAGGCCTTCAGAGACCTTTGGCCTCTCTACTTGCCTTCATGCACTCTTGCCAAAGCCCTGAGAGAAGCTTCCCCCAAGTAGTTGCCATTCCGGGCCCAATGTGACCACATTTGGCCCAGAACATACTTGGGAGCAGAGCTCCACAGCTGGAGGCAGAGCTTCCTAGACTGGCCAGACCTAGATCAGCCAAGTCCATGGAGTCATTAGGAAAAGTGATTATTGTTTTACATCACTGAGTTTAGGGGCAGTCTCTGGCCCAGCACTGTTGTAGTAACAGCTCCCAACCAACACAATTAAGGGCTGTCAGTATCTCCCAGGACTGGTTTGGGTTGTTTGGGGTTGAATCCCTGCCTATATTGAAGAAAACAATTTAGAGAATAAGCAGCTGCAGTTTCACTAGGAGGGATCTTTCTTGGCGACCAGTGGCCCTAGCTTCGTGGGAACCCAGAGGAGATGAAGGTGAAGCTTGTATTCACTGTCACCCACAAATGTCATGGGCACCCACCATATGCCAAGTGCTGAGGGGGGATTGTGAGAGGTACAAGGTGGGGCCAGAGCTCTAGAACAGCTGTGATCTCACTGGAGGACCCTGCCTGGGTCTCCCCAGAAATTCCATCTGAATGTGTTGATTCAGACTGGCCAGATTTTTCTCAGGGCATGCTAACAGGTAAGTAGGATCTTACAGCAGTTGATCTCAAACATGGGCTTTGTTTCACCCACAATGCTTATAAAAATACAGATTCTGGCTGGTTTTGCTGCTGCTGGAGCAGGAAAGAAAGGTCCAGACTGCAGCTTGTAAGCAATAAACAGATTTAAAAAAATTTTTTAATGCAGATTCCTGGGGCCCAGACCTCCTTTGTCATGCTATCTAAGAATAGGAAAGGGAAAATAGTCTCCCTGATTCTACCCACTATCCTGATCCTTACACCCAACAAGACTTCCTCAAAGAAGTTTCCAAAAAGACAGGGGCTGAGTAGACTGACTTGATCCATCCCCTCCCTGATGCTTGCATTCTTACTTCCCGGTTGAGGCTGCCACCCAGGACCAGCTATATGATTTGCAGGGCTCAGTGCAAAATGAAAATTCAGGGCCATTCAAAAATTACTCAGAATTTCATTAAACCAGGTGTGGACCCTTCTGAGCATGGGGTCATTGCGACTGTATAGTTCTCACATCCAGGCAGCCAGTCCTGCTGCCCCCTGAAGTGTAGCTCAGACAGCCAGTGGCACCATCAGCAAAGGATCCAGTCCTGGGTAGAATCAGAAGACAATCCCACAGCCATTCATTCGACGAGCCCTCACAGTGTCTCCAGACTGCGCCTCAGACAGAGAGGTTAAACAGTGAGGGATGACCCCACGAAGAAACCACCTGCCTCCTCCTACCCAGTCTGCTCCTGGGCTGAAGGATGAGCAGGGGCTCACAGTAACCGGGAATGGTTCTGCAACTCCAGCACCCCTCCAGCTGGGCCATTCCCCATGATCATTCCAAAAATATTTGTCCATGAGCCCCTCAAAGTGCCTAAAATGCCACAGACTTGCCCGTGCACTTGAGCAATCACAGCTGCACTGCAAAGGTTGCGTAAGAGGAGCACAGGGCCCCGTGTGCTGCTGCCCATGGGGTCCTGCCCAGGCCAAGGCAGCTAGGAACCCTGGTGCCAGAGGCCGCCAAGGTAAGACAGTTGCTCTGATGCTGCTGCAATTCCAGGGCCTCCCAAGCCTGCCACTGCTCAGCACGTGCAGACTTTTGGCAAACAGACCTTCTTTGAAGTCCAGGCAAAACTGGGCAAGCCTTCCTGCCTATGAACATGTGTCTGTGGGTGGGAGGAAGGATAGACTGGAGGCCCCACCTCTTCTCCCTAAATCTGGGAGTCAGGCTTCTATTTCTACAGGGTAGAGCCTCCATTATTGATGCAGAGTTCTAAGGCTGAGCTACTCCTTTTTCAGCTTTGGAAAACTCAGCAGAATGCTTATAACCAAGGTAAATGAGTGTGTGCTCTGTGTGTGCCTGATTTCCCTTGAAATAATTAAGAAAGGAGATGGTTTGGCTAAGAATGGAGACAGTCTAAATCAATGGTTCTGGAAGTGGGGTCCTCAGATCAGCAGCATCAGTAACCCAGCAACCTGTTTGACAAAAATTCCAGGCCCTGCACCAGATCTACTAAACCGGAAGCTCTGAAGGCATGAGCAGCAATCTCATAATAAGAATGCTGCTGCAAACACACTGCCACCCTTTGCCAGCAGTTAAGTATGCCCCAAATGTTCTGTGCACCACTTCCTTTCATATTCCAGTGGCCCAGATGTGGTCACCTGCTGTGCAGGCCCTGAGCTGATCTATGGAGGGAGGGAGTTCTCATCCCTCACCTGCGTGGGCTCTCCATGATGCTCTATGCATCCCAGCTTCCAGGGACCACGGGCATGTGGCTATGGCCTCTTCACACACACAACACAAACAGATATTTGTGGCATTGTTGTCTGAGGCAGACTGTTAATTATCCCTGGTATCCCCTCTCTCTTCCTCCATTGTAATAGAATCCTTGATTCTCACCTGGGCACAAGGCCACCCCTCCCATCCTCCTTGATAGTAAGGGTGACCTTGCAACTAAGTCCTGGCCAGTGAGATGTGAGTGGAAGCAATGCGTGTGAGTTCTGAATTATACCCTGAAAGATAAGATGTGTGTTCCTCATTCCTTTTTCCCTCTTCCTGCTGACTGGGGTGTGAGCACACTGATGAGTCACCTTGGACCTTGTGGATGAAGGTGAGACCCAAGGATGGAAGAGAAGCAAGATGGAAGAAGCCTGGGACCCTGTATTAGTTTTCTATGCCTCTGTAATAATTCATCCCAACATGTCGTGGCTTAAATAACAAACATTTATGACCTCACAGTTTTTCTGGATCAGGAATCTGGGTCCTCTGGCTCAGGGGTCCTCACAAAGCTGCAATCAAGGCGTTAGCCAAGGGCTGCTATGTCTCAGACTTCAACTGGTTGGGATTCACATCCAAGCTCACGCATGTGGGTGAGTGATCCAAGCTGACAGTTGGTCCAGGCCATCAGTTCCTAGGTGCATGGGCCTCTCCATAGGGCAGCTCACAACATGGCAGTGGGTTTCCCCCAAAGCAAGCAAGAGAGTGAGAACAGGCTGGCAAAGGGGAAGGCGGTCCTTTGGTGTCCCAATCTCAAAAGTGGCATCCTGTCACTTCTGCCAAGTACTGTTTGTTAGAAGGGAGTCTCTGGGTCCAGCCCACAATCAAGGGAAGTGATTGCACAGGAGCACGCCACCAGGAGGGGACAGTCCCTGGGGACCGCTGTGGAGGCTGCCTCCCATGGATTCTAACACCAGGGGTCACCCTCTTGATGCTGGTCTGTTTCTACTGCCAAATTATAGGAGAGTGAAATAAATGACCATCTTCTATAAAGCAGGGTCTGCCTCAGAGTAGCCAAACTTGTATTCTAACCAAACAGTTTTGGATTTGTTTCATTCTATGGAACACTTCTCCAATTAGCCAAGCCCGTGCAGTACACGTTTTCTGCAGTAATGCCCCAACTAAACCGCTTTCTCAGAAAATTTCTCCCTTCCTCCACTTCTGCCCCACCTCTCCGTTCTGGGAACTTCTGTGGCCATTTTGGTAATGAATAACTATGGTCCTCCCTGGCACCCTCCAGTTAAAGGGTGAACAGTTGACCTGAGATGGGCCTAACGTGTCCCTCAGGCATTTAAAGTTGGGATCCAGAGAACCTGGTCAGTGCCTGTTGGGAACTGGACATCATGTGAAGGGAGGCCTGGGTCTGCATGTCCATGGGAAAGTGAGGACACCAGTTTGCAGAGACAGAAGGAAGAGGCAGATGAGATGTACAGAGAGGCCTTCCGAGTGGGCTCAGCTCACGGCTCCCTGGTCCAGGCCCTGCTGGATCCTGGCCCTACCCCCGCCCCCAGGAGTGAATGATGCCTCGGCACCATTCCAAACTATGTCCTCCCCCTCCCTTCCCACCTTTTGTTTTCTTCATCTAAACCAGTTTGTCATCTTCAGGTCTTTGAAATTAAATATCTAAGAAAGGCCCTTGGTTCTTTTGTGAGCCTTCAACACCTGACCTTAAGAGTGTCTCACCCAGTTCGTAACATCTTCACGCACTCTCCTATCCCTTCTTCCCTGAAAAAGTAATAAAATCCTGCTGGAAACCTCTGGGGTGGCATCAACATGCCCACTGAAAGTGTGCAAGGGAGGACACTGTATTGACCTATGTCTGGGATTCGAATCATGACTTTGTTGGTGGTCAGGAGAAGATATTGTGGTGAGGGGGTGACAGACCAGTAGGGTGACTCACCCTCTAGGTGCCAAAGATATAAAGAAGTCACCTTCTCTTGCCTTAATCCCTGTTCACTCACATGCTACTCGTCTAGATGGAAAACAAGTTACTTTGCATCCTTATTATTGAATTATTAGAAAGGGCCCCAGCTGGGGAAAGCGTTTACCCCCGACACCTGTCCCTGGAGTGGCTTTGCTCTCATTCGTTCATTTTGAGCTGCCTAAGTGGCATTCTAAAAGGTAGAGTCTGTGCCCTGAGACAGCGCCTTTCTGTATACATCCCCTCAACATGCTACGCCATCCGCATTGTTTACTGTGGAATCCAGGCCAGGGAGCCGGGGACGGGTTGTATTCCTTCAGTGGACTCTGCACCCCCCTTCCCGAGTCACCCTCAGCATTCCTTGGATGCCTCCTCTGAGCTGGAGGGTCATTTTTCAGCAAAGCTATTTGCCGCACAGCCTGCGGAGGGCTTGTACTCTGCCTTGCCCTAGCAGCTGACCCTCTCGTGTGGAAGGAGGCAAGTGGTATGTGGTAAACAGGAAGGCAGCAGGAAACATCAGTGGCCACATTTAGCCCTGTGCCTGGATCACAACCTTCTGAGCTCGCAGTGCCTCACAGACTGGTTCAAAGACTATTCCGGCAGCTTGGAACTGTCAGTGCAGCAGGAAGAAATTGTCCTAAGGCACCACCTCAAGGGGTTCATAGTTTCTGAATCCGGTGTGATAGATGGATAAACAGATGGATGAGAGAAGGAGAGACGGTTAAAGGGCCCTGTCAGTGATGGGCCTCCCCCACCAACACCTTGGTTTAGAGGTTGCCTGACTCCACCCTGACCTGCACTCCCAGTCCTTCGGCACCAGGCTGCATTTCCATCTGCTGTAACTTGTAACGTACTATGCCTTACTTCTGGCTGCCCCCCTGTGCTAGAATATAAGCTCCATGAGGGCAGGGATCTCTGTCTGTACCCTGATGGATCCTGGAAGCCACAGTGTGTGGTACACAGTGGGTGTTCAGCAAGTATTTGTTGAAGGAATTAATGGATTTCCCAGGGATTTTCTTCTAACGAATTTCTTACTGCATTCTTTTGCTGTTTTCCTCCTGTCCTCCAAACTGGGAGTGCCTTCTCCCAAGGCCTCCAAACATCATCGCGTTGTCTTCCAAGGGCCAGCTGCAGGGCCTCTTCTGAGCCAGGCTCCCAGAGTCCAGAGCCCACTCTACTGCTTGGTCACCATGTGGCCTTGACCGAGTGACCTCATATCTCTCAGCCTCTGTTTCCTGACCTAATGGAATTACTCTGAAGATGAAATAATGCCCGAGACATGCTTATTAACACTCCTCCACTGTTGCCCCCAGTGGGGTGCCTTCTCACCCCACTTTGAGCTCCATACTACATTGAGTTCCCTTAAGAACTCTTCACATTTTCTCTTATATTCTAATTAGTCTTGCACATACGGTATGTTCCTTGATAGAAAGGACCTTGTGACACAGTACTTTGCAAATATATACTCTTAAACACCCTCCTTAGCACCTGAGCAAAGAAATGCCTAAGCACAGGAGTGAACGTTGCTGTGAAGATTAGTATTCAGAGGACACATGAGGTACTGTCTGGAAGAGCTTGGAGGATGGGCCACTGTGACACAGAAATACACACTCAAAGAACCATTCACATCACGAGCAGCAACTTCATACAAGTTTTTGGGCTGGAGCCCATGAGCGGGAATCAGCCGTGTCCTGCAAATCCAAAGTCCCCAGTTCAAAGGGGGCTGGTCTTGAAGGAGCAAGAGTCAGGCCCAGACTTGAGGCAGCAAAGCCTTGGCTTCTGAAGAAACAGACCTGCCCTTTTCTGTTACAGGGATCCCCTAGAAAGTCGCTTGTGATAAACACTGGTGTGTTTCTGCAATCCGGCTTTCATCCCTTCAAAGGTTCCTTAACTGAGAGCAATTAACAGAGCTGGGGAAGCCAGGAAAATGCACTGTGAGTATAAACAGCTTGACAGGACATTTATACAGCAGCAATCGGAGCAGAGCCCCCTTCCCTGGTGTAGCAGAGGCCAGGAGGGGAGATTTTGAGAGCAGAATGCCCATCTTTTCTCTTCCTTCTGAGATGGGCTTCTTCTGTTGGTTATGAAGGATCCCAGGTGAGTTTCAGGAAAGGATAAGCCACCAGTAGGGTCACAGGCCCAGCAGCAGATGGAGGAGCCTTCACTCCAGTCCCACTCAACACCACCCAAGCTTTTATAGGAAGCAGAAGCGAAAAAGCCACAGTTTCACTTATTTTTCCCTGCTTTAGAGAGGAACAGTTGATGATCCCCAGCCTCCAGAAACCACCACTGTACTCTCTGTTTCTATGAGTTTGACTATAGATTCCACATGTAAGTGAGATCATACAGTATTTATCTTTCTGTGTCTGGCTTATTTCACTTAGTGTAATGTCCTCCAGGGTCATCCATGTTGTCACAAATGGCAGGATTTCCTTCTTTCTTAAAACTGAATAATATTCCACTATGAAGATATATATGTGTGTGTGTGTGTGTGTGTGTGTGTGTGTGTGTCTATATCACATTTTCTTTACCCACTCAGCCACTGAAGGACAGTTAGATGGTTTCCATGTTCCCACATCTTGGCTATTGTACATAATGCTGAAGCGATCATGGGAGGGCAGATCGACCATCAGGGCAAAACAAATCAAGACCACAATGACACATCATCTCACATCTCTTAGGAGGGCTGTTACCAGAAATACAAGAGAAAAGCGCTGGTGAGGATGTGGAGAAAAGGGAGCCCTTGTGCGCTCTCGGAGGGAGTGTGAAAGCTGAATGAGCCAGGCTGAGTGCTGCCCGTGGTCAGGATCCAGCGGTCACAGGCTCGGCCCTCGGTGTCCTCCTCTTTCTCAGTGCACCTGACGGGTAGGACTTCCATAAAGCCTTTTCAGGTTTATAAAGATCTCAGAGTATATACATATGAGTATATGCCTGAAAGACAACTGCCTTGAGATCCAGTAGCGGCACCGCCATCTACTGACGGTCACACCTGGGCTCCTAAGGTTTGCTTTCTCTGCTTCTGAAATGGGGAAAAAGTTAACCCGCCTCACTGGGATTGTCCTTAGGATTAATAAAGAAATAAGCACAACTCCAGCCTGCCAAATGCTCTCAATGAGGAGGGGCTCTTCAATTATTATTAAAACATGGAATCTATGTTCTGTGGTGGAGAAGAAGGGGCCTTCATGTCAAAGAAGAATAATTGGCTTTTAGAATCCAGTAAAACTCGTGTCTTGAAGTCACATATCTGACTTTCCTTTGAAAAGAAGACTGCAACATTTTAGGGTGATGAGTATGCTATGTTGAATTGTATACATATGTCAAAACATATCAAATTATATACTATCAATGTGTGCTGTTTATTACATTGTAGTTGTACCTCAATAAAGGTGTTTAAAAAAATAATTAACTTTTAGAACAGCAACAAAAAGACCGTAATAATAAATTATTTTCAGGCAGGCGGTTTTAAGTGGATGGGCATGTGGGTAGATGGAAACTCCAGTATGAACCAACATCGTTTGCACATGACCCTTCCCGGCAGTTTTCTTAATACTGCTCTGCTGTCCTGTTCATCTCCCCAGAGCCTTCATGCTTTCAACCACAGCTCCAGTCCCACCTTCTCTCAGAAGCCTCCTCAACCACTGCCCCCAGTGCAGGGGCACCCACCTATGAATGTCTTAACCCAGAACACTCTAATTTCTCAAATAGGCCTTATGTTATTTAAATCATTATTTCACTTGGTGTGTGTCTGTGGTGATGTTAAGCTTTTGAAGAACAGGAGACACATCTTTTGTGTTTTGAGCACATAATCCTTGATAAACATTTCCTTACTGAATGACAAAACTACCTCCTAGGCATGACTCTCATCACCAGGACCTCCAAGGAATGGTGCCTAGCCTTCCATTGGATAGGAATTTTATGGTCAAATACCACTAGACTAATCAGGCCGCCGGCTGGGCCTTGACTATTTATCATTCATTTTCATTTGAGGAATCTGTTTGAACTGTACTGGTTGTATTCATCCCTAATAGCTTTTCACACAAAACGAAAGGCTTCCAGACTTGAGAGACCCAGAAGTCTACTTTGACTACAGCAGTTTCAGACTTGTTTCAGCCCCTTCCATGTGTGGGCCACCTAGTGCTGAATCCCGGTCAAGCCTGAGTCCTGGAATGCAGGGTATGGGGCACAGCTCCCCAACTCCAGCCCTGAGCCCATTCCATTATCCTAAGCCCTTCTATTTTCTGTTTATTTGCTTTTAGCTCTCCTGCAAGTCTAATGGAGTCAGATTCCACATCCCCCAGAAGAGGAATGACATTTATAACCCCCTTCTGCTCCTGCAAATGAAGGGGTTATCTTGAGATTTCCCCCATCAGAGCTCCCTGGTATCGCAGGCGGCTTCTCAGCCCGGTGCCTTTAGGGTCAGCTCCAAGGGTAGTGGTTTCAGCAGCCAGGGAGCCTCAGACCTGAGCATAAGGGCCATGGTTGAGAGTTAGCAGGACAGCTCTAAGTATCCTCTTCCTGTTTCAGAGGGTTGCTGGCAGGTTTCTGAAAACCTGTGGCTTATTTATGTCTTCAGTGCTGGGCTCCTTGCCACCACTCACTTTAATGTAGCTCTGTTTAACATTAGGCTGATTCTCCAACTCCAGCCACCATCCAAATGAGGAAGGATGGGCTCCAGCAGGCTTAGTGTCCACCAAGGAAGCAGGGATGCCCCCAGGGATGTGCCCTAGGGAAGCGGTGAGGAGGGTTTCATTTCTCTGGTGTCTAATAAAAGACAGAGAGCAGCTTTTCAGGTGGGAACTAAAAATACAGGAATATTTCAGAGAAAATGCTCTTTCCCCAAAACAGCCTTGTGGGGTTCCTTTCCTTTAAATATTAATTCATTTCTGAATGAATTATTGGTATTAGCATTTCTAAACTGGGCTCTGTGGTGTCAACAGATACTTCTTTTAAAAAATATAGATGGAGAGTTCCATGATCAAAAAGTTTGGGAAATAAAGATCTGGAGAATAAGGGCTTTAGGACCAAACATCAGAACTAGTGAGAAAGGTTACAGTGGTCATGAAGGAGAAGCATCTGGTCCGGGCCCAATTTAAATGAGGCAGAGAAGAGGTGTGTTCCCAGCATAAGGCATCAGCAAGTAATGAAACAGAAACGCTCAGAGAGAAAAGAGTGACCTCTAGCTTGGAGGGTACATGAAGACTAATTTTTATTGGTG
Organism: Smutsia gigantea; assembly: GCA_032199065.1. NCBI lineage: Eukaryota > Metazoa > Chordata > Mammalia > Pholidota > Manidae > Smutsia > Smutsia gigantea. Next base: position 83,544 of record JAVSCE010015008.1, read on the forward strand.
TAACTCCAAGAAAGTGTTCTCCCTTCTCATTGTTCTCAGGGGAGACATTGGGAGCTGCCTGCATGTGGCTGACCCTGTTGTTTGCTCTCCAAGTCGTGTGCTTTCCACTTGCACATGTGTGCATGTACACACATACAAGTGCACACAAGTGCATGAGCACACACATAAACACACTTCTTCCTTGCTAATGGAGCCTGATTTTGACTAGATGTCCCCACCCCCATGTGGTCAGGAAAGGGAACCCTTCATCCTGGTCCCAGAAGGTGAATATTGGTCAGTTTAAGTGAGTTATAGTAATTTCTTCCCCTTGCCAGGGATTAGTTTGGACATGATTGTGAAACCAAGTCTGACAAATGGAACCTGAACGATAGTCCTTTCAGAGCTTCTGGAAAGGTCTTTCTCCATAATAAGAAGAGACACGTGGGAGAAACACCCCTCTCCTTTTCTGGGTGTGGATTTTCTGCATGACATGTAATGAACTACTGCAGCCAGCATGCAGCTTGGCAGGGGAAGGAGGAGAGGGGGCTGTAGACATTCTGTGAATGGCAGAACAGTAGGGTGTAAAACACCTGCATCCTTCATGACATGGCCAAATAGCGGAAAAACCACTCTCTCTCTGGACTCTGTATTGAGATAATAAAGTCCATTCTGCTTAGGCCACTTTCAGTTGGTCTTCAGTTCCTGGCAACTAGGTGTTTCATGGTAAGAGTTTTCTCCTTAACAGAATACATCTAACAACTTGACCCATTCCGCTACTCACTAAGTTCTTTGGCTGCACTCTTCACTTAGCCCATCAGAGTGTAAAGCTTGGCCAACCAGGCTTCCCTGGCCAAGGCCCTTCTCTGCCCTCCCCACTGCCTCTCCTTTGGGGTGCCCTGGCCCCACCAATTCCAGTTACCATGGTTTGCCTACATTGACGATATGGAGCACAGGTTTTAGAGCAGAAGGACATGAGTTTTAATGCTGCCTCTACCACATGGTCATTCTAGTCTTCAGAAAAGTAATTTAACTTTTCTGAAGCTTAGTTTCCTCACCTATGAAACAGGAAAAATATCTCTATTTTAGTAATTAAATGAGATGATAATGAAAAGAGCTTAATGGCACCTGACATGCAGTAAGTGTTCTGTAAGTCGTAGTCTTAACAATGATAATTATTATTTTTAATTAAAATTGATTTTTAAAAAATAGATTTTAATTAAAATTGATAGTTGACTAAGGCTATCTGATTCAGACTGGGTCACTCAAATAGCAGTAAGGAGTTATTATTGCTGTTATCTAATGCAGTATAGCAGCAAGGAAAGGCAATAGTAACTAACATTGGTACACTGGCTTAGAACATGATATTATTCTAAACATATTTAAATGTTAACTTACTCCCAAAGAGAATCTTTTAAGTGTCAGTATCATTCCCATTTTACTAAAGCAACTGGGGTTTATGGGAGCCCAAGTAAGTGCCTTAGCTCACACAACAGGGGATTGAAATCCGAAACTTAACAACCCCAGAGTGCATGCTCCTTGCACCACACTGCCCTTACAGGCCCGTCCTCACAGCCACTGCCGCGATTGCTCCCAGCTTCTAAAGTTTATCAGCTGGCCGCTAGGACTTCCTAGATTGGTTGGTTTCTTTCTGTTCAATAATTGGCATGTTAATATCTCTTGAAAATGTTCGGTGGTTCTGAGAGTGTTTCTGTGTTGGGCAGAGGGGAGGAGGGGCACAGGGCAGGGAGAGAAGAGTGGCCAACAGCCCGGCTTTGTAGGACCTTCTAAGGAACACTCGGTTTGCTGCCACGCTTGTATAAGCAGCTCCTGTTTTTGGCACTACGTTGGGTATTTACACTATTTCTAGCCTTTTTTTGTTGACCCAGGGGGTGAGACTCTGTGATAAGGACTCTTTAATGAGGTTTATGTGACTAGGAGTGGACATGTGCTGCTAAAACTGTTTACCATCTTCTGAGTGTCAACAGGGCCCATTGGATGGCTGTCAAGACATTCAAACACAATGAAAGAGAAAAAGAGACAGCAAGGAAAATTTCTTTGCAGGGGAAATAGGGATGGGTTAGAAACTAAAGAAGAAAACCATTTAGAAATTCAATGCCAAAGAAACAGCTCAGGTTAATGCTTGGCTTAATGTTTATCAAAGTCAGTTTTCCCTGATGTTCTTGTGAATGACAGGCTAAATTGTTCTCTCCAATAACCACCCATGCTTTTTAGACTTTTGTCATCTCCTTTCCTTTCTGGGGTCTACCACAGTCAGCCCAAAGCAGGCACTTACACATGAGGGGGCATTACTCTGGGTACTCCGCAGTGTCCTGCAGTATTTGAACAGGGACTTGAGGTGATCACTGGCCAGGGATCTTTAGAATGAGAGGTTCTAGTTCTGAGGAGCAGGTTAACTAAACACCATTTGAACCCTTTTTATCACCAAGATTTAACTGCACATGCATTGCTTGGCTGTTGAGTCATTCTAATGTTCTGTGAGCCCAGGGTAGTTTCCTTGCACAGTTCTTGAGTTCATTCTATTTTGTAATGTAAAGAGCATGACTCCTCTGAGCTATATTATTCTTTAGGGAATATGTTGGTCTGGGCGTCCCCAGAGGCAAAAATGTGAGCACAAGCGGTTTACTTAGGGTGACTGTGAGAAGCACTAACAGGGAAGTGGAGACGTGGGACATGAGGGGGAATGAAGGCAGTGAAGGGTGCATTCTGAAGCAGTTACCAGGGTGGGCAACTGGGATTCACTCCTGCTGGGGAGCTCTGGGAGATGGTAGAGAGCATGCCTCAAAGTTACCCCAACAGACAGACCAGAAGGCTGGGGAATTTTCCCCCCAATAGCAGCACACCCCCCACCCATCTGTCTTTGATTCAAGGGTAATCCCCAAAGTTATTAACTCTGGTATTTCTGGCCTCCCGTATGCACAAACTGAGCTTGATCCTGCAATCCCATAAAAAGTCTTCAGGAATACAGTTGCAGATATTCACAGCCAGCAGCCTTGGGTGTGTAGAGGTGAGTGCCAGGCAGTGTGGGCAGAGCACCAACAGGATGTGCTAGGAGATTGTTGTTCTCAAATTCTAAAATTTCTTTTTCCTGATTATAGTCATTGGTCTTTCTCATAAACCTCAGTAGTGGGTAAGGGGGAGGAGAGAGAGGAAAATAACTTTGCATTCCAACCCCACAGTTGTTTCTGATGCTT
>JAVSCE010015009.1:0-17363 GCA_032199065.1 Smutsia gigantea
AAACTCATATGATCTGAGAAACGGCTGAAGAACAAAGCACGAAGAGGAAAAGGACTAGAGAGTCCTCTCCGCATGCCACAGGGGGGTAGACGGTTCGCCCCCCTTCCTGAGGTCACTATGCAGTGTTCAAAGTCCAGAAGAGACAGACAGTCACAGGGACCTGACTAGGTTACACGGCTGTCCCTTGGCAAGGAAAGTCAGGGCACTTTGTCAGCCCCAGGTCATCCCCCAAGATGAAACCAGAAGCTATCACCAGAGGGGACAAGCCGCAAGTGTCCTCTACATCCTCCGTCCTTTTCCCTCCCACTCAGGATAAGCACATCAGAGCTTCAGAGAGGAGTATCGGCTACATTATGGCAGGAATACTCTTCAACATATTCCAATTTACCGTCACAAGCGGAGAATGTACCCCTCCCTCTGGACGCTAACATTTTCACTGGCAGCCCAGGTGCCAATGTCTTGGCTGTGTGTGGTGAAAAGGTCCACAAGCCCTAGAGCATGACTCTGCTGGGAGACAAACAGGAGGATGAGCTCCTGCAGCAACAAGCAGGCACGGGCGCCTACTGCAGGTCAGGCCTGCGCGCCACCGAGATTCATGCAGCCAGTGCAAAAATGGAAAGGTCAACTAGGGACGCGCGTGGGCACCCAGGGTGCGGCCGCGGGGCTGCCGAGGAGGGGGCGGTCAGGCCCGCCGCCCGTGTGAGCCTCGCCAGCGCCTCCCCGCGGGCTGCGCCCGCTCCCCGCCTGGAGGGAGGTGACGCCCCAGAATAAGGGCGTTTCTGTGCTGGGCCAGTAGCTGTCACCCGAAAAAGGCTGAGATCGCCCACCAGGCGACAGGCCCGGCTCAGACTCCGCGTGATTAACCCAAGGAAAACGTGGCGCGTCCCGGGACCCGGCCTGCCGCGGCCTCCGCCAGGCCCTGGGAACGGAAGGGCTTTGGGGAGGTCGCCTGGGGGCCGCCCGCCCCGTCCGGCGCGGGAGGGCGGCGCTGCGAGCGCGGGCTGGGGCACGGCTCCCCGTCCCCGGCGGGCTGTCCTGCTGATCCCCGGGGGCAGGGGCGGGAGCCGCTAACCCGCGGCGCCCCAGGTCACCGCGCAGGAGGGCGGGTCGGCCCCCAGTCCGGGGCCTTGGGCTGCAGAGCCCTCCAGGGACGACAGAGGCCCCGACCCGTTTCCCAGCGGTCACTCACTCTAGGTTCCAGCACCTCTCTGGGCCTCGGTTTTCTCTCCCGTTCAATGGGTTAAACTAGAGCCGAAGTATCTCACTGCCTTTTAAGGCTAAAAGAGAGGCTCCAGAGAGTGTTTGGAAAATCAGGACGTGGCGGAAATGGGTTCCTCCTGCCTCCCAGGGCTCTCCGGCTTGCGTGTTTGCTCACCACGGAATGCCTAGTTTATGTTTCTTTTAAGTCTGTGGTTGACTTGAAACCAACCTAATCGCCTGGTCAGAGGGTAGGAGGCCAGTGGGGTGGCTAGGCATGGGCGATGGCTCTGCAGGGATTCCCAGGGAATGACAGAATGGGAGGAGGGCCTGGCCCCTGACTTTGTCCGTTCCTGTGGTCAGAGCCATGCTAAGTCTGCTGATTAGACGAGGCTGGGAATCATGGGGAGCGGAACCCCTCATTTAACAGATAAGGAAACGGGTCCAAGCAGGGGAAGTGCCTGGCCAAGATGCACAGCTGTCGGCCAGAGTCAGCCCTGGAATTTCTCTGAGACCTGGACCTCAATCTTGCCTCCCCGGCACTCGCAACCCATATGAAATCAGGCTTTAGGATCTGGACCTCCCCTGCAAAGGCTGAATTAGGATTGTTTCCTGCTTCCACCGCATTTTGAACTCCTCCGTGGAGCCGTTCTCTGATAGCACGCCTCTCCATCCCAGGGAGGCATGCGGACTCCACTGAGAGAGAATTCCCTGGAGTGGGATGCAGGAGGGGGGAGATCTTCATGGGCACCATGCACTGGATCAGTTTACCACTTGCTGTTCATACAGGCCATTGATCACAGCCACCTGCAGCTGGCTCAGCCTGGGACAGGATGCCCACCATCCCTGGGCAGGGCTGACAAGCAGGAGTACCCAGAGAAGGGCCTCCTTCAGTCACACCTGAGGCCTGGAACTGTGGCCCAGGAGGGAGGCTGTGGAATAAGTTCTCCCAACACGACGCTGGCCCAGCTAACTGGTGTCCCACTCTTTCCAGCCGAGTCCCTCAAATGTCCCAATCTGAGTAAAATGCCTAACGCAGCACCTGGCACACAGTATGTGTGCAATAAACATTTTAAAGAAGAGTCCCGCATTTGGGAGGCCTTGCACCAGAACATGGGGAGAGAGGGAGGGAGATTTTGGCAGGCTCACCTGCCAGCTGGCTAGCAGACATCTGCCATGATTAGTACCCAAGGCCGTAGAGGCTGCCTCCAGGTAGGTGGCTCAGAGGCAAATTTTCCCTGCCAGGGGCAGTGGGGTGGGGACACCGGTCAGGTCAGTGGGCTCAAGATGTCAGCTTCATGTCTCGAGCTCGCTTCTTTCTGTGACTCTCATGGGGGCTGCACCGCTCTGAGTCTTGGACATCCACAGTGTCCCAAACTGGAGACTCTGGACCCTCTTGGATCGACTTAGAGTCAAGACCAGGATTCTAATGGACTAAACTTCCAAGAGAACCCTGGACAGCTAGTGCTGAGGAGGTAGGAAGGCCAGCCATCAGGTTCCAGAATGTTCTGTACCAGTTAGACTGTGCCCTAGAGCCAAACACTAAGCCATCAGGACCCAAAACTTGGGCCCCTTAAGGTCTAAATCAGAGGAAGTGTCTGTTGTCTTTTGCCAACTATTTATCTTAATGCTCAAGCCTAGAACAAGAGCACGCAAATATATTAGGGGAAAAGATGTAACCATTTGATTGCATCTAGTAGCTGCCATGTGTTTGGAACATACCCTCTGCCAGACACTCTTTACATATTACTCAAGTATCATTTCACTTAGAACTCCCAACGAACGACCTATTGTTTTATCCCCATTTTGCAAGTATGGAAACAGAGGTGTAGAGAGATTAAATTATTTGTCCAAAGTCATAGTGCAAAGAAATGGCAGGGCTGGGTTTCACACCCAGGTTATCAGGCTCTGTGAGCACCTAGAAAGGATGGGCCCCAGGAGAACCTTCTAGCTGGGTGGTTGTCAGACTCAGACATCATCTTCCCAAAAGATCCCCCTTCCAGCTGGGGGTGTGCTGCCTTCCCTGAGAAGGGGCTGCTCGAGGTGACCCCTGGAGGCCCTTGCAGACAGTCCTGAAACTCTCCCTGAACCATGATGCCCTCTCAGACTTCACTCACTTCTTCTGTGCTGTCCAACAGGTGGTCTGGGCCTCCGGATTGAGTTCATCAGTTGTGGGAGCAGGAGAGGAACATGCAAACCCCCATAGGATTAGGGGTACTGATGAGGCAGCCATCAGAAAACTGCATCACTTGACTGGCCTCTCCATTTCGCCAGTCCCAGGGGCCACGCCTGAGCCCTCTGCCTGTAGCCGCCCTGGCCTCCCTGTGACCCAGCCCTGATTCCTTCCATCCTCTCTCACAGCTGTTGTTTTTGTAAGTTTTTTTTCAAACCCAGCAAGTTATCCCTCTGTCATCTGGTCTCAGCTCAGACAGGTCTAGGAAGATAAGAAGTCCACCTCCTGCTTCTCTGCAGGATATTCTCTCCTTTATGCCCAACTGAGAGCTTTTCTTAAGTATCACCATAGGAGGAAATTCTTCGTGCTCCTTGTCAAAGCATCTCAGCTTTGACAAAGTTACACAACCAGGGCATTTGGTAAGATGGAATTTCTGGAAGCAGGCTTCCAGGACTCTGTTGCGGGGGTGTATTTACAAATTTAAAGTATTCAGTTCATCCAGCCCAGAGCTCTCCAAAGGGCCAGACAGCGACTATTTTATGCAGGCCATACAAGTTCTGTTGCAACTACTCAATTTTGCTGTTGTAACACAAAAGCAGCCACAGGGGATAACTAAATGAACAAGCCTGGCTGCTTCCAATAAAACTTTATTTACAAAAACAGTCTGTGGGCCACGCTGCTAGCAGGCAGCAGTGGGCCGCTTCTGTAACACCTCTGGCCACACCCGGACTCCACAAGCAGAGGGCACCTGCCTCACCTACCCCAGTGAGAGGTCATGAACAGACAGAGACGTGGGGAGCACTGACTGAGGTCAGGATTGAGGTCCTGGAAGTAGCCCGTAGGAATGAGGCCCTGGGGGGCTGTCTTAAAAGGAGCCCCCCAGGTCTCAGGACCCCTGTGTTCAGTGCTTCTTCCTCACAGACAGCTTTCTTCCTCAGGGAAGAGTCGCCACCATCTTATCAGGAACACCCTTATCTTCAGATGCATTCAGGAAGAAAGCCCCGAGCAAATCTGCATGACGTAGTCTGTGGCTGGGGACATGCTTCCTGTCTAGGCCCTGACGCGGTAGCCTCTGGGAGCCCCTGACCGGGAGGGGTCTCAAGGAATCACCTCAGATGTAACAGAATTATTGCGTTTCATGGGACACCTCTCTCTTCTCGACCTCTAAACTCCTACAGAAGCTGTCCTCCATACCTGGAACACTTCCTCCGTCTTCTTCGCTTAGCTGAACCCTGCTCATCCTGTCATGCTGGAGGGGCCGCGTCCTCAGACTGCTCCCATCCCCCGAGTCTGGGTTGGAGTCGCCCTATGTGCTCCCTACCTTGGCCTTCACATCGTAGCCACTTCCTGGCCTATATCCTCTGTCAGACTGAGAGCTCCCAGCACAGTACTTGCTGCTCAGTATTTACACAATAGCCACTCTGCTAACATTTATCAAATGAATAAATGAAAATCTCCCATGTCCCTGGGCAGAGCTTCCCCTTAACCATTGTAGGAATAAATGTGTCTGGCACATTCTTGATAAACTTCCCAAGAACTGTGAGGGAGCAAAGGCCCTTTCCTCTGTTTCAGCCTTTCCCTTTTGGCTTCTGCTTCCATGAATGGACATCTGAACACACGTGCATCACATGTTCTAAAAGCTGTCTGGACAGAGACAGATCTCCTGTCTCAGGGGCCCTCACAGGAGAAGGCAGAAATAGGAGGGAGGTCTTCCTGTCTTCCTCTATGCTCCGGTACCCTACGATCTCTCTGAGACTCTGTGTAATGTTTCCTCTTTATAAACAGGTCCCATGTTTGAGGGTGTGTGTATGCATGTGTGTGTGTATGTGTATGAGAGAGATCGAGAGAGAGAAGGAAGCCTCCAGAAAGCAGGTGTGAACATTTACCTTGGGAGCAGTCAGACGGGTTTTCTTCCAGGAGGAGAGTTTCTGATCTCCTATTCTTTAGAAAACTCCAGTCATAACTGAATTAGGATTTTCACACCACTGCAAATTAACCGCAGCCTCCCCCTGCACCCCACAAGCTGGGGGGCACATGGGCCAGACTTACAGTCTTGGGGTTCTGATAACACTTCTTGGGTCCAGCAACAGTCTTCCAAAGAACTGGAAGAACTTCCCAGATATCATCATACTGACCTTTCCCATCTCCCCCTGATGGAGGGGAGGGACAGAGACGGGTGTCCTAAAGCAGGGAAACCAGAGGCCATTTGAAGAAAACCAGGCCAGGAAGCCAATGAGCATTTGAATCCCAGCAACGGCCTGCCCTCCCTTCTAGAGGTCCCTTTCCTGCCACATTCCTCCGTCCCCCTGTCGTGGCCCCGGTTGGTGGAGGGGCTGCAGCTCCCCGCTGGTCGGTGACCCCTTGTGCAACTTCGTGTGGGGGCCGGGCAGGCAGGAGGGCGGGGAGGAAGGAACGAGTTTTTGCTCTGTCCTGCTGCTTTTCTAGTCTCCAAGCTCCTCTCTCCTCAGCCTTTCAGGAACCGTTGTCCTGATCTTTAACCCTTCCTGTGGGGTCAGCTGTCAATAGCCACACTCAGAGCCCTCGGGTGACACCAGGCCTGGGACAGGGGAGTTGCTGTCCTACTTGATTTCAGGGTTCTGGGCCTTTGCTGGGGTAACCTCTGGGGTATTCTCGGGGGGCAACTGGAGTGAGCCTGCCTGGCGGCTCGGCTCAGGCCCTAGTTATGAGCAAGGCGTGTTTATGGGATATTAGGAAGAGACTGCAAACAAATACATCATTCTCTTTCTATTTCTGGCCCTTTGCCCCTGATCCCTCACCTCCAGGGGGTCCTTGAGACAGGGGCTTGATCTGCCCAGATCCCCTGCAACTCCAGGGTCTCCCCAGCTCCCTGCGATAGGACACCTGCCCTCCCCATTCCAGACTGTTCTAGGTTTTTCTCCCCTTCTCTCCTCACCAAAGAGCATCCCTGGCAGGAAAGCTGACAAAGCAGTTGACAGTCTGGGCAGCTCATTAAATGCTGGAGCTGAGAGGTGCTACCTCTCAAGGGCAACCACCCGTAGGTCGTTCAACAGGGACGCTCTGTCTCAGGTTCTGAGGTAGCAGCTTAACCCCAGCACCTGCAGTCCTGAGCCAGCCACCCTCTAGCCATCCTGCTACGTGCCCATCCCTCCCCATTCCTTAGGTAGTCATTTGCAAACATGCGACGTGCTTAGCCTGCTCAGGTCTCTGCCCCAAGGATCACATCTCTTGGCAAAACAACCCAAGGCTGAGTAAGTCCCAGGCAGAGGCCAGGATGGAGTGGCACAGGGGTAACTGGAGGGAGAGGGAGACATCACCCACTCCCTGCGGAGCACACAGGGGTCATGCGCAAGTGTGGTGGAGGGGAGAAACAGAGGGCAAGACACACAGGCCCAACCTTTGGCAACCTTCCTTGCATTTGTGCGATGGTGAAATGGCGGTCCGTGGAGGGAGAGGGCTGGAGGAACTTGAGTCAAGAGGAATTAACCAGGGCAGGTTCCTGGCAGAGAAGGGCTTTCAACAAGCTTTGGACAATGGTGCTTGACAGAAAAAAAGAGACCCAGATTCAGGGCAGATTAAATGACCCAAAAACAAAGCTGAAAGGCAGCAAAGGAAGGACTAGAATAGAGTCCTTGGATGTACACCAGGCCAGGATGTAAATACAGCATCAGAATTTTCTCTCCCTAGACCCCACCTAGAAGAAGAATGATGAGGCCCGAAGGCTTCACATTCCAGGGAAAGACACAGGATCTGAGGACTGAGCTGCCGGCACCCAGTCTGCATGCATGTGTACACGCGCTAGACGATCAAATGCACGGGGCTTTCTGTGGCCGGGTGGGGCGTGGGGGGCCGGGAGGGGGCGAGATGCATGCGTGCATGGGCTGCGGGGAGCTGCGTGGGAGGTGCGAGGTGAGGGGGAGCTGGGCAGCGACGGCCTGTGAGCTCCTTCTGATCACTACTGAGGGCAGCGATCAGGGGTCACCGCCTGCAGATGCGGAAGGCTCACTGGTTTTTAAAGAAGAATGTGTGGATTGTCGCCCAGAAGAGGGGCAAGCCTGTGGCTCTGCAGCCCCCTGCCCCGTAAACCCCTCCCTCCTGGCTTCCCCTCCAGACCCAGCCCGGGTCCTGTGTGTCCTCAGGGTACACTCACCCCTGCCACGCTCTCCGCTGGCGCCATGCCCCTTCGCCCAGCACCCACCCGCACCCCCAGTCTGCCCTGCCCTGAACACCAGGGCAGACGCCTGATGCACTTTCTGGCCTTAGCGCCCAGTCAAGAGTGAAGCCCCAGCCCCACAGCTTGCGGGCTTTCTGATGTGAAGCTGGTCCCCACCACTCCCAAAAACCTATGTCACTGGTGGGCTGAGCTCTGAGGAGCCCCTCGCCAACATCAGCCACCCACTAAACTCAGCAAGGCCCGTTTCTCTCTGCTGGGCCCCAGGGTCCATCCTCCCCGTGACTCCCCCTCCCAACGCCTCTCCCTCTCGCCGCCTTGTGATTCTTCAGGCTGCTGGCTAGCTGCCCTTCTCCTCCCCCACTCCCTTCCCCTGGGCCTCCATCACCACGCCAGGGGTCCCTCTGCTGGTGGCGGGATCCCCTGCTCCCCACGTCCAGCCACCCCTGTCCCTGCTCTGTGGTGTGGAACAGAGGACTGGAGGGAGGAGTGCAGCGGCTGGGTGACCGGGCAGCTGCTCCGGGACACAGCTTGTTGAGAAGTTGCCCAAGTTTTCTTCATTCCTTCCTCAAACATTGCTGGACTGGGCTCAACACAGGAAATCCACCAAGGAAGAAAATACATGTATGATCCCTGCCCCAGAGCTTTCAGTATAATGGAACAGACAAATGCTTAAAAGTAAGTCTTTAATAAAGAAATACACTACTCAAACGTGTGGTAAGAAACTGTGATGTCGGCACATCCCATCCCTATCTGCAGGTGCACCTACCGTCTGACAGCTGCTCCCACGCCCCCCACACCTGGGCCAGGGCTCGTCAGCTCTCAGGAGGCTACTGCGGGGGCCACTCATCTGGTCTCCCTCCTTCCACTATTCTCTCTCTTCAGTCTCTTTTCAACCAGCTGCCAGAGGGGTCCTTTAAGAGTTTATGTCAGCTCTCATGATCCCTCTGCTCAGAACACTGCAGCAGCTTCCCATCTTATTCAGAGTGAAAGACAAAGACATTACCACAGCCCATGGCCCTGTGAGATGGCTGGCCCCTTGCCTCTCTGAAAACATCTCCTATTTCCCCTCTGCCAGAGCCACCCCAGGCTGTCCGTCTCCAGGTAGGAGAAGTGGTATTTGCATCTGGCTCTGTTTCATGTCGTCATGGACTCAAGAGTCCATGCCCCTCCCGTTAATAATACTTAATATTATCATCCCTTTTCACAAGTGAGGAAAAAGATGCTCAGTAAGTTTAAGACTAGGCTATAGTCCCATGATCAGGAAACGTGACTATTCATTACAAAATTGTATCTGCGATTGCATAATTGCAAATCCTGGGATAGACCCCCTACCACTTCTTCTAGAGGATCATAAATGTCCACCAGCATAGGCCAGAAAATGTACTTATTGCCATTGCAGGCTTTAGATTTATGGCTACCAAAGGTTCAAGGGTAATTCCCTTACTATCTAACAGTCTAATTTAACTCACTTTGATATTACAAACACAACCTAAAGATTCTTTTTTTTTCTCCTCCTTTTTCTTCCTTCTCCATTCTTTGTATGTTATGAATCATATTTTATACTCTGTCTATCCCTTGGGTGACATCTATTTAGTCTTAGGAATACGTCCATCTATAGGAGTCCCTCCAAAATGCACTGTAGAGGTGGTTTATGGGAGGTAAATTCTCTCAGCTTTTGCTCATCTGAAAATTGCTTAATCCCTCCTTCAAATTTAAATGATAACTTTAACAGGTAGAGTATTCTGGTTCGAGGCCCTTCTGCTTCATTGTATTAAATATATCATGCCACTCCCCTCTGGCCTGTAAGGTTTCTGTTGAGAAATCTTATGATAGTCTGATGGGTTTTCCTTTGTATGTGATCTTTTTTTCTCTCTAGCTGCTTTTAAAAGTCTGTCTTTATCCTTGATCTTTGCCATTTTAATTATTATATGTCTTGGTGTTGTCTTCCTTGGGTCCCTTGTGTTGGGAGATCTGTGCATCTCAATGGCTTGAGAGACTACTTCCCCAGATGGGGGAAGTTTTCAGCAATTACCTCCTCAACGACAGTTTCTATCTCTTTTTCTCTCTTCTTCTTCTGGTACCCCTATTATGCGAACATTGTTCCGTTTGGGTTGGTCACACAGTTCTCTCAATATCCTTTCATTCTTAGAGATTCTTTTTTCTCTCTGTGCCTTAGTTTCTTTGTATTCCTCTTCTCTAGTTTCTATTTCATTTACCGTCTGTTCTACTACCTCTAATCTGCTTTTAAATCCCTCCATTGTATGTTTCATTTCAGATATGGAATTTCTTAATGATTGAATCTCCATCTTAAATTCGTTCCTGAGTTCTTGAGTACTTTTCTGTACCTCCATTAGCATGTTTATGATTTTTATTTTGAACTCTCTTTCAGGAAGATTAGTGAGTTCAGTTTCATTTGGTCCTTTTTCTGGGGTTTGTGAGATTTTGGTCTGAACCATGTTCTCTTGATGTTTCATATTTCTGTGTGGTGCCCTCTATTGCCCAGAAGCTCCAGTCTCTGGAGCTGCTCAGCCCCTAGAGTGAGGTTGGGGGTTGTAGGGGAGTGGAGCTGGTGTCCAGGGGGAGGAAGGATCTGTTTCCTGATTCCCGGCTGCAGTGCCTGTCTCCAGTATCAGAGCCAGTGGGCTGAGCACACAGGTGTAAGCCTCTGTGCTTGGCGTCTCTAGCTGTTGTAGGGGGTTCTCCCTCTGGCTGGCCTGACACCTGAGCAGTGGCTGCTGGTTTGAGAGCAGGTGCCAGCAGGCCAGGAGGAAGGCTCGGCAGGCTGTGTGTCACAGTGGGGGGCCTCGGAGATGAGCAGCCAGCCAGAGGGGTAGAGCACCTGAAGCTCCCCAAAGTTCCCAATCTGCTGGGCACAGCGCACCCAGACAATATTGTCCCTCTATCCCTTCTCCTGCGCAGCAAGCTCCATGCAAACCCTGCCCCTTCAGCAGCCCTGTCACTGCTGGGAAGCCGTCAGACTGCTTGCCTTTCCCTTGTCCCAGAGCGGCCGGATGTGGATCCCGTCCTCCATAAATGGCCAGAATCTGTTTCTCAAGCACTCTGCTTGTCCGAGCTCCCCAACGTACAGAGCACCACACTATAGGTTTCTGCTCCCAGAGCAGATCTCCATGGCTAGGGGTTCAGCAGTCCCAGGCGTCCACCCCCTCCCTGCTCTGTTTCTCTTCCTCCTGCCAGTGAGCTGGGGTGGGGGAAGGACTCGGGTCCCGCTGGATCAAGGCTTTCATATGTTAGCCTGTTTTGTGAGGTCTACTCTGTTCGTGAGGCCTATATGCAGTCTGGTGCAGCCTTCTTTCCTGTTGCTGTTTTAGGGTTAGTTGTATTAACTATATTTTCATACTATCTGTGGTTTTGGGAGGAATTCTCTGTCTCACCTCTCACGCCGCCATCTTGAATCTCCCCCTTAATGAACTTATTGAGTAAACATAGACCACTGTGCTCAATGAATGGAGAATAGCATTCTTCTGAAGCAGATGAAAATTTTGTGAAAATCGCCATGTACTAGGTCACAAAACCAGCCTGAACAAATTCCAAATGACTCATCTATTTCAGAGACCACATTGTCCGGCCACAGTGCAATTAAGTTGGAAATCAATAATAAAAGATACATATGTAAAAGCTCATACAACTGAAAATTTAAAAATATACCTTTAAATAATTAATGATTCAAGCAGAAAACCATAATGGAAAAGAAAAAAATTAGGACTGAGTAATAATAATAAAGTACATATCAAAACTTGTAGAATCCAATGAAAATCAAATGGAGAAGAACATTTATAGCTTATATGCTTACTCTGAAAAAGAAAAAAGAAGGCTCAAAATTAGTGAGAAAGGCTCTGTGTCAGAGACAATTTCCCAGCCTCCCATGATTAGGTATGACTATGCGACTGAGTTCTGTCCAATAGAATATTGTCAGAAATGTGTGCATAACTTCTAGGTCTGACCCTTAAAACTTCCTGTGCAAGCATCCTCTCACTCTCTGTCTTCATCTACCAGCTAGATGCAAACACTCCTTCGTAGGACTCTTACTCTAGAATATGGTGGAGCCATCTGATGGAAGGAACTCAAGTTCCTGATGACTTCAGGCAGAGCAGACTCATCTGTGACCAGCCCATGCTGGTCTGTGATGTGAGAAATAAACCTCAACTGCATCAGGCTGAGATTTGGGGGTTGTCATGACAGTTAGACTGTCCTGAGTAATATAGCAAATAACTTTATAAAAATGAGGGAGAAAGGAGAATAACTTTAAAGAGCTTAAAATGAAAACAATAAAGGGCAGAAATTAATTAATTAAAATTCATTATGGAGAGGATAATCAAATTCAAAGATTATCTTTTTAAATGGTTAATAATATTAATAAACCTCTGTCATGATTAATCAAGGGAAAAAAGAAATGGCAAGAATAAACAATGAAAAACAGAACACATTACAGATTCAGCAGACAGAGGGCAATATTTAAAGTTGTATGCTAACACATTTGAAAATTTCAGTGGAAAGTATGAATTCCTAAGGAAAAAAAAATCACTTACCAAAATAGACTCAAGGAGATAGAAAACGTAAAATGTCCTATATCATTGAAGAAATTCAATTGGTAGCTTAGCATTTTCTTGCAAAGAAAACAGCACAACAGCCTTATAGATGAGAAGTTCTTTCACATGTTTGAGAAATATTTACAATCTTTACAAGTTTCTCCAGAGAAAAGAAAATTAAGCGTTATTCTCCAATTTATTAATCAAGATTAGCCTAACCTTGATGCCAGAACCAGAAGGATAGTACAAAGAAGGAAAGTTACAGGTCAATCTAACTTATTAGCATAGATGTAAAATCCTTAACAAATATTAGTTAACTGAATCCAGCAAGAAGGAAAATGTTTATACCAAGATCAGGTGATCAATTATGACCAAGATTGCTTTATACCAGAATTGTAATATTGGGTTAATATTAGACAAATGATTAATATAATTCACCACATTGATAAAACAAAAGAGAAAACCATACAAGAATTTCAATAGATACACAAAAAGGATTCAGTAAAATTCAACACCCAATGAGAGGTAGTAGAGAGTGTTGCAGACACGGGCTCTGGAGCCAGACTGCCTGGTGTTGAATGCTAACTATACCATTAAGAGCTTTGTAACCTTCAGCAAGTTATTTAATATCTCTGAGCTTCAGTTTCCTTCCTCATCTACAGAGGTGAAGATAATCATAGTACTTTTCTCACAGGTTTGTTGTGAGGATTAAAATAATTCATATGTGTAAAGCATTAGAACAATCACTGCATGGGTAATAGATGTTTGCTATTATTGTGATTTAAAATGAAACTCAGCAAACTAGGATAAGAAATAAATGTCCATAACCATAACGTCTATGAAGAGCATCTACAAAGACCTGCAGCAAACATCATAATTAATATTGAGATGTTGAAAGCATTCTCTTTAAAATCAGAAGCAAGACAAAATGCCTACTTGTCATCATTTATAGTTAACATTGTACTGGGGGTCTCAGCCAGTGCAAGAAAAACAAATAATACATAAGAATTAGAAAGAAAGAAACAATGCTAGCATTACTTGCAGATGATGTGATTGTCTACAAAATGCAAAATAATCTACAAATTGTGCAAATTAATAAAAGAAGAGGAGTTCTGGATAAAATAATCAATATACAAATATGGAATATACATTTCTATAAACAGTTATACTCAATTAGAACACATCATTTAGAATATGAAATACCTAGGACTAGATCTAATAAAAGATGTATAAAATATGCATGAAGAAATTATAAAATTTTATTGGAAAAAAAATTAAAAGGCATATGTAAATGACATACCATGTTCCTGGATAGGAAGATAATACAACAAAGATGTCAGTTCTCCCCCAGTTCATTTATAGATTCAATGCATTTTAGATAAAAATCCCAGAAGCGTTTTTCATACAGATGAACAAAGTGATTCCAAAATGTGGGATGAGCAAAGAGTCAAAAAAAAGTCAAGACATTCCCGAAAAAGAATTAAAAAGAAATGTGGAGACTTCCGGGAAGATGGCGGCATGAGCAGGGCGGCAGAAATCTCCTCCCAAAACTATATATATCTATGAAAATACAGCAAATACAGCTATTCCTAAAAGAGAGACCAGAATACACAGGAAAGCACACAGCTGGAAGCTACACCTGAGAGGACACGGCACCCTGCAAAGAGGGTAAGATACGGAGCCGCAATCCGGCGAGACCCGAGCACTCCCCCACCCCAGTGCACCGGCGGGAGAAGAGGATTCAGAGCCGGGAGGGAGTGGAAGTACACCCCACGAAATAACCAGCCCCGGTGATCTGCGCGGGAAGCGCTGACACACATCGTGCAGTATAGCCGAGATTGGAGAGACAGAGGGTGCAGGATCTGAGTGGGGAACATGCCAGGGTGCTTGCAGCCGGCTCCGGGGAAGAAAAAAAAAAAAAAGAAAACCGTGCGCTTTTTTCAGCGGTCTTAAAGAGACAGGAGCCCAGCAGAGGAGCCAGATTGCGCCAGCACACTCAGCCCAGCAGGCTGGGAGTCCTGGGAAGTTTCGGACCCCTTAGCTGGTGACTGGGAAAGGGTGGCCGTCCTAAGACTTCCCACAGAGATCAACAGCCTCCCATTCATTCCCACCTCGGCCAGAGCTAAAAAGGGCCCTGCGGAGCGGCGCGGCCACAGCTGCAGAATAGTGGAGCAATAGGGCCACCTACAGCATCCCCACAGAATCTACTCCTGGTGGGCAGTTTTTTTTTTGTGGGGGTGGGTGTTTTGTTTTTCCTTTTTTCTTCTCTTTCTTTTTTATTTTATTTTATTTCTTTTTTCTTTTTTTTTCTTTCTTTCTTTTCTTTTCTTTTTTCTCTTTTCCTTTTTAAAGTCTTAAAGAGCCCAGCTGACATACGTGGCAACTACCAGCGACCACTTCTATAGCCATGGAAAGACAGAGGAATATGGTACAGACTAAGATCAACCAGACAACCCCAGAGAGGGAGCCTGAAGGAATGGAAATGCACAGTCTTCCTGAAAAAGAATTCAGAATAAAAGTCATAACCATGCTGATGGATCTACAGAGAAATGTGCAAGAGCTGAGGGAGGAAGTGAGAGAAGTGAGGAAAGACAATGCAGAAATCAGACAAGTGATCGATGGGCTCAACAGCAGACTGGATGAGATGCAAGAGACTGTTAATGGAATAGAAATCAGAGAACAGGAATACAGAGAAGCTGAGGCAGAGAGAGATAAAAGGATCTCCAGGAATGAAAGAATATTAAGAGAACTGTGTGACCAATCCAAACGGAACAATATTCGCATTATAGGAGCACCAGAGGAAGAAGAGAGAGAAAAAGGGATAGAAAGTGTCTTTGAAGAAATAATTGCTGAAAACTTTCCCTCATTGTGGAAGGAAATAGTCTCACAGTCCACCGAAGCCCACAGATCTCCCAACACAAGGGACCCAAGGAAGACAACACCAAGACACATAATAATTAAAATGGCAAAGATCAAAGATAAAGACAGAGTATTAAAGGCAGCTAGAGAGAGAAAAAAGATCACCTACAAAGGAAAACCCATCAGACTATCATCAGACTATGCCAGAAGAGAATGGCATGATATATTTAACGTTATGAAACAGAAGGGCCTCAAACCAAGAATATTGTATCCAGCAGGATTATCATTTAAATATGACGGAGAGATTAAACAATTTCCAGACAAACAAAGTTGAGAGAGTTTGCCTCTCATAAGCCACCACTACAGGATATCTTAAATGGACTGCTCTAGAGGGAAGCACCCCTAAGGCTAAAAAGATGTCACCAGAGAAAATAAAATCAAAGCAAAGAAAGCAGACCATCCAAATACTAACTAAAGGCAAAGAATAAAACACCTATATATAAAGAATGGAGGAGGAAGAATAAGAAGGGAGAGAAATAAAGAAACATCAGACTGTGTTTACAATAACTTAACAAGAAAGTTAAGTTAGATTGTTAGATAGTAAAGAAGCAACCCTTGAACCTTTGGTAACCACGAATCTAAAGCCAGCAATGGCAATAAGTACATATCTATCAATAATCACCCTAAATGTAAATGGACTGAATGCACCAATCAAAAGACACAGAGTAACAGAATGGATAAAAAAGCAAGACCCATCTATATGCTGCTTACAAGAGACTCACCTCAAACCCAAAGATATACACAGACTAAAAGTGAAGGGATGGAAAATATATTTCATGCAAACAACAAAGAGAAAAAAGCAGGTGTTGCAGTACTTGTATCAGACAAAATAGACTTCAAAACCAAGAAAGTAGCAAAAGATAAAGAAGGACATTACATAATGATAAAGGGGTCAGTCCAACAAGAAGATATAACCATTATAAATATATATGCACCCAACACAGGAGCGCCAGCATATGTGAAACAAATACTAACAGAATTAAAGGAGGAAATAGACAGCAATGCATTCATCTTAGGAGACTTCAACACACCACTCACTCCAAAGGACCAGACAGAAAATAAGTAAAGACACAGAGGCACTGAACAACACACTAGAACAGATGGACCTAACAGACATCTACGGAACTCTGCACCCAAAAGCAACAGGATACACATTCTTCTCAAGTGCACATGGAACATTTTCCAGAATAGACCACATACTAGGCCACAAAAACAACCTCAGTAAATTCAAAAATATTGAAATCCTACCAACCAACTTCTCGGATCACAAAGGTATAAAACTAGAAATAAATTTTAGAAAGACATCAAAAAGGCTCACAAATACATGGAGACTTAACAACATTCTCCTAATTAATCAATGGGTTAGCGACCAAATCAAAACAGAAATCAAAGAATATATGGAGACTAATGACAACAACAACACAAAGCCACAACTTCTGTGGGACGCAGCAAAGGCAGTTCTAAGAGGAAAGTACATTGCAATCCAGGCCTATTTAAAGAAGGAAGAACATTTCCAAATGAATAGTCTAAAGACACAATTACTGAAATTGGAAAAAGAAGAACAAATGAGGCCCAAAGTCACCAGAGGAGGGACATAATAAAGATCAGAGAAGAAATACATAAAAGTGAGAAGAATAAAACAATAGAAAAAATCAATAAAACCAAGAGCTGGTTCTTTGAAAAAATAAACAAAATAGATAAACCCTTAGCCAGACTCATTAAAAGAAAAAGAGAATCTACACACATAAACAGAATCAGAAATGAGAAAGGAAAAATAACGACAGACCCCACAGAAATACAGAGAATTGTAAGAGAATATTATGAGAATCTATATGCTAACAAGCTGGAAAACCTAGAATGGACAACTTCTTAGAAAAATACAACCTTCCAAGACTGACCAAGCAAGAAACAGAAAAACTAAACAGACCAATCACCAGCAACGAAATTGAAGCGGTAATCAAAAAACTACCCAAGAGCAAAACTCCCGGACCAGAAGGATTCACCTCTGAATTCTACCAGACATATAGAGAAGAAATAACACCCATTCTCCTTAAAGTTTTTCAAAAAATAGAAGAGGAGGGAATACTTCCAAACTCATTCTATGAAGCCAGCATCACTCTAATACCAAAACCTGGCAAAGACCTCACCAAAAAAAAAAAAATTACAGACCAATATCCCTGATGAACGTAGATGCAAAAATACTCAACAAAATATTAGCAAACCGAATTCAAAAATACATTAGAGGATCATACACCATGATCAAGTGGGATTCATTCCAGGGATGCAAGGATGGTACAACATTAAAATCCATCAGCATCATCCATACATCAACAAAAAAGAAGAACAAAAACCACATGATCATCTCCATAGATGC
>JAVSCE010015011.1:0-302513 GCA_032199065.1 Smutsia gigantea
GTAAAGTGGATCTGTGCAGACGTGATGGAGTCCTCTCTCTATTGAGGGGACCCTGAACTAAAGACTCTGGCAGTTTTGTGGACACTGGGATGGAAGGGTGAGGGGAAGGCAAGTACTAGAAGTGTATTGGGTATTGAGTCAAATTGGGAAAAAGTGTTTGCTTCCAGAACTGTGTCCTTGGGGCCCTTCTCTGCCCTCCTTCCTGCATAAAGAGGTTTGAGCACAGAAGAGGATGTACAGCCTCCAAAGATGGTCATGCATGGCTGTGTACCAAGTCTGGTATGGGGAGAGCAGCTTGTCGGCCACGCCTAGTAGGAAAAGCCTTTGTAATGATCCTCTAGGCCTAAGAAATCACTCACTGGAGCCAAAATTTTCATGTGGTTCATTTTGGAGAGTTTTTATTGCTTCATTTACTGACTTTTTAAATTCTTGCAGCACCTAATTCAGCATCTGTCTTTCAGTTCACATATAGTATTTTTTTATCTCTAGAAATTCCATTTGTCTTTTAAAATAGCCTCCATCTCTCTCATCATGCTCATGTTTTCCTCTACTTTCTTGAACATTACAGAGCATATGTACAACAGCTGCTCTAATGTCTGCTCTCTGTGTGCTAAATCCACCATCTCTGTTATTTCATGGTTAGTAATTTTTCTCCTTGCTATGGAATTTATTTTCTCCCTGGCCTGCCTGGTAATCTTTTATTGGATGCCAGGTACTGTGGTTTCTTTTACTTTGTTAACTGCTGGCTTTTGTATTAAGATCACTTTGGGTTTTGTTTTGGCAAGCAGTTGTTAACAAAAATCAGTAAAAGCTTTTGAGGCTTGCTTTAAAGCTTTGTTCGGGCAGGTCCAGAGTAGCCATTATTTTAGGGCTAATCTGGCGGCTCTACCAGGGTGATAGCCTGCAGAGGGTTCTATCTGACACCCATGTGTTACATGGTCTTTCCACTGTGGAGCACAGACTATTCCTTGGCGGGTATGAACAGATCAGTATTCAGCCAAAGATTCAACAGGACCCCTCTGCAAACCTCTGGGGCCACCTCTTTCTCCATGCAGTAATTTCCCTCTGGTACTGTACCTCATAAAATCTAGCTATATGGGCTGCTATATTAAGAAATTACTTATATGCTTACTAGGAATACATGTTAGATATTATCAAGAATATGCCTGTGGAATGTTAGCAAATATCGTTGCATATCAATGGAGAAGTTTCTGTGATTTTTCTCAGTCTATTAATAAATTGAATTATTGATACTGGAACACATATGCCTTTCTGCAATTACCCTCACTTGTGTTACAGATTTTCTTCCTAGTATTTTATTTATTAATAGTTTGCTAGAAAATCATTCGTTTTCCAGTAAATTTCTATAGAACTTGTAATTTAATTCTCACTGTACATTTCACCTCCCATTTTGTTGTTTTGAATATTTGTATCCTTTTACTTTTAAGTATCTATCTGCAAATAATTTGACTATTCAAAGACAGGTCTGGATTATTTAATAGTTGGTTTGATTATTTAACTGATTCCATCCTCTATTTTAACTTGTTTTTCATTTTTTCTTTAATTTGAGATTATTTATCTAATATTTTCCTAGTTAAATGGCTCTTAGTCTGTCTTTTCTTCCAAGCCCTGCTTTTACTGTATCACTATAGAAATTTCATATATGCAGAATTTTATATAATTTTTTCTAAGAAATTTTTGGTTTCCTCTTTGACACAATTGTTATAGAAAGTTGTAATATTTTAAGAGAGCAGCAATTTTAACATTTTTCAGGGTTTCTTTTTGTAATATCTAGTTTAATGTCAAATGTGATCGGAAAATATCACAGCTTCTAGGTCTCATATTGATGTTCATATTATTGTCAATATAGGATCGGTAAATGTGAGTATTCTCTGAGCACTTGTAAAAAAGAACTTTTTCTGCATGCAAAATTCATTCAATTTTTAAGAACTAAAAATATGTTCAATATTAGTACCTCATTAGAGATTTGTTAATATTTGGTGTATATAAATTCAGGAGTTATGGTCCACTGTTGTATGTTTTGACTTTGACATAAACCACCTATATTACAAGCTCAAAATTAGTATATTGTTTAAATCCCTCATCCATGGTAATGAAATTCAAGAGTTCTGAAAACAAATTTTTCTCTTAATTCATCCAGCTGCAAATCTTGGCATAAAAAAAAATGAGAGCTCTTTATTCAAAATACATTATATGAATTTAAACTACTCATGTGATTTACTTCAGAAATATTAATGTAGTTGATTATGGAGTGCTTTTCTAGACCCCTCTGGGGAACCTAGGTATCCTCAGCATTCTACCGTTCAGAAATCCAAACCATAATAATTTCCAAAATATATCTGCTAAGGAACTGTGGGTCTGTCTTATTGCAATTTTTCTCCCTAGAGCTAATGTGTATGATAGGTTTAGTTTGTTACCTTTAATAAGATAGTCTAAGATAAGAGATATTTTCCAGTTGTATAAAATATCCACTTAAAAAAATTTTTTTTCAAAGTAACTACAATGTAAACAAGTATTTCTTCATCAAAAATTAAAAGCAGTGAAAATGAAATTTCCTTCCAAGGAAAATGAAAATATTTTAAAATTTTGTTATCTTCATACAAAACGTTTCAGTTAGGAGGAATTATGTTAAAATGCCCTGCAGCTCAAGTTAATACAATGGAATTTTCAGGTAAAATGAAAAAGTAATGAAGTCCTTAGTATTTTGCTAATAAATGAACTCCTACAGGTAGAATCCTAAATAGGCTTATTGTTGAACCTACTCTGTTTTCTTTCCTGGCCTTCCCAGAATTTCCACATTTAGTATTACAGGTATGTCCAAATACACTGTTACCTCTACCATGACTTTAAATACTCCAAACTTGTATAATCAGTTATTCACATATGCTGCCAGCAGTCACCAAATGTTCCCTAAGCACTCAACACTTCAGGAGTCGTCCTAGGTGCTGAATTCTTGGTGAGAGAGGAAGACATATAGAAAAAAAATAGCAGTATTACCATTTGTGAATGGCAAAGTGGAATTTACCAAATGCTATAGGAACAAACAAAAGTAAATCAATTTGCCCAGAGTATGAAAATCAGTCTGCCCAGAGACAAGAAAAATTATAGAAAGACAGACCGCAGAAACTAGTAGACATTTTCTAACTAGTCAATTGTAGGGAAGGTGTTCATTCAAGAAGTAACAGCAATTGTGAGGCACAAAGATACTTAGGTAGAAAAGGCTGAAGATAGGTGAAAAGAAAGTTTGCAATAAATGTTTGTATGTCTGGCTAGACACTCTTGGCTCTTTCTATGACCATGTTTCTATAAGATGATGACTCATCTCTTCCTCTAATGCCTTGCTGCAGATTCCAAGACATTATTATACCAAATGTATTGTGTAAATTATAAAAAATGATACAAATATGAAGTGTTAGCTCCAATGGATTTCAAGGACAGTTTCATAGATTTAAATGTTACATAATTATCCTGGCTTCTCAAATTACAATGTCCTAAAAATGATCATTGAATAAAATGAATAGAATGCTGATGGTCGTTATTTTAAATAGATATGATAGTGAGGCATTTTGGAAAGAAATAAAATTATACCAAAAAATTCATTTTACTCTAATGTCACAAAGAAGACTTGGCAGTTTTAGAAAAGGGAAGAGATTATTAATCATTTGCATTTTTGTATACAAGCATTTTGCATTTCATTTTTATTAAATGGCTCATTAGACATCCATTAAATTCCTGTGCTTTATATCTCAGCACCTTTGTGCTGATTTTATTTCTGCTCAAATTAACAGTATATGCTTTATCTGCTTTTTTATTCAGAGTTCTTGGATTATATTGTCAGATAATAGGAATTACTTAACAATTTACTTATAAAAGGAAAAAGATTCACAACAGAAAATTATTTTTGCCTCCCTCTGGCTTTTCTATGTACAATAGATGGCAAACTGTTTGAAAGTAAGAACTTTTTTTTCTCAACTATAAGTTCTTAGTGTTGACCAGTGTTTGACAAAGAATAAACATTCAGTATGGTTGAATGAATGAATAATCAATTCTTGAAGGAGTTGTGTATTAGAAATAATACTGGTTATTGATTAGTAAACAAAGTTCAAACTCAGAAGTATAAAAGAAAGGCCAATTAAATGAATGAATTAACATATTCTTCCATAACATTGACATAATGAAGATACTAAAAACAAGGGCACAGAGAAATTGGTGCGTTCAGACACTACATAGGAAAATTAAATTGAGCCAGATTTTGAAAAGGCTTTCATCCTTAAAAACTGTTTTTATCTTTTTACTATAAATTCTTCTTTTGGACACCTAGCCTAAGGAAATAATCCAACTTTTAAAAGAGCAATCTATATAGACAGATATTCATTTTAAAAAATTGGAAAATAAAGCAACCTAAATGACATCTAATGGAGAAACGTTGAGGTAGATTCCTGTTCTCTTTCAGTGAACTATTAGGTAGGTATAAAAAATTATGTTTAGGAATATCATAATCATGAGTACTTCTTATAATGTGAAGCAAAATTACTGTGATAAAAATCTATGCATATGATCTGTTAAAGCTTATGCATATTATATGCATAGGAGAAAAAAATGAAAGAAAATGGTTTAAATTCAAATTTTGCTTAGGATACCACTATGGGTAATTTTTTTAAAACTCCTAACTTTCTGTAGTGGTTGCATTACTCTTGTCTGTTCTTTGTGACTTTTATATGTCCACTTATTAATGGTGAAGCAATATTTATTGTTTACTATATGCCAGATAATCTGCTAGGCAGTAACCATACAAAATTGAATATAATATGTTTATAACTGTAGCTGTCAGCAAAATGCTGTATATGGTGGAAGTTTTCTCTGAATATCATCAGCCCTGACAGCCTTACTAGATAGTGCATTTTGTCACTATTAAGGCTGCCATGAGTAAGGTAGTGAAATAATAGTTAAAAAAACTTTATCTGTGAAGGAAGAAGTCTTAAGAGGACTTCATAAACAGATAACTTTCCCAAAAAGCTGGTGGTGGGGAAGGGGTAAGATGAGAAATATTTAGCAGTAACTTAAGTGTTTCCAAAAGATTATGAAAATAAATTCCAAATACTTCAACTCTCTAGTAGTCTCTTGGCACAAAATCCAGACCTGTAATATTATACTATCATGAAATTTTTCTCTTGACCTCACCTTTCTGCTCTTAATACAATCACATATGTTGTGAATTATCTCATACACTTCTTGAATTTAAAAGTGGTAGAACTGTTGTCCAGCAGCTGTATCTGGGGAGATCTCTCCCTGTGCACTAGGTGAAACCTCAATCTGGACAAGTGTAGGTAAGAAAGGAATTCATTAAAGCGAGAGCAGCAGAGAATGGCAGTGGCTGGACAGGCAGCAGAGAGCAAGGGAGAACAGAAGGAGGAAAGGGAAGTTCACTGAGCTCCTGCTCAGCAGAGGGCAGATTCCTTGCCAACCCCTAAAGCCAGGGTCACCTAGTGTCCAGTGTCTGCTTGAATCTACATGGCATGGGAACTAAGTCCCTAACACCCCCAGATTTGAGGGAGCCACAGAGCACTGGATGGAGGGAGATTATGTTCTGAGAACTTCTCAAAGGCAATGAAAGGAGATTTTCAGGCAGGCTACTAAAGAGCCTGATGGTATAGCTGCAGTCCTGCTCAGGTCACCCAGGCAACAGGAACTTGAAAGCCCAAATCAGAGATATCAGTAGCCTTTCCCTACTTGTCTGAAATAGAGCAGAGAGAGTGAAGACTAGTGCTAAAGTCTGGAGGATAGAATGAAATAGCAAAGTAACAAAGACACCAGTGGAAGAGCACACAGACAGAACTCAGCAAGTTGAGCAGTGAGAAAGAAGTCTTTATTAACACTTGAAGAAAGGAGAGTGCAGGCAACTTCAGAGAGGAGGTGTGCTTAAAGGCTTAGGATTCTGTCTTTTAAGGCTTTCAAGAATGAGACAAAGGGTGGGGGTGGGAGGGTATAAGCTTGACATGTGGTCTCATGATGTCTCTCTCCAGTGAGAGACATTATGTTATATCCAGAGTCAGTCCTCTAGATATTCTGTCAGATAAACTTAACACAAGGAATATCTTGGTCCTGTTCTTCTCCAAGATGGTGGTTACCCTCAAGCAGTGGGGACATATCATTTAGGACTACTTTCCCTTCCTTAAGATAGGGTCGGTTATTGCCTATTACCATAAAATATGTTAGGAGTCTTACCTCCTAACTCCCTGGTTTTTAAAATGGAGTCTTTAGCCTTAAGATGGAGTCCTTCCTCTTCTTACTATACTATTTATATCTCAGCATTTTTATCACAGGCAGGAAAAATTAATCATGATGCTTGTCCCATGTCCCTGCTCTACCTCAGAATGTTGCTGAAATGAAGATGTGACAGGAGCGAGAGCAGTGCCTAAGTGGCCTTTCATAAGCCAAGGCAAACGATCTAAATTTGGAATTGACTGTATTAGCAGTTTAGCAGGATAGAAAAAGACACTAGGGTTGGAGTCAGAGAACTACTGGTTGATTCTGCTCTACTGCTGCTCGAACTAACACCTTGAAAATATCTCTTAAATCGTTTCAATTTCCATACTTGTTTATTGGTCATAGATGTTTGTTTACCTACCTATATTGGTTTATTAAGATGTTTAAAGATCAAATGAGACATATAAAAGAAAACATTTTTCTAATTAAAGTGATATATATTTGTTAATCATTGTAAGTACAATAATCCTGTAAAGATCAAGAAAACATCTTATGACCAATAAGTCTTTATGACAAAGGACTGAGAATATTTTACCATTCTTGTCTATTCGATTTCTTCTACCACCTCTAAAATTCTCAGTAAACACTATATTAAAGCAACTGTAAGAAGAACTTAAATAGTTAAGAAGTTGACATGAATAAATTTGTTGTGCCACGAGCAAGTTTGACTTACATAGGAATGAAATCTCTTTATATAGTCCATTTTTTCAACTGTGGTTCTGATGAAGTAATAGATTTTTTAAATTACTACACCACTAAAAGAAGGTAGAATAATTAGACAACTGGCGAAATTGTCCGAAACTTATCCTTAATACTCAAAAAGTGTCCAAATTTCAGGAATGGCCTTTTGAGACTGAGAGCATTGTTTTTACAATTTCTGATTATAAACTTTGTAATGAAAAAAAATAATTTCATTGAAAAAAATTGAGATCTCCAAGAGAGACAACTTGAGAATTCTTCTATTCATGACATCTAGTAAAAGAACATAGCTCCATAGATGAAGGAATGAACCAAGTGATAGAGAAATGGTTAATGACATTTTTTCATTGCGTAAAGTCTACATTTAGAATGTCAAGGGGTTAGAATTTGTCAGTAAATCTCTATGGAGAAGAAAGTAATTTCAGTACAGCACATCTAATACTTATAGCAGGTGAGCTGTCACAAAAGTTGTTCTATTGATAATATAAAAAAATCTATTGAATGATTCATGTATCCCTGGTTCAAATTATTTGCTCCAGTAAACACATCATTTTTCTTTTCTATAAGTTTGACTAAATGGACAGACAGTACAATCAGGTGTATATATATTCATCCAACATAAAGCTTAAAACAAAGTTGTTTCTCCTTTGATAGGAAAGGCTATCTCAGGAGAAATGGAAACATGGAAATATGCAGACCCCAACATTGTCCTCCTTGGCCACTACCTATCTCCAGGAAATATACATAGCTTAATTCAGTTGAATCAAAGAAATTACTGAATGATTTCTTACTTAGTCACATATAATTTGCACTAAATTTTTAGTCCTTAGGAACATGAAAAATGAAACATGTATAAGATCTTGAAAAGAACTTAGAACCGGCACAGTTTATAAAATTGCTTCTAGCTAACTTAAAACATTTAAATGTTTGTTTCCAACATTTACTCAAAATTCTTTGTATCTCATCACGTTCAAGCTTTATTTTAACATTAATGTGTTACTTTTTGTAAGTCTGTTATATAAACATTGTAAATATCAATAACAGTGACAGCACATCTGAATCAGTTGTTCGATAAACACCCACTAATATTCACAGGTAGTTCTTGTTACCTTTAGAAAAGACAAGCAAGTCAGGTTAATTGCAAAATGATGAACACTTTCAATATTCACCAAACTTAGGATGCAGACCAAGGCTGGCATATTTGATTTACAAGTTTCATATACCGTTACCCATATTCATAAAACACTGCCTACTGAACCACACAGGAAGTCCTTTTATCTGTGTAGCTACAATCAGAGCACTGGCAAACAGCTAGTTGTGTTGTTTTAGATTCCAGATTAATGGACAATTTACTTGGAACAGATGTTAAATCCTCATTTACACGGGTGTGCATCTATTGTCTATTTCCAGTGGAATGGGTTTTGCTCTGATCAATAAACGTTTCAGCCTAGTTCTTCATCTTATTAGAGAGGTCAGAGCAGTAACAGAAATACATCTGTTTTCATGTCAAATGATGTTGGAGCTAATGGATTCTCTCCAAGTAGATAAACAACATTCCTGCAATTGTCCTTTGGTCTCTCACTGCAGAGCTCATCATGATGAAGCTGAGGCTTTGGGGGAATTGGAAGTGTTGGCACATCCTGAAACATTTTTTACTCTAAAACTTATTTTCATCTCTGTGGTATTTTCAGTTCTTGTGTAGTGACCTGATTGCATAACATACATCTAAGATGATGCTTGTTATATAATGCATTTGCGTAAGTGGGAAAATGTAGCAGAAAGTTCCAAAATACAGCCAGTTAAAATTGTTTTCAGTTGCCTACATAACAATAAAGCAAGGTTAAAAATTACACTTATATGCTGATAAGTAACAAAAATGCCTAATGAGCACAATACAAAATTACATGGAAATGCATGTTAACCTACAGACCTTACTAATACTTGGTGATTGGGATCCTAATATTTTACTCTCCTAGGTGACTAAAGGATTACAAACACAAGTTTACAGGAAGGTAAGAAACAAAGATATTCACACAAATCTGGAAAATTTCTATAAGGAAGCTGAGTTGCTTTGAAGAAAAAATATGAAGGTGATACCTGGATGGATAAGGCAAGGTGTTTGTGTGTGGATTAGGTTATTGTATTTGATCAAGCCTATTTCCTGTAACAGAATTGGATGTGATGAATAGATTCAGTCACCCTGATTTATAGTCACTTGCTGAATTGCTAGCATTCATTTTAGCTCCCACTTTGGCATTGATTGACCATGTAGCTCTGTCACTTGAGACAAGTCACCTGAGCCCCGTAGTCATCAATGTCTAGATTGGTAAAACATGGGAAATACTCTCTCACCATACAGCCATCCTTGGGGACCACATTCTTCAGGCCATAGGACAGAGTGACATCTTACATATTAGCAGAATAATTGGCAACAAGAAGTAGTGGGCTTCCAAGGAGTCTGTCCAGGGAATTGTAGAGGGGGGATTGCAGTTGTCCAGAACTGTACACCTCCATCCTTAACTTGGGGATTTTATGACTTAGTAAAATCTAAAACTTTAGGAAAACAAGTGATTATCAACTTTTTCAATTGAAGACTTAAATTTATCAAACTCTTAATGTCAATATTATCTCAAGAATTATAGGGCATTTTACCCTCAAGGTTGGGAAGGATGTAACTAAAAAAACAAAATATATTAAGCAATGACTTTACAATATTGGTGGGGTTTTTTTCTTTCTGATGCAGAAAACTTGGTCATTACTCACCCTGGACAGGCATTTGGGAAAGAACATTTCTGAGCACTTATAAGCCCCTCAGTAAAGATTCTGATGCTGGCCTGACTGTGGAGATCTAGGAAGACTGAACAGAATGTAAGATCTGGAGGTCCAAAGTGGCAGCAGTGCCCTGTTTTCAAGGCTGGGGCTCACAGGCAGCCTCCAATCCTGAGGGAAGCACCTTGGCCTTAGAGAAAACAGAAGATGGCCATGCTGTTAAGGTGAAACACAGATTTGCAGGGCAACATAGAGACCAAATTGTTAGGGCAAGGATAAGAAGTCATAAGTAGTCCACCAGATGAGAGCGTTGGGGGTCAGGCTCTTTGCAGCTCCCTGCATTGATGGAGCATGGAGGCTCCAACCCTCTTCACAGGAAGTCTCTCTGTAGTCACTTATTTCTTTGGAAAATATGGTGAAATGTTTACATAATTTTTTTCTGTCTGTGATGGTAAAACTATGCTTGTAAGTCTTGAAAGATAGCCCCACATCTCCCACTCCAGGGTGAAACTGTGTGGTATTAATCACATAGTGATTCACTGCACATGTGTCCTCATTCATCTGCCAACAATTACTCTGACTTGCAGTGGGGATAATCAAGCCTGAAGTTTATAAAAAGGCAGTATATGGACCACAATTTTTCCAGACACATTTATGGCTAGTAGTCTTGGCTTTTGTTTCTATTATTCATTAAATCATGAAGGTACAGTTAAAACATTTCCAACATTCTCTAAACCATTTTTTAAATGGTCAAATTTTGCTGAAGCATCTTTAACTCAGGATTTGACAAACTACAGCCCACAAGATACATCTGGCCTACCACCTAATCTTGAATAACCTTCAATCTAACAATGTTTCTTAAAGATGAACACTTACAGTTGATGTGATGATAAGGGAACACTAACTTTGAATACCAAGTAAGCAAAATGTTATTCCTTCAAAACAGTTTCACTCTCGTTAGACTAATATTATAGATATAGTATACTCAAATACTGTTATATTTTGAATTTTGTCAACAAAAACTGTGGAAATTGTTCTCCTGGTTATGAGAAACTACATATTATCAATTTTGCCTCTTGTCCAAAGTCAAAAATATTATTAACCCTATAGGAAAATTTGCCAACCCTTGTTATAAATCATCAAAGAAAGTTTACCTTCCGCATATTATGCATTTAAACATAGGGCCATTTTTTAACTTTAAATCTTTAAAATAATATTTGGTATACATGGTAAGTTTGGCTAATGACTATTTCTATGTGAGCAAGAAAATAAATAAGGGTATTTGGATTTGGTAGATTCTGTTCTACTAAATAAATTATTAGAATCAATTCACATTGATAATTTTGTTTCAGAATCTAAAATTAACATTAGAAAACCCTAAAAAACCTTGTTTCAAAGTTGTAAGTATAGTACTAAATATATCTGTAGGTATTCCAAATAATACAAAATTATTAAATAAAATATTAACATAAATATATAGTGAGAAGTGCAGATGTTTTACATCAGTACACTGTAAGTAAATATTATTTAAAAGGAAAAATGTTTTCAAAAATATAAATAAAAGCACTAAGTTGCATAGAAGGATAAAGCTTTTATGTCAAGGAGATGCATAGTTCTTAAGTTTTAACTATCTACTGATAGGCACATGCAGAGAAATATCAGTGATGAAGTGGTCATATAGAATGTGACAGCATGGCCAATAGATCAAAATTATTAAAGGAATTATGTTACTAAGAATTAAAGATAGAAAAAGTATTGCTTCTTGCCTTCTGTTCTTAAATATACATTTATACTAGACATTTCATTTCTAAATAATGACATGAAAGATATATTTAGCGACGTGAAGATAGTCATTCTTGAAAACCCATCAACTAAAATATCTTTAATTAGGATATATTAAAAACATTACCCATTTTTTTCAGAAAGCAAGACCACAAACCTATCTTTGAGCTAGAATTTAAAAATCATAGACTATCCTGTTATTCCCTTTTTTAAGAAGTGATTGTATGCCTATTCCACATAAGTAAATTTTTTAAGATAGAAAAATATGAAATTTGATATTCTTATTACCTCAAATTTTAAAGATTCCCAGGTAGA
The DNA here is from genome assembly GCA_032199065.1 of Smutsia gigantea. Classification (NCBI taxonomy): domain Eukaryota; kingdom Metazoa; phylum Chordata; class Mammalia; order Pholidota; family Manidae; genus Smutsia; species Smutsia gigantea. The sequence goes on from JAVSCE010015011.1 coordinate 11,854, forward strand.
TAGAAGGCACCTACTCTTTCTATTGTCCCTAGCTAATTTGGTGGTACCTTACATTCCCTTACCTGGTCTAGTGAGTCACAAAGGTCATACAATGGTTAAATGCAGTAAAATGGTTAAAGCCAATAATGGTGGCTCGCAGCCAGTAAGTGACACAACTGGAAGTCTAATATGGCCCTGCCTGAATCCAGAGGAACAGAAACAAACTACTGATCGCTGTTGAATACTCTCCCACTGAATGTCCTTATTTGAAAGTTGAAGAAGCTAAGACATAGCAATAAAGTTTCACAGATCTCCTATATTACATTCCAGCTGTGCTCTGATCAATAAAAATGTTGATGTGGGAAGTGATATATAATGTAGGGATTCTTATTTGAAAATGTTATTCTGTTGTATATCCTGACATCAGGTTGCTGTGCAGCTATGAGTAATTAGTGAATCATTAACATTAATTCCCATTTCAATAAAGAATAACACGTTAATGTCACAATTTCAGTATTGCTACTAGACCGATGACAGCTGGGAGAAACAGAGTTTTCCTTATTTTAAGCTCTTTTAATATTCAACAGTCTTCAGCTCTTTAAGCAGCTCCCACAAATTTGACTATCAACTTTTTAAGATGATAACTTTAATATTTATCCTTCTCCCTTACCTATCAATTCTCAACAGAGGTCAGATTTGTACATATGAATTCTTAGTAAAAACTTCTTCTGAAAGATCTATAAATGTCAAATTCATCCTAAATGTAATTGTTTTCTACCACTAATATCCATAATCCCGGACCTATCTTGGATGTTGCTTTTCTTCACGTCTCATCATTCTATCATGGTACTTCTAAACTATCCACCCAGATCACCCACAAGTCTTTATCCCCATGAAAAATTTTTTTCAGCTCCAACATTTTTAAAGTCAGAGTCACTTTGATTTTGGCCTCTTCGCCCTGGAGTTTCCTCTCCACACTACTTTCAGAAAAAAATGCAATCTGACTAGGATTGTGGTCTGTGTAAAAGTCTTTAAGATTGCCCAGGATCTTCAGAATAAAGTTTACATTTTTTAGCATGATAAAGTCATGATCTGCCCCCATTTCTTCTCTCATCACCAGTTTTTTCTCATCATGTACCCTAATCTTTAGGCTTCAGCTTGCTCTACATGCCCAAATATAGTTGCATTACTTTATGCTTCTGTTCCTTTGCCACTTACAGTTCCTTATCTCCCCTTCTCTCCTTGCTAATCATCCACCTTCTAGACCCTTCTCCTCTGTGTAGTATTTCTGGACCTGCCCTTCCCTTATTCAAAGTTACTGCCTTTCCATGGGGACTTCATAACACCCCATAGCATGAGAATATTTCCTTGCAAATGTCCTCTTTCTGTGCCCCTCCTAGACTGCATACCTAAGTGACAGAGGGTGAGTGATATTCATCTCTTTGTTGCCAACACAAACACAAAGCTAGTTACCTAGCAGTAGCCCAAATATATTAGAAAACTAATAATAGATCTGAATGTATAAAAGCAAGAATGACAACTATCCTATTCCTTTGACAACAGATCACATCCCAGCTAATCATAGTATTGAGTTCTTTCATAGCTTAACTCTAATCCACCCTAGAGAATTGTTCCTGTTTTGACAAAATAGTCACTAAATTCAACCATGAACAACCAGTCTGTTGAGAATGATATGTCCCTAACTAGCTTATAATTTTGCTTGGAAATTTCAATGATTAACATATAATTTATATATGTTATATAAGTTCTAAATATAATTATACAGTTATAGACAATAAATTATATTGAAATATTATATATTTGATTATAATAATAATATAGAGTATTAATTATTGAAATAAACATGTGAGAAATGTTTTGCATTTGTAAAGCACTTTTGCAGTTATAATGCCCTTCTATATGAATTGATTTTTTAAACTTAGTATTTGGCATGACATATTATTCCCATTTTGTAGAAAATAAAATTGAGCTTTAAATTGCTGAAATGATTTTTTCAAGGTCACAAGGTAAGGAGAACCAGGGTAATGAATCTGTTTCCCAGTGCAGGTTTTTCTACCAAATCACATTCACAGAAAAACAAAATGGGAAAGTGTACACAGCACAATTGTATTTTGCCACCTCCTGCTTATAAATGTGTATGAAGAGATACGGAAATAGATTCATTCCAGTTTTGTGTTTAGCTACTAGAAGGTTCCAGTACTGAAAAGTTGAAGGAGATGACAAAAGTAATTATGTTGCTTATACAACAGTCCTTTCATTTAAAATTCTTTCTGAAGTTAGCTTGGCTGGAATTTTTCCACTCATCCACCTCCTGTGACTGTTTACCCCCAGAGCTGTCAAAATTATATCCTAATGTGAGAGAGAAATTGTCTATCTTAAATTTTCATCTAAAAATAAATGCAGTTGCCCAAGTTCACCCTGTCCCTAGCAGGCTTAGATGAATATGCATCTCCCTGACATTCTAGCTGAGAAGGGGTTGAGGTCTTCCAAGCAAACTGACAGCTATTCAACTAAAGGAGGAGGGGGGGGGAAAGGCATAGCTAAATCTGTATTCGATGTCTTTCCAACAAACAGTGTTCTTTCATTGAGTTTAACCCTCCAAGCAGAAGACACCCCCTTAAGAAGAAAGGCCTTCCATTGACAGTATCTACATGTTATAGGAAAACACTACACTGACAGGCAGTTTCCTACTTTATGTAAAAACCGTGATGTTTAAATTGTTAGATGAGAGCCAGAATAGTTGGACTTCTCACTAAAATAGTTTTAAAATATTCAGAGTATAATGTAGGTTGAACAGATATGCCTTTTTTTTTTTTACCTACACCTCAGTAACTTACAATGACTGCTACTCAATGATGGAAGAGTGAGACCCATTCTCCTAGAATTTATTACTTCTAATTCATTCAATCCATTTATTAATTCTTTTGACAAAACTTCTGTGTGTCAGTTGTTAGAATAGGCTTAAATATGCTATCTAGGCAAAAGTAATGGGGTGAATAATCAGAGAGAACTTTCTGGAAGAGCCAGTGCTGTTGTGGATTCCTAAAAGAGAAAGAAAACTGGTCCAAATGGAGGGACGTAGAACTAAAGGTGAGAGAGTACTTACATCTACAAATAATGGTAAATTTAGAAATGCCAGAGCTGAGTGAGAATCAGGGATGAAGAAAACTGATGCCAGACATTGTAGAGATAGTTGATAGGATTCAGTGATTATGTGATGGGAGTAAATCAGAGAAGTGTGATGTTTAGTTTTCTGACTTGGGTGACTGGCTGAATAGTGGTACTATTTCCTGGGTGGAAAAGTAGAAGAGGAAGGGGAGGGTGGGGAGGAAGAAGGGGAAGGAGCTAAGAGAACTCATATGCAGCCCGTCATGGGGCTATCCAAAAAGCAGTACGACAGATATGTCCAGATTGACATTTGGACTAGAACTTTAGGTTGGTAGTTACCAGCAGAGAGATCGTAAGCTGAAATTCTACTTTTGAATCTTTTTTGTTTGGTTTTGAAAGTTATTGATATGTTTACACTTTTAAAAATTAAAATTTTTACTGGGGTTTAATGCAGATCTGTAGCACCCTGCCTCACCTCTATTCATCTTCTTGATTTCACTCCCAGAAGCAAACTCTTTTAACTCTGGCTCTTTTTGCTCTCATTTGCTTCCATATTTCTAAAAAAACATGCTATACGACCATTTCTTGACCTCCCCTTCCCCCCACCCCCACCCCCAGTTTTAGGTGTCATATGTTGACTTCCTACTATGGAAGCTGAAGATTTTCTCCTTTTACACTTTCCCTGGCCATCTTCTTAATAGTTTCATTGGTTTTTCCCTGGAAAAATAACCGGCATTGTTATCACTGTAACTGAAAATATTACTCATAAATAAGCCATGTGATGCGCTATGCTTGTGTTTCCTTTCACGTCCAACTTTTTTTCCTCCATGGAGTAAATTACTGCCAAATGTATTTGCTTAGTTATCTATATATGTCATGAATTCCTCCTCAGATATCTGCCAGAAGAGTAAATAAATAGTTTCGCAATATTTCAAACACCTCAGGTAAATCTGTGAGTTCGCTGTTTTTCTTGTTAACCTCACTGTGGAATCCTCGCTCTTCTGGGAATGTCCCGAAAGCATCATAAAGCTTCCCTCCCACCCTTACGTCACAGACCCCACGACAGATTGAATGTGTCCCCCAGATTCGTACATTGAAGCCCATACCTCCAGTTCCTCAGAATGAGACTGTAGTTAAAGGTAGGCCATTGAAAGGGGCCATTATGTATAATGAGGTGGTTAAAGTGTGCCCTAATCTAGTCTGACTGGTGTTCTCGTAAGCGGGGATTAAGACGCACTGAGACACACCAGGACGCACGCGCACAGAGGGGCAGCCATGAGAAGAGGCAGCAAGAGGCTGGCCATCGTCCAGCCAAGGAGAGAGGCCGCAGGGGAAACCACTGTCTGCTCCTTGGACTTCTAGCCTCCAGAACTGTGAGAAAATAAGTTTCTGTTGTTGAAGCCTCCCAGGGAGTGGCATTTTATTAGGATAGCGCTAGCAAACGAATACAACCGTATATATTGTTCTTGCTTCCTTCCCTCCCCACCCCACTACTTTCTAGGCAGAGTATATTCTCCAGGTGTTTCTTGAAAAAAGAGTGAATAGGGGACACTTGGGTAGCGGTGGGACGGTGGGGGCGGGTTTTTAAATATCTTCAGATAACTGCACTTAAACTTTACATTGGTATTGTAGATTTTCAAAGTATAGAATTCTAGGTGGATTGCTTTCTGTCATATTTATCCCCTCTCCTATTTGCAAATGTTACACACTGTACATCTTCTTACATATGGAACTTAACATTTGAGGGAAATTACTGCCTTTTTCCTGTTCCCATATAGTGCTTGAACCACGTGTACTCCTGAACTTGCAAGCCATCGTATAATTTAGTTTTGTCCTCTTGTAATAACATTAGAACATTATTTTTATTACTGTACACAGTTAAGATTTGTTTAAATCACCTGCATATTTTCTCAATTTTTTCCCTTGATTTCTTCTTGTTTCCAAAACCTTCCAAATGGGATCATTTATCTTCTGCCTGCAAATGATGCTTGAAGCTTGAGATCTGTTGGTGTTGCAAATTTATATCTTTCACAAAATGGGAAGTTTTGGTCTTTTTGTTTGTTTGTTTGTTTTTCTTCACCATTTTCTCCTATGGATTATATTTTAAAAAATACTTCATAAAAGGTATTAAAAGTTCAGAGTAATTTTAACAAAGTCAAAAGTCTTAGAAGGGTACATCTAAAAAGAAGAGTGTATCCGTCATGAAAGGCTGTGTTATACTGCAGTCAGGAGCAACATGCACCTCTCATGGCCTAAAACAGGTTTAATTCTCATTTGTACTCCATTTCTGTTGTAGATCATCTGGGGTGTCTACACTGTGTTACTTTCCTCTTGGACACTAAGCAGCCTTCATCTGGTGTGTTGTCACCATGTACGTGGTGGGGGAAGGGAGGGAGACAGGTGCAGTGAGAAAGAAATTGTTGAATCCTAAATTTTACCACCCAAAGTAAAATGCATAATTCCACCCATATGTCATTAGCTAAAGGAAGCTACATGGCCACTGCCTAATTCGTGAGACCAGAGAAGCAGAGAAGTACAAATCTGTGTAATCCGAGGAAAACTAGAAACACTTCAACACCATCAATAAAAGCTGTATGTGCTTTAGGAGTACATATAGCATTTCCATATAAAGAAATGAAAAAACGAGTAGCAGGAACGCAGTGTTGAATTTGAGGTGCATTAAAAACTGATGAAAAAACTTCCTTGGCTAAATACATTTCCAATAAGCTGTTAATTAAAACATATTGAAGCAAAAATGACAAACTTCTGCAGTCTTTTTTTTTCTAATACTTTTTTTTATATAATTTATTTTGGTATCATTAATCTACAATTACATGTGCAATATTATGGTTATTAAACTACCCCTTCATCAGGTCCCCCCCACCAACGCCATTACAGTCACTGTCCATCAGCATAGTGAGATGCTGTAGAATCACAATTTGTCTTCTCTGAGTTGTACAGCCCTCCCCGTGCCCCCCAATATTACGTCTGCTAATCGTAATGCCCCTTTTTCCCTCTTATCCCTCCCTTCCCGCCCATTTTCCCCAGTCCCTTTCCCTTTGGTAACTATTAGTCCGTTCTTGGGTTCTGTGAGTCTGCTGCTGTTTTGTTCCTTCAGTATTTTTTCTTTGTTCTTATACTCCACATATGAGTGAAATCATTTGATACTTGTCTTTTCGGCTTGGCTTATTTCACTGAGCATAATACCCTCTAGCTCCATCCATGTTGTTGCAAATGGTAGGATTTGTTTTCTTCTTATGGCTGCATAATATTCCATTGTGTATATGTACCACATCATCTTTATCCATTCATCTACTGATGGACACTTAGGTTGCTTCCATTTCTTGGCTATTGTAAATAGTGCTGTGATAAACATAGGGGTGCATCTGTCTTTTTCAAATTGGGCTTCTGCAGTCTTTTCTTAATCCCGTTTATTCATTATGAATCACAGTGGATCAAAATCTGAATTATTTTTTATAAGAAAAAGGCAATAGAACATTTTCAACTTATATTAGGACAAGATATTTTGAATCAGGCAACCTTAAAATGATGGCCTTCATTGTATGCCATGCACATTCTAGGCCAGAATTGAATGCTGAGAAAATCTGTCCTGGTTTACCCACATGGCACAATGATAATTCAAAAATATGGCATCAAAAACTTCTAAATTGAATCTATCAGGTTCATTAAATAGGACCCTCTAACAAAATAAACAGCAAGGGATTGTTAAAAACAATCTAAAAATACCCACAAAGGGTTGGGTACACAGAGATTATTAAAATGAATATTTTGGGGATTCGTGTATTAGCATCTTTTCTCACAGATCTTTGGGGATTTATTCTGAATACCAAGCAAAGAATATTAGTGTAACTGTAATAATCCATTTGTACACTAAGAGGCGCCAGGACCATGTGCTTTAATACCACATGTCTATAGATATGAAGAACTTAATGATCAAACCTCAAGTATCAAAGTCATTTTCCAATATAAGCTCCCTTCACTGTGACACTAAATGTTCAGTAAGTATTTCTGCCAATCCAAAGTTCATGATAGTCCTTGAAGCTCCAACCGAACCACACTAAAGAAATTAATGTCTTTTATTAATGCTATTAAAATTATCAATTAAGGAGCCTTACGTAAATTAACTCACATCACAACATCTCATTAAACCTCAAATTCTTTGTCTAAATTTTAAAAGCCTAAATGAGATTATGACATATGTTAAAGGCTTTATCTGCATTGATGGGAGTATGTGTTAGATTCGTCCCATGGATCTCTTCTACTCAGTTTAATATTTCTACACATGAAAAGGTTCAAATTAAGATCAAGGGATATTTTTTAAGAGAGCATGTCTACAGCCTGCGATTGTGCAGCGTGCCTCCTCCTCCTCCACCACCACTGGGCATCCCTGCTCTTTTCAGGAGTGTGAGGTGCTTCCAAAATGCCAGGTCACGACACCCATCACATTTCACTGCTTCAGGAAAAATCTGCATGTGCTGTTGTTACTCTGAGCAGCGTAGAAGGCCTTATAAAATCATAATATATCCATAAAGAAAACCCATTTAATAAGTTGCATAGATGGCACAGTGCTAGCTAGTAATGTTCACTGTCACTAAATGTTACATCATTCTCACAATGAATCTTAAGAGGCAGGTGGTATTCGTGTTTAAATGTAAGGAAACAAAAGCTTATAGAGGTTAGGTAAACAGCCAGTGGGTGCTAGAGCCAGAATTTTAATTTAAATGTCTGGTTCCAATATTCTTCCTATACGTAATTAGTACATTAATTGTTGCCAACCCGGCATACTGAAAATAATTTTTTGATGTCTTTATTGTAGTAGTAGTCTTAAATTTTCCTTCTGAGAGGGTATAAAAGTATATTTCTGCAGAGGACACATGATATAATTGTTTACTCCAAACCTTTTAAAAGTTTGATTTACTCTGAATTCATGTGACTCATTTAAAATGAAAATGCCTCAATTCGGCTTTAAAATGGAATATTCTTCATAGGACCTCACTGTAGCTATCATTTCACAATTTATAGTTAATTTAAATCTGTTAATTTGATTTGTTTGTCTCTGGGGACCTATAAGGATGAAAAGTTTACTAAGGGTTAAAAAGAAATTTCAAACAAAATGGGACCTTTTTTCCCAAGGGCTTGTCGCATCTCTGGACTATATAAGTCAATGCGACTAAATGTATTTGTATATGTACACAACAGTACACAAGATTTTGTTATTCATTCATTGACAGATACTTGGATGATTTTGTAAAGCAAAATAGGTGCATGAAATCAGAACATGGAAAACTTTGAGCTTGTGAAAAAAGAAAAAGCGGTTAATCCAATATGACATAGATTAATCATTTTTCATACTAATACATTCATGGGTTAGAAGGGAAATTTACTGCACTTCATGCTTCTTGAATTCCTAAAGCTGAAATTTGATCAAAGAAAAATTCTAAATCACTAGTAAGCTCATGGCCAAACATGCAACTTCTGCTTGTTAGGCAATAAATACCATAAGCGCATGGATTTTAAAAATAAAAATCAACACTTTATTTTGTTCTCAGAGTATGAGAAAGTTTTGGTGGTAGGTAAAATTACATGCTAAAAGTGTGGGGTAGCAATGTAACATACCGGATTGGAAAAAAAATGAAAGGAGCAGTATGAACTCATAACCATATGACTAGAGGGAACTTTATGTCCCAGTTGTGCTGTAACTGTATGTAGCCCAGAAGCTATATCTTATCTGCCCTCCTCCTGACCCCAAATCCTCCAGTGCACTTCTAGGGTCCACTTTGGCTCTCTCCTATTCTCACCCCCTGTAACAAGTTGGTATTTCTTGGACGATGACAGGTTTGCTGTTCCAGGGCAGAAACAATCAGGACAATGCTGACCATCCTTTTAAAGACACTTCAAAAGTTTCTGGGGCAATGCTAAAATATATATATATTATATATATATATATCCAATTTAAACTAGCTCTGAATGGTCACATTTGATAATTTGAGCCATAAAATTCTAAAAATGGTAATGGTGATGAAGGTGATGACTGGAACATTGAATCTAAAAGGGTGTGGACATAAAATATTCAAAAGAGTTGAAATGTATGAAAAGATAATGATCAAAGTAAGAGTGAATATAACAGGATATGCTTAGTTCTTTCATCACTTGTATGTTGTGGACTGTTTTTATATTACATGTCTGTTTTTGAAGTATAAATATGTTTATCTGTTTAATGAAGGAACAAACATAAATGATAAGTAAATCAAATAATGCAGGGAAAGTATATCCTAAATCAAGAACAGGAAGAACTAGTCAATATCAGTGGTTGCAGAAAATAAATGTAAAGAAACTGAACAAAGTGATGATGGGTAGAAAGGTATTGTTAATTATTAATAATAGTTCTTAGCAATAGACCTTACTGTGTTCAGGTGCTTTTTAGATACCAACTCACTAAATCCTCCTAGTAGCTCTGAGAGTAGTTATTAATGTCATCCCCATTTTACAGTCTACAGAAAAAGGAGTTATAATTACATGCCATACAGTGACCAATAAGACTTAATTTATTTTTGGGGGGAAGACACTAGGCTCAAAACTATAAAACCAAAGAAATGTGTGGTCTTAAAAATCCACAATGACTGAGCAAGCAAAATTTAGCTATTAAAAGGAAATCCAGCATGACTGCTTCCTTGATTGTGAATCTCCTTGTGAGAAGCAACCAAGAATTAATTGACCTTTTTTTTAGTTCTATTGGGGGATAATTCACCTGCATATATAACTCACCCATTTAAAGTGTATGTCTCCATGGTTTTTAGTATAGTCACAGTTGTGCAACCATCACCACAACCCACCTTTTGCAACTCCAAAAAAAACCCTCAGTGCTTAGAATCAATTGATCTTCTTACCAATATCTGTAGCCTCAGTGGGTCTGAGAAGCTATTGAGGGATGGGATTCTGGAAGCATTACTGAAACCCTCAGGAGGGAGTAATAAATGTAGCATTTCAAGTGTACTTTAATCCAGTGTGCTCCTCGTACAACCGCCTCCCTGCATACACTAAAGTCCCTGTGAACATGTGCAATTTTGTGATGACACATAGTATTGACTTAGCTGTAGGCATCATTTTATAAAGTATATCTGGACTGCTTATTTCTGGAGCTCTCCTAATACAAACCCCATCTGTACAATTATTTTTAAGCAGTTACTCTAGAATGTTGGTTATTCAAGAAGATTTAACAAAAGTGACTGAAGGACTCCATGAAATGAAAACCACTTAATCATTTAAGCAATTTTAGAGACAGAGGGGCAGAGACCAAGAGAGATTTAATCTTGCAGCCCTGCACCGCCTACTGGCCCCTTCTGAGTCCCATGAGGCTCATATTCTGCTCTGTCTACATTCAAATAATCGCTTCTTGATGCCATGGCATTTACTATCAGTTGCAGAAACAGTTGTTTACAGTTCAGACTTTGTTTACAGAACTTTTGTCTGTTTTATCTCCAGCTATGGAAAGGTCTGTGCACTCCTAGAATTTAAGAAAGTTTGTATTCCTTCAAAATGGAGCCCAAGAAAGACTTTCTATAGTTGTTTATTATCAAGGAAATTGTATGTATTCTTTAATAGTTTTTAGAACTGGAAACTCTTCTGTCTTGTCCACTATAGAATTAGAAAGTGTTTATCTAATACTGGGTTTTTAATAGGAAAACAGCAGCTTCTGAGTATATGTTGATTTTTATTTACATAGTGCATAATGTGTTCCAGACAGGGCTAAGTCCTTTACCAGCCTGAGTCACGTAATCTTTCTAATAACCCAACAAGGCAGGCATTATTATCTCCATTTTTACAAGTGAGAGAGCTGGGGTACAGAGAAGTTAAGAAAATAAAAGTCTGCAGTGAAGTTAGATGCCCAAAGAAGTTATTGGAATTTAATTTGTAAAAGTCTCTTAGGTGAAGTGGCATGATCAGACCAAATAAGGAACCACATCTACAAGGACATTATCCACTAAGACTGTCTCTAGTGTAACAGTGAACATTTTGTGACGTGCCCAAAGTCACATAGCAAGTACATAGCAGAAATGCTGTTTGAACCCAGTCAGTCATTCTCCAGAGTCTGTACTCTTCATATAACATGGAAAGAGTTACCCTCCTTCTAGAAGAGGTTGAGTTCTGTGATTCTTTTGGCCCAAAATTATGAGATCCCAAGTGTCACTGCCCAGGTTCCCAAATGCCTCTTTACCTGTGGCCTAGTCCCTGCTCCAACCTGTGTGTGCCTATTTTCCCCTCTCTTGTAACCATGTGATCAGTATTCAGTAAGTACTTGATGTTGGAGGGAGGGATTAATATTGCACTAAAGAAGAAATTGTTGCTGTAATTACAGTTATGTAGAAAACATGCATGAAGTTTACTTTCAACACCGACACTCTGCCAGTGGCCAATTATGTGGACCTGGGAGGAGGAGGGGAGTGCAAATCCGAGAAACAAAACCAACCAGTGAGATGCCTGTGCCCTTTGTACCATGTGATGCCTGATGGGCTTTGAGATCTTTTAAATCAGATGGAAAAAAAGGAATATTCAAAGCATTTCTTTTTAGGATATTTAGTACAAGATGACTTATTTTAGACTACTGCTTTCTGACCAAACTTCGGTGATCAATAAAACTCGGCATTGATGCTAGATTCTCATATAGGTTATCAAGATTTCACTGGTGCAACAACCTCTTGAGTGGATGCGGTATAAGCAGAGCCAGCCTAAGGAGCCACATATGTGAGGGCATTGTTAGGTGAGGGGGCTTACCTAGTTTATCTTTTGTAAATATTTAACATTTTGCTAATATTTTGTAAAATGACATGTTTTGATTTCCCTCATTACAAAAGGATCCATTTGTGGTTTCCCATCTCTAAAGGCAGATCTTGAGGAGGATGACTCCAGAACAGGGGGGTAGGGTGGAGGGGTAAAAATATATGCTCTTTTCCAAGATAATAGTTTCAAGGCTTGGTTTTGTGATGATGTGATTTGCTAAATAGATTGGAAGACCCAGCTCAGAGGATTTTTTCCTCTCACCAGCACCCTAGACACAGAGGCTGTGATAGAAGATACTTGCAGGGAAGGGGAAAGACTGTCCCTCTGGTCCTAGGAAGCTGTGGGGGAAAGAAACAGGAAAAAAAGATAACTAGAGTGAAGGAGAAAGTCATAGATAGGTTTTCACCTCTTTAACAGTTAGAGTCCAGCTAGGGGTAGGTCACTAGATGAGGTGAGAGAAACGCAAAGGGCAGGGGATTGCACTAGGTTCAGAGGTCTGGAGAAGATCTTTTTAGTTACTAATTTTACTGGAAGAAGTGTGGAGCAAAGAAAAGGTCATGAGAAATGTCAGTTTTAGGTGGCAGAGTTAGATGAGGTTAGCACTTCTTGGCTTTCTGACTGAGAAGTTCCTGCCTATGGCCTCTATCCATAAGGCCTGAACAAACAGCAGAGTCCACGCAGAGGTGACAAGACCATCCTCTCCAAGATCGAGACCTTTGAGATGGGGCACGAATCCTTTGTGGAAGCCTCGCTTCTATTGCTCAAAAACTAACAAGCTGCATTGTTAGAACACACTGAGTGCAGAGGCCTTCTCTGACTATGACGTTGTCAGCACCTCTCACCCATTGCTCATTTCCCTTCCGGCAGCAGTGCACCCCGTGGGGCACCTCCATAAGCGGCCTCTGAGCGGCTGAGAAGCTGAGCAGAGCTGGCTGACTCACAGGGCAGAGGAGTGAAAACTGGGGTCCAAGACTCACTGAGGCTTTTGTTTACAGTCTGAAAAGCCACCCGGTCCTTCAGTGAGAGTGGCATGAAGCAGACCAGGCCTCACAAGGCTTGGAATAGTCTCAAATTCTTTCTACAGCTTTTCACATGCAATCTGATATTCCATCCTAAATAATCATGCATTTGAGTAGGTGGAACTTAACAGAAAACCAAGAAAGAAAAAAATATCAAGTAGAAGCAAAACTCCCTCCCCATAAGCCCACTTCCTGTTACCTTCCCTAGCTTTATTTTTTTCTTTCCACTTTTCAGCATTCTGTGTAATTATGTATTATGTATTTTGTTTATGGTCTGCCTCACTCACTGGAATGTAACCTTCCTTAAGACAAGGATTTGTTTCTCTTATTCAGTATTGACTGACATAATAAGTGCTCAAGAAATTTTGTTGATGGAAGAGTGGTCAAGTTAATTTACATACCAAATACTGCTCTGACGTTTTAGAGATATGAGCTATTACTTTAGGCTGGATGATCAAAGAAGTCTTTATGGAGGATATTGAGGAAAGGCAAGAGTATATTGGGTGAAAATGAAAACCGGAAGGAGAAAGAGCAAAAATATGGGAGTTGTGTCACCAGGAGAGTAAGTGTGTCTCTAATGTGTGTTAGTATAGAAAAATGAAAAAGTGAGATAGATTAGGAAAAAAGAGTATAGGATCATGAATTCCAAGTAAATATTATAACATTGTATCCAGTATCATGATTATAATCAATATTAATACATTTGAGAAATAATTAGGAAAAAACATAATGATAATAAATAAGCTAAGTTTCTGTATACCTTAATCTACTTAACTGAGTCCAAGTCAGCAATATTGTATATTTTTAAAAGGGAATCAAACTGTATGGAAGAGATTAGGAGATAGCAATGAAATGAAATGACTTACAGGATGTCTCATACTCAGAATCAATTGAATCTGTACTGGACTTGATTTCGATTTCTTATCAGGAAGAATTTGAAGCCCTAATGGTTTACAAAGGTCAGAATCAAAGAGAGAATTTTAAAAAGTGAGACCCATAAGGAAATACTTTTTTGAAAGTGTGAGGAAGTAGAGTTTTTTACATGTATGCAATATGTTAGTTGTGAGTAAAAAATTTAATGTATACAAATGATAAATATTTAAGATCTGAGAAAAGTCATAAAATCATATTTTATTTTTAGAGCAAGGATTAACCATAAATGGTTTTTGTGCCTTCTTATCTCAATTTTGTTTTTTAATTCTTTGATTCCATTATTTTTATGATCATTTATTTATGCTGTTTCCTAGTACAGAAATTCTTATAGTATTTCTATCAAATAAAGATTAAAAATTGCATGGTAGCAAACAACACCATATTTTTTATAACCTAATATATCATGGTTGCTAAGTGGTTGCTGAATCATAGTCGAATCAATAAAATACCAACTGTTCAAGCTATAGTGAAAGTTTGCAGGTATTGTTGAAGGAATAACCAAGTATAATAAGGTAAGGGTATCAGGGGTTATACTTTGAAAGCTGAGTTTTTAATGACAAATCTCATGGATATAGACAGCCTTCAAACTGCAAGGAAAGCAGAATATGAACCAAATAACTTTTTACAAATCAAAAGTTTTACTGTAGGAAGATTTCTACAGAAATCAGTGACCATGGAAAATTGATATGGACTACAGTTAATTGTTCTTCAGGAAAAATCCCTAGGAGAAATCAACAAAAATCAAATTGTAGACACACAGAAGAACATGATCTAAGGCCAAAGATAATCTATGCTTATCCTGTCTGAACTGCTTGACTGCTTCCTAGCAGATAGAATGAAACCCTATAGATGTGAGGGTTACAGCCCACCATGAAAGCTTGGTTGGGTTTTTGGGGATGGGGGGTTGTTACTGTTCTCTGAATTTTTCTTTTGCTGCGTACAAAAATACTCCAAAGGGTTTATTCTATTTTTAAGCAAAATATTTCAAATACACTTAGGAGGGGTTATATATGATTGACTCTGCTTAGTGGGCTTTTAGTGGCTGTATTTGAAAACTTCCCACAGCCTGACCTTTCAGATTGTTTTTGTTCCTGACCTGGTACCTTTGCTCTTGAGATCTAAAAATAACCTGGTTTTTAGCAAGAAGAATGACCCTGAAGGGACTGTTAGAAATGGAGTCCCCCAAGGCTGTCTAGATATTGAAAGCTTTGGGCAAGTGGGATCCAGTGGAGTAGATGGAACAAAAGCCAGGCAGCCTTCTCTAAGCTCAGTTTTACAGAGAACAGAAAGGCTGGTAGGGAGTGCCACGTGTCTGTCGGTTCCCCATTCCAGAGGCTATGGAGAGGTTTTTGTTTCACTGTGGTCTGAGCACTGTTCCCAAAGAAAAAAAATATTACCTCAGCTTTTAAATAGGGGCTTTCTGTCTTAGCTGTGTAAGAGCACTGCGAATGGAAGGATTTAAATTCATTCTGTCCTCACACTTCAGTAGCAGCCCTTCCTTATTAGGTTTAACCTTTTATGTTTAATATCTGAAATAGCTCATGGTTAGCCATCCAGCTCAACAGTGGAAGTACTGTGTTAGATTATGTCTTCACATGTTAGAAATCCTTTTCTTTCTTTATCCAGCCACCTGTTTGCAGTAAGCATTCCTTAAAAAGAAAAAAAACAAATCTCCCTATATTAAAAAGAAGCCACCACAAAATATCCTGGTTCAAATGTCCACAATGGCAAGATGGACTTACTGGGTTTATAGTCTATACATTTAAACACACAAATGTGTGCCCACACATGCATATATGCATATACATACATATATATATATATACATATATATATACACAGGCTGTAATTTTGAGTATGACTATTCTATTTTGGGGAAAAAAAAGATGTCTTGAATAAACAGATCAGTTGACATCTGTTTTACTCAGTCATAACTTTCTTTTCTGGAGCTCACAACAAATTGGGGATAAAATGCCACCAGTAAGGATACAGTTGTCATCATGTACTTATGTGGACCCAGGCATGAAGCTGCAATTTCACTCTGGCCTACAAATGTCATTAGTCACTACAGCACCTGAAGGTTCCATATACTTCTGACAATCTCCCAAGATAGATGTGCTCTATTATTTAAGATTTATGGTTATGCCCATGAATCATCACTATATATAATTCAAAAACTGGCATTTGCCCTTGTGCTAGAACATTGATTTTCCTGTTCTATCATTGTCTACATCTTGTTTTTAGATGCTGTAATTAATTTTGTCTTAAGAAAATAGGTAATGATAGGTGTTCATAAGCCAAATGTTTTTAAATGATAACTTTCATTGGGAGAAATATTTATCTCACAGAAATAAATAAATGTTTGAATTATTTTGGTTAAAAGATTTGGTTTCTAGAGAAGACCAAAGATTTTTGAACTTGAAAGTCAAGCTAGAGAAGGAAACCTGTTAGTTTGGATGACCACGTGGCTCTAGGTCAACATAAACTCTGTTCCGTATGCCTAGTCTGCTTCTAAGAATGAAGATGAAAGGTAGGAAGCAAAATTGTTGATATCTGAGCTGAAGCATATAAGCAACTTGGTCTTTACACACAGTACAAACCAGGTGGGCAGCTACGTAAAGTATTGGATGTGTAGGAAGATGAATTCTAGCCTTGTAAGCAGATGTAACAGTGCTGAGATCAGCCATGAGAGAGTCACTACCCAGTTTAATTTTTTCTTCCTATGGCTCTCTAGTGCTTAAAGGATGCAATCTGTTTTATCCTGTCATAAAATATCTCTCAAAAACCATCTTGAGCTTTGTTCCTGAATTTACTCTGTCCTCTCCCATACATCAAACTTCTAATTGTCACCCAGGAAACATCTATGATTTTATAAAAATCTCAAAATGCTGCTTCCGTTTTTCTCTTTAAAAACAGACAAAACAAAAAGCCTCTTAGACACCTTTCAAGAGTTGATAAAATATACCTCTTCTTATACTTCATCTGTTTTTTCATGCGGAGTAATTGACTCCATGCACTGTTATCCTTTGCATTTTGTGTATGTCTCTATTTATCACATCCTATGCTAAGTGCATGTTTACAGGTATTTATAGCCCATTAGACTTCAGACAAATTTAAAGGCTAATGCATCTTTGAAGAACTTAAATTCTATTCAGAGTTGACAAGCTCCAGTGCATGCAAGGGGGCAGTCTGATAGAGTTGGACTTTTGGAAAACCACAGCACAAGTTATGACAATAAATGGCAACTAATCAAGAGAGCTGATGGGCAGTAATGGAGACTGTGAAGAGCTGTGTAACACATGCTGAAAAACGCAGCTAAATTATCTCAAAATATAAGTCAGGCAATGCCTCTACCTTGCTTAACACTTCAGTGTTTTTCCATTGATGTATAAGATAAAGAGGCAAAAGGATAAAATATATAGCTAATAGAGTCCTGCCTGACTTTACATCTTTGTATCTTCACTATATGCCAAATTCCTTCTTGCTATGTTCCAGCCTTCCTGTCCTTCTACCCTCAGTCGTCCTACCACATGCATTTTTCATATGCTTTTCTTCTTTTTCCTTTATTAATCCCTGCTCATCTTAGTTATATCTCAGGTTCCTCAAATCAACCACCAAACACCTGTTGTACTACTCATCACAATGTAGCACGGTTCCAGTTTTTCAGGGGTAATCACAATTATCTGTCTCTGCTGCAGATAGATTTTAATTCCATGTGGGCAGGATCCTTTACCCACCTAACCTGATGGTATCCCCTGAAATAAGCATAATGCCGGGTAGAAGGTAAATAATAAATACTTGTGGAAAATGAATGAGTGAAAAAATGAATAATACCAGAAGTATATTATTAAGTTTTGAGTGGATGGATGAATGGAAATGGGGAGGCCCTCAAAGCTCCACTATTCTAATTACACAACAAGAGGTTAGGTCCGTGAAAAAGGAGACAACACTATTTAAGATCTTACTGTATATCTTTAATTTATGCATCAGGCAATAAGGTGATAGCAAGGAATTACTAAAAAAAAATACTTAATATGTATATTAAATGTATCTTTGTCTATTAATGCCAATGTAAGTAATTTGATATGAGAAAGACAGTACTTTAAAAAAGTTCTTTTCAATTTCATTAGTGGTGGAGAATAGTTTGGTGAGAAAAGGAAATCTTTAGCTCTCAGAGAGAAGCTTAAAGCTTCTACTGCCAGATATTTTTAGCTAAGGTTTCACTACATTGTTCTATTATAGACTGACCTTTTCCCCTTTTGTGCTTAACTCTGGAGAGAAATAAAATTACATCAAGTGCTAGTTTAACTTGAAAACATAAAAATCTATATATAACAATAAAAATCCCCTGTCACAAGATAGGAAATAAAAATCAGTAGTGAGCAGGAAAATATTTGTTAACTACTAAAAGACAAGAGAAGGAATAAAAATACTTTGAAGGTCTACAGAAAATTAAGTCTCATTTTGCTTCAACATTTAAGTGTGAAATGTTTTTGTTTATGATGCTAATGCAAATGTTCTCAACAAGTTCTGCTTAAAAAATATATCTAGATTCCTTTTCCAATGTTATATACATATATATTCAAATATATATGTACAAATTATTATAATTCATGTGTTAACATTAAATGATATTTAAAATTGTATAAAATTATGTATAGTTTTATATTTTACATAAACATATACACTTACAGAGACAGCCTTAGAATTTAGGAAATAGTTTTTTTCTTGGCAAGTTTTAACCATTTGCCATTTTTTAAAAAACTAGACTAGTTGCTCCTACTTCATGGATATTTGATGTACAATGAGGTTTTTTTGCAAGGGATTTAATTAAAAATATTTACCACATTATCACAACCTTGGGAAGTATACTGTATGCACCCTCCTACCACCAAGGTAACTGCTATTCTGAACTTTGTATTCATCTTTCACTTGTTTTTATTTATATTTTATCACATATTTATGCACAAAAATATTTTGGCTTTTCTATTGTGCTTTATACAACTATTCAATCTGTCCTTTGTGGCTTAATTTTCCACTGAAACATGTTTTAAATAATTAGTCATGTTAAGGAGTGAGATTATCTCAGTCATTTGCATAGGGGCATGGCTTTTCATTGTAGGAATGTCATATTTCTTCATTCTTTTATGGATACTCTGTTTTCTGGGTTTTATATCTCAAGAACAAGGCTCTTCTGAATAGTGTGCTTCTTCTAGGGCATGTGTGCAAAAGTTTCACTCCAGCATATATGTAGGAATGCAAGTGATAGCTAAACCCCTAACTGTTTTTCAGAGTGACTGCAATTCTGTGTATTCCCACCAGCAGTGAAGGGAGTTCCCACTGCTCCACACCCCACAGCTGGGCAGCATTCTCAGGCTTTGGAATTTTGCCTGTTTGAACAAAATGGTATCTCATTGTATGTGTATGTGTTTACATATTTAATTCAGTGAATTTTAGTATATTCAGTTATGTAACCATCAATACAACCAATTTTGGAACATTTTCAACATTTTCACCACAAAAAGAACCCATTAGGAGTCCCTCTCCATCTTGCCCCCTAACCCCAGCCCTATGCAGCCACTTATGTATTTTCTGTATAAATTGGACTACTCTGAATATTTCATAAAACATAAAAATTTCAACATGGTCTTTCTGACTGGCTTCTTGACTTCGCATGTTTTCAGGGATCATCAGTGTTCACATGTCTCAAGTATTTCATTTTGTTTTATTACGGAATAAATTTTCATTGAATGGATAGACAAAACATTGTCTATCATTTAATGGACATTTGAATTGTTTCCACATTTTACTATTATGAATAATGCTGCTGTGAGCATTTGTATACAAACTTTATGTGGATATTTGTTTTCATTTTTCTTATACCTAGGAGTGGAACTGCTGGGTTATATAGTAACTCTGTTTAACATTTTGATGAACTGCCAATTTGTTTTCCAAAGTAGCTGCACCATTTTATGTTGTCACCGCCACCAATTTCTCCACCACTCTGTCAATACTTACTATCTGTGTCTTTGGTTGTAGTCATCCTAATAGGTATGAAGTGGTATTTCATTGTGGTTTTGATTTGTATTTCCCTAATGACTAATGTTGAGCATCTCCTCATATACTTATTGGCCATTTGTATATCATCTCTGAACAGATGTCTATTCAGACCCTTTATCTGAATTTAATTAGATTATTTGTCTTTTTATTGCTGAACTGTAAATGTTTATGCATCTGGATTCAAGTCCAGTATCAGATATATCCGGCAAACGAACTCCATGTCATGTCAAATAATGATACCACTTTATAAATAGGCACTTTCCCGAGAGATACAGATCAGGTTAAAGAATGACAGTTCTCTGGAGATGGGACTTTGTGAGTCACTCCAAACCTAGGCTGCCCCTCTAGTGGCTGCAAGCTGCTGGTTTCATAGCTCCTGTGGTTCTGAGGCTGATAATTTCAAGGCTACTGTAGAGCTGGGGAGAAGAGGACTTGTATCCAGAATATAAAAATAACCTTCACAGTTCTATAATAAACCAAAAACTCAAATCTAAAAATTAGCTAGAGATTTAAAGAGACACTTTGAGAAGGGTTATGAATAACAATTTAGAACATGAAAAGATGCTCAAAAACATTTGTCATTAGGGAAATGTAAATTAAAATCACAGTGAGATAACCCTACATGCCCAGTAGAATGAATAAAAATAAGACTTTTAATACCAAATGCTGGTGAAATTGTAGGGCACCTGAAATTAATTTACTGAGCTAATAGCAATGAAAAAAAAAAGGAACAGCCACGTTGGAAAACAATTTTGGAATTTCTTATAAAATTAAACAATTGCTCACATACTCCAACAATTCCACTCTAGGAATTGACACCTGTCCACATAAAACCTGTTAGGTGAAGGTTCCAAGCAGCTTTATTCATAATAGTCAAAATCCAGAAACAGCTAAACAGAAATTGGATCAGAGTTTGGCGGAGGTGAGCAAGGAATGGAATTGACGGCGACAGGGGCTCAAAGGTACTATATGGAGTGATGGGAAATTTTCAATAGCTTGATTGTAGTACTGTAACTGTATACACTTATCAAAACTCATTGAATTATGTATTTAAGGGTGAATTTTACAGTATTCATATTATGCCTCAATAACCTGACAGAAAACATTTCACACAATATATCCAACTTCATATTAAAGCAAAAATATTGTTATAAAATAGAATTATATTTGCATTTTCATGGAGAAAATAGACAAAATAGTATCAAATACATAGCAACAGTGTCGATGACAACAAATGTATAAGGTGTGCAAGCATAAATCTAACAAAGATGTGTGAAAACTTCAAGTAGGAAACTTATAAAGCTATACTGAAATATTTTAGAGAGGATCTATATAGATAGAGCCACCATATTCATGCATCAAAAAAAATTGTTACAAAGATGTCAGCTTTCCCTAGTTGAGCCATAAATTCAAGTTAAATTCATTCACTCAGCAAAAATATTTACTGAGTACCCTACTGTTTTAGGTACATGAGATATGCCAATGAACAAATCCAAAAGTATCCCTGCCGATTTTGAGTTTATAGTGCATCTGGAGGAGGTGGGTGGGTTACAGGGAAATGAATTAGCCATGAGCATATGGATACATAAAACATATAATATGTTAGAAAGTGATACTTAACCTCAAACTGAAAGTAGAAGCAACTAAATGATTAGAAGTAGTGGGGAGAGGCTTGTGACAATTTGACATGGAGTTTTGTCACAGGTTTAAATGGGAGTTTTCTTTAAATCAAATTTATGCTAAAACATGTATATGGAAGACAAAACGGGTCAAAAATAAGTCATTACTGAAAAAAATACATATAATGGAGAGATATGCTCTGTCAGATATTAAGACTACTTCAAGGCTATACAAAGATGGTAGTTGATAGACAAAGGAACAAGAATAGAGAACCCGTGAATATACTCAGAGATAAATGGAAATGTAAAGAAAGGATGGATTATTTAATAAATGGCCCTGGAATAGAAGTCTACTTCATGCGTACTTGGAAATAATTTTAGTGATTCAAGGACTTAAATATAAAAGAGTATTTAAGATGGCAGTATATGGGAATATCTTTATGAAATTTTGGTAGGAAAGAATTTCTTAAGCAAGATTGTAAAAATTTTCTTAAGGAAGTTTTAAAAAGGCAACTACATTATATTTAACAACTTTGTTATTTCACTAAGGGTATCAACTTATTAGCAAGCAGGAAAACGCAAATTAAATTCACAGTATCAGTTCACATTCATCAAACTGACAAAAAATAGAAACTGACAATTTCAAAGGATGTGGAACAATGGATACCATTATATTGTGCTCGCAGGAGTAGAGAGTGGTATAATTCTTTGATAAAGTCATGATGCCTAATAAAATGTTTGAATATATGGTCCTACAGTCATGAGCAAGACTGTTCAAAAGACCATCATTTTAAATGAATTAGAATGGAGCAAATCCACAAAGGTGCAATCAGGAACATAATACTGAATATACAAAGTTACAGAAAAAAGCCTATAGGATGATTACATTAATATAGGTTGCAAAATCAAGCTAAAGGAGACATCATAATGTTTCTGGACACATTTGTGGCAAAACTATAACAAAGAATGATTGATACAAGTGTTGGTGTTTCTTCTTAGATGTAGGGAAGGAAAGTAATTGGGGAGGAACACAGGGACTTTCAAGTTTTGAAATATTCTATTTAAGCTGAATGGTGGGAGGTGGGTATTTGTCTTTGTCTAACTATTAGGAATGTTATATACATTCTTTGTGTATTTCATAGTATAAAAATTTTAAGTATTGAATATATGTTCAACCATCTCTCATTTAAACCCTGTGATCATCTTACTTAT
This sequence comes from Smutsia gigantea, assembly GCA_032199065.1. Classification (NCBI taxonomy): domain Eukaryota; kingdom Metazoa; phylum Chordata; class Mammalia; order Pholidota; family Manidae; genus Smutsia; species Smutsia gigantea. The sequence goes on from JAVSCE010015011.1 coordinate 34,604, forward strand.
TCCATCTTGTACAATAGATACCTGAAGCCCTATTTAATATTTTGTTTGCAGAACTTAAACTCTTAACTGTTTTTGAACTAAAATTAACTTGCTAGTTTTTTTGTTAATGGGCACATTTAATGTTCTCTAAAAAAATCAGTGGTGCTTTATAAAGTAAGTACTACTAATGCTATCAGATGTTTCCATTTGGTTTCTGATCGTACAGACATTAACACTGTTTTCTCTCTTCTCCACATACCCCAGGCCAGAATGCATTCACAAGTAACTGAGTCAGTCATAACAAAAATTCTGATAGACTTAAAGCTTGCTGAGTGTCTACTATGTGTCAGGAACTTTTTTAGGTGAGAGAACATAACAGACAAGAATCTCTTCATGGAGCTCATTGTCATGGGAGGAGAAAACCAATAAACAAAATGGTATCAATCTATTAGGAGGTGATAATAGAGAGAAAATTGAAGCAGGGAAGGGCAAAGGAAGTGCAGAGCTGGGGCAGGATGCATTTTAAATTGGATGACTAGGAAAGTCATCCCTGAGAAGATGACCTGTGAGCAATGATTTAGACCTGGTTAAAGGGAGTATTAGGAGGAAGCCGCATCCAGGAAGAAGAAGCAGAGTTATAAGCTCTCAGACCTGAACATGTCTAGCATGCGTGAAAAATAGCAAGGTCAGTACAGATGGCTGGACAAGGGTTATCAGGAGCAATGGAGTAGGAGCAAAATCAGAGAGGGGATAGATCATAAAAGATTTATGGATTATAGTGACAGATCTTGCTTTTATTCTAACGAGACTTATGAATTGTATCCTAATTATACTCTGCTGACTTGCATTGTAACTTGCACTGGAACAGGATCATGTGGAATATGGTGGAGAATAAACATCAGTAGGGCAAGGCAGAAGCCTGGAGACAAGTCAGGTTATCAGAATAATCCAAGTAAGTGATTATGGTGCCTTGGACCATGTTTTGAACAAGAAGTTGATTAGGTTTTTGGATTTTGAAACTAGGAAAGAAAAGATTTGCTTATAGAAATCATGGGGAGTATTGGAGAAAAAGAGGAGTCAAGAGTGACTCCAATGTTTTTGTCCTGAAAAACTGAAAAATAGGGTTGCCATTCTCCTATGCTGAGATGGAGAAAGATCCATGAGTTCACTTCACTGTTCAGTTTAAGATTTATGTGTGAGCCTGGAGTTCAGAGAAGTGTGGGCTAAAGATATAAATATCAGTTAAATATATCGTACTTAGAGTCTCTAAGGCTGTGAGAGTAGATAAAAAATAAGAGACCTTGCCTGGGCCCTGGACTTGTCCAATAATGAGGTCAGGAGAACAGAAAAAAAAAACAAATAGTAAAAGAGAGGAAGGGAGTGTGGTTGGTGATGGGGAGTGGGGAAGGAACAGGAGTGAAGTTTGTCCTTGAAACGCAGGAAGTGTTTCAGACCAGGAGCGGGGGATGAACTGTCGCAAACACTGCTCATGGGCAGAGTAAGATGCACACTGAGAACTGACCACTGGACTTACTGATGTGAAAGTCACCAGTGACCTTGATAAGAGAAGTTTCATGGTGGGAGTGGGATTTGGGTTAAAGCTGATTTGAATGGGTCCAAGGTTAAAAACAGAGGGGAATTCGAAACAGAAAATACAGACAACTACCAAGAGTATGGCCATAAAAACAAAAAAGAAATAGGACAGCTAGTGCAGAGAAATATGGGATTTAAAGACTTCTTTTAAACGGTGGAAGAAATCAGTGTGTTCTATGTGCCCATCAGAATGATCAAATACATTGGGTGATTGCATGAACCACGCCCTTGAGAGGCGAGAGGAAATGGGATCTAGTGCACAAGTAGAGAAGGTGGCTTCCTAAAGGAAAGTGGACCATCCATAGATAAAGGAGCAAAGGTCAGGTAGAGGGTGCTTGATGATGGTAGGTGTGGTAGTGGAAGCTGGGAAAAGAGCTTCTTCTTGTGTATGTTTTCTCTGTGACCAAGGAAATCACACTACCTGAAAGTGAAGATAGGAAAATAAACTGGTAGTTGAAAGAAAGAAAAGAAAGCCTGAAGTATTTTGTGGGGAGAGTAGATGACTGGATAGACTAGAAGTGTGTAGTAGTATCCCTAGAGAACTCTAAGACCCACTTGAAGCTAGTGGCCATGAAGTTTAAATGAGGATGGTCATTAGGGCAATAAGTTTTTCTCCCATGTCAACTGATGTTTGGGTAATGATAGAGAATACAAGAAAAGAGGGAAGAGATTTGGGGTACACACAAGAGAATGATTAGAAGGGGTGACTGGGATGTCAGCTTGGTAAGAAGACAAATGAGTACATGAGAGAAACATGGAAAAGTGAAATTTTTATAGGATTAACAGATTGTATCACAATGTGGAGGGGCACGGGGAAGGCAGTAGAGCATGGAGAAGACAAGTAATGCCTCTGTGGCATCTTCCTATGCTAACACACAGTGACTGCAGTGGAGGGGGTGAGGGCTTGATAACTTGGGTGAATGATGAAACCGCAGTGTTGTTCTTCTGAAACCTTCATAAGATTGTGTGTGTGTGTGTGTGTGTGTGTGTGTGTGTGTGTGTGTGTGTGTGTCTGTATAAAGATTAACGAATTGTGGGTATTACAGGGTTTGAAGGATTATTTGATCAGAGAGTTGGGTATTTGAAATTGAGATGGTGCAGACTTGCAGTGATCGCTGATATCAAGTCCTGGGAGATGTACATGTTTATTGATCTTTGCCTTGTAGCTTTTAATAACTATATTCAATGGTGTCCATTGTATTTTATATTTCTTAGAATAATATACTCAGAAGGTATCACAATTTAGTGTTTATAGCTGAAAGTTTGTTTACATAGGTATTAAAGCAGTAACACTCTAATTCTTTATAAAATTTAAAAAAATCTTATTTAAAAAGTTGTTGTGTTTATTTTCTGTAATAAGCAAACAGATGCTGATGATGCAAGAATATATTAGTTAGGATATGCATAGAGTGCTGCTATCAAATGGACCCAAAAGTAGATGGGCTTAAATAACAAAGATACTTCTTTCTTTCATGGAAAAATGTGAGTTTGTACATTTTAGACTGTCAGAAAGTTCTTTCCCTTGTGGTCATTCAAGGGTTGAGTTTCTTCTTGCTTCTCCCATCCTCCAGGGCAGACAGGTTCTTGAAACTTTTTTGTACCACCTCTTTAGCAATCTGGTGACGTCTAAGGACCCTTTCTCAGCATGATGTTTACTGAATGCTTAAAATAAACATTTCAGATTAAAAAGAAACAAATTATATCAAAATACCATGATCAAAATACATAAATGTGTGCTTCATCAATACTATATGCCTTAAAAAGTCTACATTATGGATATAAATACCATAATTTTGCAGCAATTATGAACATAAGCAATAATTTAAGGTATATTCAATGGCTGTGATATGATCTGAAAGTATCTGTGGTTTCTATCTTTGCTAAAACAACAAGTGCTATTAATACTACTGTGATTTATTGCCTGCATTTTCAACAGAAGAAAACTCTAAATTAATAAAAATGAAGATAAAATTTTTGTCACCATCCCCGTTTCACAGACACATTGAATCCCATCCAGTGGTAGTCTTTTAGGTTAAGGGTTAAAAGCTCCTTCTCTCAGGCATAGTTTTCATCTTCACGGTCAGCTCTGAGTAGAAGTAGGAGGAGAACGGGGAGGTCTGAAAACTTAGGCCTAGAAGTTGGCACATAGTACTTCCAGTCCGTTGCATTAGAGATAAATCGATTAATCACAGGATGACACCCAACTGTAAGACACCTGGAAAAATGTAGCCGAGTCATATATCTAAAAAAGGAAAAGTCAGAATTAGAGGATAACCAGAAGACTCTGCCACAAAGGCCATACCTTTCCTTTCCCACATTTCTCCTTCCCTTTTGCCTTGGTGTTTGTTTTATTTTGTTTTTAAAGTCAATTTTCTTGTCCATAATGTTCCTTCTAGGTAGTCTCCCAATCTATTAGAAAATCTAGTACTAGGATTTTCAGAAGTCTACTTCAAGGTGCAGTAATCATATGAAGTCATTTTTTAGCATCAGACAATACAAACAAACGCTGGGAGATTTTTCAGAGTTAGGAAAAATGCAAGTTTATAATATATGATCAAGTGTATTGTCCAAGTTGGTCTACTTTTCTGTAATTTTATTAAATAAAACAGTTCTTGAAATAAGTGCTATCTGCCAAATGTGACATTACCTATATATGTATGAATTAAATTGTTTAAAAGTGATTTTCTTATATACGTGTGTATGTATATACACACACATAACATTTTTGCTTTTGATTCTAAATCACACAAATTTTTCTATACTCATACAAATTAGTAGGTAACAAAATAACCTCATAAACCAACAATATGATTATAAACTGACCTTCTAACATTGCCTAAGGAAGAAGTACCAATTTTGTGCAATGAAGATGGCTATCCATCAGATTATTTTACTGTAATATCTCTGCTACAGCCAGCGATACACAAATAGTTGTGCCTTCTGGAAGTTAGATGGGGGAAGGAAAATTCGTTTTTATGATTTTTATTTATCAGAGCATTTAAACTTGAAAAAAAAACATTAGATTTCAGAACTTTATCTCACTTTTAAAAATTAAAAAAAAGAGAGAGATAAGAATAAAGGTAAAATGAGCTGCTGATAACAAGGAAAAGTTTGCTGCCAGGAAATCAGTTCTGTGGGATCCATCTGCCTGCGGCCTATCTTGACTCCATCCAGGGCAGAAGTGTATAAATCAATCCTTATTTTAATGGTTTATCTAGTCCGTTTTCAAAACATGGTTTTCTTATTTAATGGAGAATGATGAATGATTTTTTTGTAATTATAAATAGGATATGTTCTTAGGTCTATTTAGTATCAATAATTTTCTCACCATGTTGCATCAGTGTTTCTTAATCTTTTTTGGGAACCATTCTGAAAACTTATTAAAAGCTATAGACCTCTTCTCCCAGAATGTGTACATGTACACAAACACAAATTTTGCATAGAATTTTGAGGTGTTTACTGACACCCCAGTACTCTACAGAGGCATCCTTAGAGTTCATTTCAGAGCCTGTTTAAAACCCTGCTACTTCTACATTTTCATGTTATGGCAAAGGAACCTGTAAGAATGTGGCAATACCATTTTTCTACAAGTCACAGGTAATTTGCTCAATATGCTGGCCTTCCTCCTAGCAAAATGATCTTGGTGACATTTCCTTGTTCTTTCTTGATGAACATGTATCAACTATACCTTTTTACTATAGTTCACTTCTCACCAATCCAATGAAAGTAAGTGATGTTGTGGCATATCCAAAATTATACATTATTCACAAAGCATATAGGCTGTTATTTGCATAACACTTCTTTAAGCAATTTAAACTCCTACCAATCATATTTCAGTTACTTTAAAAATTAAGTTGTGTGCCTTTCTAAGCATATATTACCCTAGAAGAGAGAGAAGTCCAAAGGTGTTTTGAATGATGAGAGAAATTTCTGATATATAACAGGAAGATGAATGGGAATTTTGTGGTTGTCTCAGAATTGGTGACTAGAGCCCCAAACTGAGAACAAAGAGTACTAACTACCTGTTTTCTAAGATATACTCACAAAATGTAGGTCCGAATCCTCTCTGCAGGATTTATTAAGCAGGATCAAAACCATCCCTAGAGAGCTGGGGTGTAGTTAACAGCATAGGTGCTGTTTTGAAACAGATTGCTTCCAATCCCAGCCTGGTAACACGAGCTGTGAAACCATGAGCAAGTTACTTAACCTCCCTGCTACTCAGTAAAATGGGAATAATAGTAACTGCAAAAAATAGTGCTCTTACCAGTTATACTTAGCACTTAGTAAATGCTCAGGTGTGCTTATATCTAGCATTTAGTAAGTACTCAATATTTTCTGTTCTTCAGTGTCCTCCTTTTTAAATATCTACTTTATAGGGTTATTGTGAAGATTAAATGCCAGCATAGATGCAAATAGATAGAGAAGTACCAGGGCCATAGTTAGTACTCAGTACATGTATTATTTGGTCCATAGTTAACACAGCCATCCTCCCAAGATGTGTGTGCACATGTGTGTGAAAAAACTGGGGAGTGGAAGAGACACAGTTGAAGGCATAGATGTTGCAAGCCCTGTGGAAAGGAAAGCGTTCTTGGAGAGTAATTCCATATGAAGAAAGGTGCTTCCCCGTACCTCCAAAGCAGAGTGAAGGGGAGGCTCCATTAGTGTCACTTCTATTAGGGCTCCCTATAGAAGGGGCAGGGACTCCATTTCCTTACTGAATGCCAGTTTAGCAAAAGAACCTACTGACATTCCATGTTGCTCCTCACTCCATTTAATGTCTAATCATCCTTTAGTTACCACCTCCAGTGTCCCTTTCATAGGTAGCCTTCCCTAAACCTCTAACCAGATACAGATCTCCTGTATAGGTACATAATACTTCTCTTTATAGGACATATCAGTGTTGACACTCTTACATTTATATTGGGTCTGTTTGTTGAATGATTATATCCACCTCAATACGATAGCAAGGTTCATTAAGACAGGGACTCTATTTTCATTCCTTACTCCGTTGTCTAGCTCAGTTACTGGTTTGTGGTTGAGTACCTGACAAATTTCGGGTAAATAAATGCTCTGAATTGGGCGAAAAAATCATCAGTATTCATTCAAAATTGAATAGAGTTGAAGAGGGGTTTATGTGCTCCTAAAGAAACACAAGTGCTAGATTAGTTTAGCTAGGAATAAAAAGATTGATTCTAGCTAGATGATCATAGGAGGTTTTTCACTTGAAGGTAGGATTAGGATGAGAATCTGAAGGAAGGAAGACTTCAATAAAGAAGGTGAAGAGGAGAAAAATGTAAGAAAACATGTGTTAAATATACTATATTATGAATAAATGAATTTGGGAAAGAGCAGAATGTATTGTATGGAAAAATAAAAGACACATCCAAATCGTGAGAAATTTGTCATTATACATCCCCTGTACTATGGTGATTATTAAGATGCTGTCCCATAAAGAGTGGCTAGACAATGAGGGTTTTAAGCAGAAAAGGACATGAGATGTTTATCAGACAATTTAGTTCAGAAAACCAAAACTACTTCAGGTGTTTTGAACAGAAAGTGACTTAGCAGAGGATTAGGTAATTTAAAGATTGCTGGAACAGTGGGAGATATGAGCTCCAGTGTGGGCCTGGTGAGCTGGCTATACAATGCTTCTAAAAATCCAAGAAGCAAGCTATAAAGTAGAAACTGAAACTCAGCAAAACATTAAAATAGGTGCAGAAAATCCTCACACCAATACAATTTGGAGTATCAACAGAAACAAACAGGTCAAATGTATAAAATGTCTCCATATTCCTCCTGCCTTGCAAATATCACAACTTTGCAGTACTTGGCAAAGCGTTTGCCAAGTTTGTATCAAGAAACCCAGCAGTGGAGCTTCCAGGTGGTGAACCCATTGAACTGCCGGGAGAATACTGCACCCAGAGAGGGCGTGGCAGCCCCCAGCCCCATACCTTGGTCTGTGCATCTCTCCCCTGTGGCTTTTCCTGAAATGTATCCTTTATAATAAACTGGAAATAGGAGCTAGATCTTGAACTTTCTGAGGAGAGCTTTTGGGCTTGATTCCTACCAGGTGTCCTTGCATTGCAACCAGCAGCAGTTCTGCTACATCTTCAAGATGTTCCCTTTGGCCAGAAAAATAGTAAGTAGCATCAAGAATTGAAGACTAAAGCAAATTATGGCAAGACAGAGCCACATATAACACCAGACTTCGTGACAAGTACGGTAATGCCATGCTACCCAGCAGAACTGCTTCCTGTGTCGTGTGGACGTTGCAGTCTCACAGACTGGAACAGAATGGAACCTGTCCTCTGTTGGTAATCACCCCAAGGTAAGGCAAAGTTCAGTAACCATTACTGTTGCTGGAATGCAGAATCATTTTCAAAACCAACTTCTCAGCTAAGCACCCTGCTGCTCATTATAGCATAACTGAAGAAAAAAAATGCATCTGAAACCTTAAAAAAACTTGGCAGCAAGGAAATCTAAGAAGTGTAGTCTCAGTTTCTGTCTCCTCCATCTCAGTCTCTGTCTCCACACCACACCATCTCTCACCACACTGTCAGGTGAAAGACATGAAGTTCGACAGGGTCAGTCCACACCAGTCCTCGCTAGGAATTGTTGTAGGATTTTATTTTGCTTTGTTTTTAATTCAGTGCCAGTGTATCCATTGGCTTGGAGTTAAGGGATTGACTGAATGAAGCTGGGGTGTGAGAAAAAGCCACCAATTACTCCCTGGTTCATGTGTCTACGTGAATGCAGTACTTACAAATAAGATAAAATTCAGCCCACCTAATAGATGGCTTTTTCTTTTAAGGACTACTTTATAAATTTATTCCCTTTAAAGTATAAATTCAATATTTTAAAAATATTCCTTTAGATGCTGAATTTGTACTGTGGCAACATTTCAATTCTTATATAGAGGAAGGAAGCAAAGCTCAGTATACCTTTTGAGTTGTTTTCCATGGAAAGAAAGGTGAAGAAAAGTGGACAAAAAACATAACTGTTAACAGCATGCAATTGATAATGGTTTTTAGATATATACAAATTTTTTGATGAATCACTAAGTTTTATAAATAGTAAAATATTAAGGTAATATTGCGTATGAGCATTGCATTTCCAAGAAGAGTATCTGCATTTGGGTTATCACCAGTAATCCATTCATCTAGTTTATGTATAGCCATGGTCAGTCTACTGCCCACACCCCAGCCTACATTTTGCTTTTTACAGTCCTTGCATTTGGGAATGAGATTGAGGATCCTTGCCAATAAAACCACCACCTCCAGTGTTTTCAGTATTGCTGCATCACCTTGGTAACACAGAAGCCAGGACATAAGTAGTTGCTCTGCCAAACATCTCTACTGCCTTGTTATCTTGGTGGGCGTTGGAGTCGTCAAGGGAAGTTCATACCAAAGTTAAAAGTAAATTTTGGCATATCAATGGCAAGATTTTCTAAAAAGTGCATTCATGCTTTATGTAGACAATTAAGTGGAAGTGTAAATAAAATATAAACTCCATTCAAACCGAGGAAGTACTTGACTTGTTCAGCAGCACTGAGCATGAGTAGATGCTCTGTAAATACTTGCTGAATGGAAGAGTTTGTTCTATGCAAGCATGGGTTTCTTGAGTCAAAGTCTACAGTTTGATGTTATTTATGTTACTATGTTGTAGCATTAAAATATTGTTTAGCAATAATAGTCCTGAATATTTTTTAGATGACCGAATTGCAAGTGGGCACAGATTTGATGAACTAGTTTGTACTATCTGGTATGTATAATCAGACATGACGTTATCATATGCCATCAATTCTTGACATTGAATTAGGTCGTTTTTATGCATTTGTGGTATTTTAGCCTCTCCAGTGCCACATGGTGTAGGTCTTTGGCAGATAAGAAAACCTAGAATCTGTCAGCAAACTTGAGCAAGGTTACTCAGCTTGTCAGAGGAGATCACATGAACCCAGTTTCATCTGGCAAGAAGGCTTGCGCTCCTAATCCTAAAACTGCCTCTCTTGGTCTCTCTCCTTAATTTGTAGTTGTTTGGGCTTTTCTGGAGTTAGAAAGCTAATCTAGAAATCATACTGTTGTACTAACCTGGTTTCACTTTCTTAGAAACCCTGCCATCATCTCTCCTTAAGTGATTTTGGTAACTTTTCCATTATTCAGAAACTTGCCACTTTCAAAGAAGAATGACTATGAGAAGCAGAGGAGATGGGATTTCCTGTCCATTTATTGATGGTCTTTTTGAAAATGACTTAACAGAAAAAATTTGTATATTAGGTTTTGTGTCACTTTAGAATGAGCATCATTTACCTAAAATGAGCCATTAAATTAGAGACTAATGGGGAAAAAATAAATACCTCACTGATCTACCAGATAAGGAAATACTGTGGAATGATAGAGAGAACATGAAATTTGGAGTCAGAAATTCCAGGTTTGACTCTTAGCTCCATTATCTACCAATTTTCCTCCCTTGGATAAATTACTTAAAGCCTGATTTCTCTTATTTGTAAAATGCTTAATTAATCTTTGCCTTTCAAGGCTATTGGGAGTTTGACTGCATATGGAAATGCTTTGCAAATAGTAGAGTGCTGCACAAATATGTTACTGGTGATAACAATGTAATGATTATAGTGTTCATCCTAGGAGAGAACAGAGAGTATTTAATCCAGTGTTCTAATTTTACGGATAAGAAAACTGAGGCATAGAGGAGTGAAGTGAGACCAAGATTCCCCATAAAGGTGGAATAAAGAGAAATTTGAAAATAGGCACAAACCAATATTACACAGAGGCTCTGTTTTTCAGTATGTTAAGTCTTACTATACATATGATTAACAATGGCAATTGTTTCTGTATTTGTGACTATATTCCGAAGTGCTGCTATTCTGTCTAGACAGAAACATCCAGTTTGTAAGATAACAAATAGCTGCCTCAGAATTGGGTTATTTTACTAGAATGGGGTCAAAAAAGGATCATCACATGAAGCATTTTTCAATACAGGACTGGTGGGGGTCAGAGGAGCCTTTCCAAATACTGAGGAGAACTAGTTGAAGAAGAAATGAAAAAGTGAGGCATAACAAACATAGGGTGTAGAACAAATATTTTACAAACCCGAGAAAGCATAGAGTGTATTTGTCCCCTTAGGCTGCTGTAAGAACATACCACTGAATAGGAAGCTTAAACCGCAGACATTTTCCCTCAGTTCTGGAAGACGGGAAATCCAGGGTGAGGGGATGACGTGACGCAGGAGTTCCTGTGAGAGCTCTCTTCCTGGGTCGCAGACAGCTTCCTCTGGCGCGTCTTCCATGGCAGAGAGGGACAAGCTCTCTGGTGTCTCTCATAAGGGCACTAATTCCGTTCTCAGCGTCCCATCCTCATGGCCTCATTTAAACCTAAGTATCTTTCAGATGCCCCATCTCCAAATACACAATGGGGGTTAGCTTCAACACAGGAATTTTTGAGAAGCACAGTTATTCAGGCCATAACAGAAGAGAGAGCAGTGATTCGCTGTTTAAATGGAAAGGAGATGAATAAATTCACCTATTAAAAAAAAACTCCCTATCAAAGTGAACGCCTAAGCGAATATGTTTACCTCTCCTCCACATTCTTTGAAAGGGCCAAATAAATACAAAAATGAAAATAAATTCAATTTAGCCTGGAAAATAAAAACTATAAAAACTGTAAAAAGTTTTAAAATAAATCCAAACCAGCACTCTCACCAACAGCCAAAAAAGGTGAAGAGATTCTGGAAGCTAAAACAGAGGGGCAGTGGATAATGAGGCAAGACTAAGCTGAGGAACTTAGAACCCTTATGGGCAAAAGATAATGAGCTGTCAAAGGGGTGGGGTGCCCAGTAGAACCTTAGAATAACTCCAAGTTAGAGGCAGTGGAAATTGGAAGGATGGTTAGCAAGGAAATTAATTAAAGGAAAAAATATATCAGCTTCTGCAAGAGTAAATGACTCCAGCATTAGCCTCAGGGATTAAGATTCAGCCAGGACTTCATAGATGGGCATAGATTCAGTAAAACCCTGTGATGACACTTGCTTGGGTGTAATGTGACTGGGGATTGACTGCTCTACTCCTCCCAGCCTTCGCATCGGAATGAGAGGGGGAGTGCGAAGTGTTCTCATGGGTCAGATTCTCTCCGGGGGAGAGGAAACAGCTCTCCACAAACTGTGAGGTTTCAGAAATCACTATTCTCATCCTGGAATTCCTCCTACACGCATCCAGCCCCAGAACCTACAATCACCTTGCTTTTTAAGCCAGAGCCTCACTTCCACCAGGCGGCGCCAAACCATAGCAGGGATGGAATGCAGCGCTTTAGTTCTTGCTTCCTAACCTCTGGAAATTGAGGTCAGCTGCTGCAGGTCAGGTCTGGGCACTTACTAACCTTGAAATAAAGTAAACCTTTATTTTATGCAATTGTATTGTTAAGGCAACCTTCTTGGGTTCTGGCAGGGTTTGACTATAGTTACAAGGAATGCCTCTTCCTCATTGCTTCTAAACATCTTATTTCCTGGTTAGAAACTAGACACCATTAAATTGAAAGGTCTAATGAAATGTCCATACTTTTCAACGAAGGCTTCAAGTTCCAAGTCTTTTTTGGATGTTTCAAAAAAAGATTTTTTTCAACCTGAATGTTTAGATACCTTTATTGACCATAAGAATGGATAAAGTTTATTTTCTATTCTATTCATTTTCTAAGTTTTTTCAGTAATAATAACTTTTCAGGACAATTTTGATTCATCCAAGAGTTGAACATGTGTCAGCTCAGAGTGTATGAACATAAAAGTGCCCATTTCTATCTACATTCAACTTAATGTCGATCAGCCACGCAGTGCCCGGTGTTCATGATGGTCAGAGTTCTCCAAAGGATGCTAGACTTCAACATTGCAAGCAGCTTTGAACAGTCAGCTGAGTAATCTGCTTTTTGAGACTTGGTCTACATAAGCCAAACATTTCCAGAGGCAAACCACCCTTTTCTTCCTTATCTCTATGGAAGGAGCAGGAACCATCAAAGTCCTGGTTCCCTGCTATTGTCTAAGAAATACCTAATTGAACTGTGTAAGGTCATATGTTAGGACTTCAAGAGCTGTGATACTGTTCACCACCACCCTACTGACGTAATAGGAGCCCAAAGTGTACTCATCAGACCTCATTATATTTTTAGTAAGTTTTTGTAAAATTTGTTCTTTAGACTCCAACTGGAATACAAAATTGCCATGTGTATATTTCCATATTTGAGACAAACATTTACAAAATAATTGTTAATGCTGAATTCAAAGTGTTATTAAAGAAAGATGAATCAGAAACACTCATTTCACAAATGAGAAATCTGTGATGTAGAGAGAATTTGTTGACAATTGTACCCAATGAATAAGAGGCTGGATGAGTAGTTGATGTTTGTTCATATTTCCTCACATCCTGTGTCTTAAACCGGTAGTTTCACAGTTCCTTTTAACAGAAGACCTTAGGGAGAGTCAGGAGTTATCTGATGCCAGATGAAGAAAATCCCTCTTACAGGTTTCTCCATTGCGTGATTCTGGATTTAGATTAATCCAGTTCCCATCTTTTGGGGGGTATTTTCGGAGAGATGAATTTTTTGATGTAAAAGAGCATAGTGGGCAAGACCAAAGTCACTGAGGTCAGACCTCATTTTGAACTCAGGCTCCTTGGTTTATTTCTAATGTAATCTTGCACAGATTAATCTTTTATTTAATCTCTCTGCATCTGTCTCCTTACACTTAAAAGAGGACAGCAATAGTAAGTAGCTCTGTCATGGAGCTAGTCTAAGGTTGAATAAGATGCCATGCTTATGATGGATTCTGAGGCACTGGAAATTTTCGATAGTGTTAGGTACCATTACTGCCCCCATTGCCATCCCAGTCATCCCTGCCTTCTGCCTTTTAGTGGAAGTAATTCCATATGAGTTTACACTAATTTACTGAGTCAGTAGAAGGTGAATGCAGAATTTCAAAATGCAATTGTAGACCACAGTTGTTAGATCTCTAAAACTTTAACAGTGTATACAGAATGAAACTGAGTAATGGATTAGAGAAGATTTGAGTGATGGGGTTAAAGCAAATAACATTTACTATGAGCAGTTATATCAATGTGGGAAGAGAGGACTGAACTACATGTCTATAGTTCATAAGCCTGTTTAACCCATTTGAAAAAAGATATTTTGAAGTGTATTTCATTATTATATTTTCATTAGAGTGAACTAAGAACATATTTACATATTCAAATAGAAACTTAAAAATCACCTTCAATTCCATCATCCGGAAAGAACTAGTTAAGTGTGTATGTGTGTCTGTATTCTACAAACTTTAAAGACAACATGTTGATAAATGATTTTTCATACTTCTGTACATCTCTGAAGACTTAAGAGAATGAGGGCGTAGGCCATATGGCTAACAAAGAGAGCACTGTTCAAGGCAGAGAAAATAGTAAGTACAAAAGCCCTAAATTGAGAACATGCTTGGCATATTCTAGGAAGATTGAGCTGGCTAATGTAGCTGGAGTAGATGGATGCAAAGCAAGAGTAAACTAAAAAAGGGACGCTAATGAGAAGGCTAAAGATGATGTTAGCTTAACTTAGAGTGGTAACAGTGAGACTGGGGAAAATGTGGTATATTTGGAAATGTGTGTGTGTGTGTGTGTGTGTGTGTGTGTGTATATATATATATATATATATATATATATATATATATATATATATGGAGAGAGAGAGAGATATTGAAAATTTGGACAAAGATTTATTAGGGCCTTGGAAATGAGGTATGCTGAAAGACAGCAGTCAGGTGTGACTCCAAGTTTTGTGTATAGATAATCAGAAAACTTGCGTCTACTAACTGTGGAAAGCATACAAGAGGAACAGATTTGGTAATGAGTGGAAAGCTTTCCGAGGTTCCATTTTGAACATGTGAAGCTTGAGAGGTGTAGTACAATTCCAAGTAGAGACGCAGGCAATTGAATCTATTAACCTCAGATTCAGTGGAAAAGTTTGGGCTGGAGATACACATTTGGGAGCCGTCAGCACTAGATGTTTTTTTCAATCATAAGAAAGGAGAAGATCCTCAAGGTAGTGTAGGTAGAAAAAGAATTTCAAGGTCTGAGCTGTGGGGCATTTCAGATTCGTAGTTTGGAGGGAGGTTGCCTAGCTAGCATATGAGGCAGAGGTAGGAGTGATCAGGAAGTTGGGAGAAAATCAGGAAAAGTATGTGAAGAACTATCTTAAGAAAGACAGAATGACAAACTGTGTCACATGTTGTCTGTTACTCAAATTGCACAACAGCATCCATCAGTGGATTTAGCAAGATGGAAGTTGTCCACTGCTCTCCATTGTGTTAGAAAATTCTGTTTAATAGTTTACAATTCTCTTCAGATTTCAAGCACCTCCTCACCTTTAGCTAACGGTCTTCTACTTACTTCAATGTGAAAACAGAAACAGAAGAGGGTTTAGGCAATCCCACCTGTGTCTTAGCCCAAGTGTGCACTCTTTCTTGTTACACGGAGTGACTGCTCCGAAGGGTGGCCAGGCCACCTCCTTGCCTGCAGATGCCCTCGACTACTCATGGACATCACTGCAGCAGTACTCCCTTCTGGCAGCATTGTTTTCTCCATTTCATACTTCTCATCAGCATACACATTTCTATAAATAAGTTTATTGGTCAGGTGAATATGTACTTTTCAAAGATACCAAGAATTACTTTTTGACTAAAATTGTTCAATCATAATTATCACTGTTCATGTGCATTCATAAAATCTCTGATCTCCACTTATCCTTTTAGTTAGCATCACAATCCATCTCTCTTACAATTTAACTTTCTTTTAAATGTGATAAAAGGTAATGTCCTAACTCTGAGTTAGGTATAAGTACACACCTGACTGCCAGTAAAGGGCATTGGTTTGCCAGTCATTACTACTTCTGGTGGTTGACAGAGATTCTTACTCCACAGATCTGTAGCCGAAGAGCACCATAATTTTCTAGACTGGGGAACAGCTGCCATTCATCATCCAGTCTAATTCCATTCTGACATGTGCCTGGTGGCCTGATGCTCTCTGTTATGCAATCCCTTCAGGCAAAGTATCTTGGATATATATTATCAGGGGCAAAGAGTTTGAGTTTTTTTGTTTGTTTGTTTTGCAAGTTTTAGGCATTGACTGAGTAGTAGAGTTAAAATGGTGGTTAGTACCCAGTTTCTTTTCTCAAGTTTAAGTTCATGTAAGGGTACAACATGCAAGCAACTCATTACACAGTGCAGTGCAATTAATACTTTATTAGGGTATTATAGCAACATACAGAAGGGGCAGTTAATCCTTTCCAGTTTAGAAGAAAAAGAAATTGGTCAAAAGAACACAAGTAAGGGGTAAGGAAGATGGGGAAGAAGCCAACAGAAAGGAGTAAGGGAAAACCTAAGGACCCTGATGTCACGGAAGTGAAGGCACATTACTGTATTTCTAAGCAACAAAGTGAAGATACAGAAGCAGAAGTTAGAGCAATGAGAGGATAAAATCAGTAATCCAGATTCATAGAAAAAAGTGGGAACCAAATTAAGGACAGAATAACACATTCACCTGTGAGGTCACAAAGAAGCTGATTTCTTAAAACCACTTTATCACCCACCATGGAGCACTGTGTGGGATGTGTAGGAGACACTTAGTAGATACTTGTTAACCCAGAGTCAGTGAAGTTGGAGGGTAAAAGGAGCAAGTCAAATAACAGGGAAGCAGACCCAGTACTCTAAAAGAGGGTATCTGGAAAGGGAAGCAGAACTTCCATTGTCTTTTTATGATCAAGTTTCCAAGATAAAAGTTTTTAAGTCTTCAGATTATGGTGGCATTTCTGGCAGTCGCTTGATCTAAAACTGGCTTGTCTGCATGATGTCCCAACGACATCTTTAAATTGAGAGAAGTTAGTCAGTAACCACAATATTTAATCCACATAATGGCAAACAGTCAAGTCCTTCAATGGACTGAGGGATTGTTTTGGCATCTGCAATATGTCCCATACTATATAGCCACCCAAAGCATTGATTTTGAATCAAAGGTATTTTGGGCAAGGTGTGAAATTGTGAACTACATTTAGCACTCTAAGATGCTAGAGTGTAATGTGCCAAGGATCTAGTTTTTTAGAGCTCTGACAAGGGACACAGGCAGCTTGGGTGGCTGCGTGAAGCAGGCCGTTTGCCCAGAGTGACCAAGGCTCCACCTTTCTGTGCACCTTTGCTGTTCCTTAGCCTCTCTCTCCTCCCCTCAAAACCTTTTCCCAGAGAGGATCTCATATCAGTCAGTTGTGTTTTGAGTTCAGGTTAAGTGTGTTTTCCAGCCCAGGATTATTTTGTATTTTAAGCCTCAGCATAAATGTTTCACCCTCTTAAAAGATTTTCAGGAATCAACAAGAAAGAAGACTGTAAAATGAGAGATCTTTCCCAGAGTCTCTGAAGGGGCCACCCCATAAATTCCAAATGAACTCTGAGCCCATCAGTTTTTTAAGAAGTCTCAAAGGGACATAGAACAATTATTCTTTAACAGTGGTCATACCTGTTGTTTGCCTGCCCTGAATCCATTGCCCCTTTCTTGGTAACAGCACACTAATTTTCTTTCAGGGATTATTAATCCCTCACTCCATCTCTGTTGTTTGTGTAGGGCTAACTCCAACTATGGCTCCCAAAATGAACATATGATTTAAGTCTAATTAATTTAAGTATCAAGCACCCCTAGACTCGGCGATTAGTCCTTCCTTAGGCAAACCAGGAGGCTGTAAGATCAGGAAAGAAAAGACACATTAACATCACTTTGAGCAGGGCAAGCCAGAGCCCATGAAACCAATCTTGGGACTTTGCCTAGACCCACAGCAGGAAGGAAGGTCTCTCTTTTTCTGAGTTACTGAGTGGAACACTTGTAAGATGGAACTACTTGCCCTCAAGAGGAGCAGCATGCCTCAGGATAAAGCCCGGAAAGGAAAGTAGGGTCAAGAAAGAGGAGAAAGCATTTCTAATAGCCTTATTGTCTCATTTGAGCCACTCTTCAGTTTATGCAGGAATATTTTTTAGTCAGTTATGTCATTTATAAGTAAATAAAGCATCAAAATACTCCAATTGCTCTGTATTTGATTAGACTTCATGAGCAAGCCCCAGCTAAACCTTTAATAATATTCCAACTACAGTGAGTGTTCTGGGACGTGAGACTACTACACTGATTCCCTCGCCATCCTAGAATTTCTTCCCCTTGACCCCTAAAGCCTGATGTATTTTTTGTTTATTTAATAGATCTTTGCATAGTCATCACTACTGTCCTAACTACAAATATTAACTCATTTCATTAGTTTAACAATCCCGAGGGTGAAGTTACTGTGTTCATCCTCATTTTGTAGGTGAGGACACATGGCCAAGATCACGGAGCTGGTAGAGGGGGGCAGGACTCCACCGCCGAGACTGCCTGATAACTAGTGTGGTGTTTGCATCAGTGTTTCTCAACCCTCGCTCCACATAAGCATCTGGGGAGATTTAAAAATGCCATTTCCCAGGCTCTACCCCAGAGATTCTGGTTTGATTGGGGCCTGGACATCAATATTTTTTGAAAGCTTTATGGATGATTCAAATTATAGGTGATGCAACTCATAAAAAAAACATCTATTTGCTGATGAAAGATGAACAATTATTTTGTCCCAGACTCTGAGCATCCAAGAGCAAATTCACTCCAAAGCCTCAATGCTTACTAAGAAACAATACTTTAAAAAAATTATTAAGACAATCCATTATGATATGTTCTGCATTTAAGTTACAGACTATATTGCTCAGACCAGAGGTGGGACTCTGGCTTATGAAACTGAATATACCTAATGTGTGAAATGTTTTAATGAAAAGGAAAAGCAAAAGTTAAATTTAAATAACTACAAATGATCCAGTTTTAGCTTCTTACTCATGCTATAAGTAAAATGTAAAAAAGTGAAGTAAATAAAAAGAAAGCTACGAGTAAAATGGGATCTGTATGTGACTTGGACCTGAGCCAAATAAATTTAATAGCAGTAAAATACTATTCATTTGCTTATTGTCTGTCTTCAGAGAATATCGACTATTTCAAACTTGGTTCTCTCCTTTGTGACTGGGCTCTAAAATGGAAAAAGAAATGAAATACTTTTTTTCTGCTTCTTACTCCCTGACCACCATACTCAATCCCTGAATTTTTGTCCAGTTTTAGGGGTAACAAATCTATTACGTTTTTAGAGAAATATATGGATAAAAGGTAGGAGTAAAGTTCTGAAGATATTTTTAACATAATGGAGAAAATATTTTGCTTCCTAAAATCTCCAATTGTATTGCTTCAAAGGAGCTGCTGTCCTTTCTATCTTGGACTATTTGTGTAGCACAATTACTAGTCCCTAATCTTCCCTCCTGTTGCTACTTCCAGAAATTCAAATATCACCATTGTAGTTAAGTGTAAAATCAGAGATCTGCATGTGCAATGTAGAAAATAAATACTTAAGCTTGCTTGGTTTCTCATTTCTAATTCCTTAGGGGAAATAAGTCATTTTCCTGAAATATAAAAATATTACTTCAATTTGTAAAAATAAGTATCTATGATCAGCAATCATATTCATATTTCAGATAAATATAATCCTATGATGTTTCTTTTATTGTGTTTTTCTTACTGTGTTTTTAAATGAGTTTTTTCCTAAATCAAATCAACAAATTCTTATAAAATTTTTGCTAAGCTTAACACAGCTTAATGACACCCTGTCATCCTCACCCATTCAAGCTTCCATAAATCATTTTGTCTTTTAAATAAATAGATTTCAACACTTAGAAGAAATTGAGTTGTGAATTAATTAAATTGGTGAACATAGAATCTTTCCATGTTCTCATTGTTGAAAGTTAGTAAGAATATATAAGCTTTATTAATTAGTCCTTAATTAGAGAAAATTAATCAGAGAGGGTGAAAGTGACATTCGTGCCTTTAATTTAGCAATATGTAAATATAGAATTAATACTTGAGACTTATAACCTGTTAGAGGAATTGTCTTCATGCAGTCTAAAGAAGTCTGAGTTTTTGCGGGTATTTTTGACTTGTAAAAGACTGCAGGTATGTATTAAAATGTACTTTTTATTAAGAGAAAACATAACCTATATTCTTAATTACTGAAGGATAATGCAGTATAGTAAGTAGCATTCAGTAATATTTTGACAGTACTAGATACTGAATGAATCGTCTAATTGTTGAGGCTTTGTTGTTTAATGTGTGATGAGAGAGGATTTAGGAGCTAGTGGTGTTCAATGATTTTTTTATTTACACCACCAGGGGGCACATGCAACAATTAGATTGCCCTCTACAAAGTAGTTTCTATTCAATAATGACATTGCTAATGCTTCCTCTAAAGAAGTAAAAATGCTTATTTTAAACCCCAAAATTCTTAGCATTTGTACTGAACATCCTCACAGCCCATTCATTTCTTTCTGAGACTCCTGAGTTGAATTGGTCAACTGGGTCTTGGATTTGTATTATGTATGTGGTAATAAATACCAAGGACGTTAATAGTTCTCCAACAGTAAGATGGGAAACACATCTTCCCAAACCTTATTTACTGAGTGGGCCAGCCAGGGCCAGGTTAAACTGTGAAACAGATGAAATATCCCATTTTTCCTTAGAGGAAGCTGACGTCTTTGCCAGGCTCCTGTGTGATTCAATAAACAGGTATTCAGTTTTCTCTATATGCAAGGTACTGCTAAGTGCTTAGAATACAAAGATGGATGAGTCATTGTTATTACCTTCTGTTCCTCTGTAAGCCCAAAATGTTCTTCTCTAGTTATAGTCTCTAAATAAGGTGACCACACACCCAGTTTGATCTGAACCACCCCAGTTTACTCCTGTTGTGCCTTTACTTCTAAGTGCCCATTTTACTTTCATGGAGTCTGGTTTGATGTTTATGTATATATTCCCTTTTATCCTTAGTGAAGTCAGTCATCATTACAAAGAAAATGATGTTGATGCTAAAAAGATCTTAATATACAACCTTTTCTTAGTAGGCATTGATTTGTATCCAAGAGGACTTGATGACAAGGAATGTGCCTTAATATTTTTTTAATTATATTTTTATTTTGAAACTATTCAGACATATAAAAATTTTGCAAAACCAGTCAAAAAAATTCATGTTTACCCTTCAACCAGATTCCCCAAATGTTCACATTTTATATAACCACAGTAAAATGATAGAAACCTGAAAATTAATATTGGTACAATATTGTTTTCTAATCACAGACCATACCTTAATTAAACTTTGTCAGCTGCCTCCCTGATGTCCTTTTTCTAGTCTAGGATCCAACAGAGGATCACACATTGCATTTCATTGTAATTTTTTCATGGTCTCCCTTATTCTGGAATATCTCTTCAGTCTTTCTTTCAAGACCTTGGCACTTCTGAAGAGTACTGGCAAATATTGTTGTAGAATATCCTTCAATTTCAACTTATCTGGTATTTCATCATTAAATTGGGCTATGTATTTTTAACAATAATACTGTAGAAATAATATAGTATGTTCATTATGTCATATTAATATACCCTCACAGAACTCCTTAAATTATAGTACAAAGGCAAATTTTCACTTTTCTATTTTGTAGTGGTAGTCTTACCCACATGTTAGATATTTTAAACCTTACATAATAAAGTCCTTTAGGATAATGCACTTCTCTCTGTTGGTTTTGTAAATCAAAGATTCATACTGCCCTCCTACTAGGAGGTTGAGTGTGAGGACAGTTAATCTACCTACAAATTCAATTTACCTACATAAGCTAGAGTGCCCAGCTCTGATGTTACAAACTCTTCAGATGATCTGCTTTACCTAAAAATTCAGCCTGAACAAGCAGCTGAAGAGGGCACTTCCTCCACCTTGCCCTTAATACGTGTATGACACTGATGAGTCAAAGTGAAGTGTTTTTTTGAGTATTAGTAGAAAATTGACTGGGCATTTAGGTCTGTTTTAAGAGTAAATGACGAGTTTTTTCCTAGAATTCATTACTACACCTCAGCAGTAAAAATTGCCCTCTTCAAAAGTACTTTTCTTTCTGTGGGCATTTATTCTTGAAAGTCTATTTTTTTGGGTATCCAGTTATTTATGTATATAATGCCTCATTCATTGGATTTATTTAAATCTTAGATTAGGAAAGAAGTACTATCTAAATCATCTTCAACTTCTTATCTGTGGGCCCAACAAGGATTGCTATAGTATAGCTATTCCACATTCAATACTCTTAATGCTATATCACAAAAGTATTTATATATTCAGTTGTTGGGGTGGAGTTTTTTTTTTTCCTTCTTAAAAAGCTGTAGCTATTCATTCACAAAATGTGATTATTTATTTATTTAGGTAGCTGAGGTTTCTAAGACTTTAAGAGAGAAAATGAATATTTTTCATAGACAAATATAATCGAAAAACATTTATGAAGATGTTTTTTATTTAATCATAGCTTTGAAAGAAAATAGCTTTGTTTACTAAAAAAAGTATTCATCATGAGAAATTCTACTTCATATATTCTTGTAGTAGAGTGGCACTCAATCTCCAATTATTGTAAATTAAGGAAAAAGCAGGGGACGTTGTGCACAGATGTACGGTAGTGATAGGAGAGATTTTTCTTGTGATTATGTACTCTACATCTGTACTTTGGTTCTCAGACCCCAAGCATGTGGTGGATGATGGACTGGGGTAAAAAAAAAAATAGAAACTTGTTTACAAACTGCTTCAAAAAAAATGTCTTTGCCCCTTGTAAAATATAAATATTGTAAATTATTAAATGTAAAAGCAATTTTAAAAATCTTAGCAAAAGGCAAATAGACAGTACTCTATTTCATTTAACTGAATTTGTATGAAAAGGAACATTAAAATTGGGCCATATGTTCATGGCATGAGATAATCAGATAAGAATAAAATAGGAGGTTGTGGTTTGTCATAATTTAGTTATACGTTCTTATGAGTGCAGTGATTAAGATTTTCCAGTGCTATATTTTATAATATTTTTGATGAGCTGCAGCAAACCAAATTACTCAAACTTTTGGTTGTATTAAATTCAAGCATGATCTTCTAGACTTAGCATAAGGAATGTAGTTATAAATTGGCATACCAGTTGCCAGTACTACCAGTTATTATATTACACATATTTTTTTGAAATGTATGTTAAACATCATGTCTTTGGTTCCTACTTCCCATACAATTTTAAATGAGCACACTAAAATAATAGTGAAAGCTTCATAAGTGATTTAAATTCTCTGAACTTTAGTTTCTCATCTACAGAAATACAGTAATACTGCCTTAAAAGTTTATTAGGACAATTAAATGAGATAACGTATATGAAGGCACCGCTCACTTTGCTTCATACATAAGTTTTTTTTCTTTTTAGCTGCAGTGTAACAGTAATATTTTATCTTCATTGTCTTCTGATAATTTTGCTGGATCCAAATTCACATTCATGATAATAATCTGGAATATCTCCGACCTTCATCATACAAGCTATTTTTTTTTCTGTGTATTAGAGAGCCCCACAAACTATTATTCACAAATCATTATTCCTGATGCCATTCACTGAGGTGTGAGCATCTGCTAGCTGCTAACAGAGGGTGCAGCTGTTGTTCGGAGACTGGCTGTGTTATGTTGCCAGGCAACTGCTGCAAACAAATCCCGGGGCAGGTCGCCTGCCCAGGCGCACCTGCCTGCCGACCCAGCTATTTATTTAATTAAAAATCTGTTCCTGCACAACGGCTTGGCTGGCAAGGCAACAGCAGCAATCGATATCAGCTATGGTAAATGACCTACCCGTATTGTCTATTGACTATTCATTGCGAACCAGAGGTGTCTCTGACCACCCACACTTAGTCTTAATGACTTTGCATAAGTGTGTAAGAGCAAAATGTACATGGATTCGACTTACAGTGACAGAAAAACTGAAACCAATTTGTCAGGCACAAGCACTTCATGTAATAAAATGTGCCCAAAACAAAATGTTTTAGCAACAAGAAAGCTTCTTACAAGACAGTATTGCATCTTTATATTTTATATTTTAGGTTTCTATTCCCATTCTCCTGTCCTTATTTTCGAAATTGACAGAGGCTCTTTTATACCACCCAGAAGATGTTTGAAATACAACTGTCAAGAATTAATACCAGCCATTGAAATTTCTTTTAAAAAGCAGGGGGTGTCTTGGCAGTGCTTGTATACATGTCGACTGTGCTCTATCCTTTGAAGCTCATTCCAGCCCCCTTTCCCTCTAGGAGCAACTAGATCTAATAAGTATTTCAAGGGAAAAAAAAATAAATGTCTTGGTTTAGATTGCATGACAAATTTATTGCTAATATCTGTGAGGCAAAGACTTTAAAGTGAGACTCCAATAATTGAAGTATCCCTAATTTTTATGGCAATATTAAAGTCAAGAAAGGTCTTTATTAAGAATTCAGTGTTTGTTATATCAGCAAGAGCAGCATAAATTATTATTAAAAAGCCTAGAATTCTCTTTGAGTGAAATATAAATTACCTATGCAAAGGAAGCCTGTCCTCCAGAAAAGGTACTAAATAAAATACAAATAATAATTTGATATTACCTGGAGCTCACAGTTTAAAAATATAAGATATGTTTAATATTGTGTGTGTGTGTCTGATTTTAATTGAGAATGTTTTAGAGTTAAAATTGGGTTAAAAGCATAAAAAGTCTGCCCACGTATCTGTGCTCATCCTGGTTTAATGCATTTTATGTCTTTACTCAGATACATGACTCACAGGCTTCTATTTTCACTATATGCTGCTTGCCTATCACATGTTTATATTTATATTTTCATTGTTGACATAGATGTTTTGTCTGTTGATCGTATAGACAATGCTTAATCTTACTAAGTACCTCATATCCATAGGGTATTGAAATTTCATAATTCCTACTACCAATGCATATGTCAAGGAACGATCCTTTATGAACTTATCTGGCTTAATTTTGATCTATTTCTACAATGAGCTGGCACCAGTTGAATGTCTACTTTTGTGGATGCTAACATCAACCAGTCATACCCAATTCTTACTTTGCCTGCTTACAGTAATTTTTGCTTTTTTTTCTCCTCATGCCTTTCCCTTCTAATGAAATAACACATACACTGAATCTTCTACTGGATGTAGTTTGGAGGCTCAGAAGTCCTTTTGAATCTAGAACAGTTACGATTTCTTTTAGTCCAACTTGGTGACTCTTAACAGTACAAAGAAAGAATATTTAATCAAATATTTTTATTTTCCAAACCTGAACAATTATAGGACTATAACCGAGTTTGACAGTACATACATGTAAAAATATTGTTTTCATAACACATTCCCAAACTTCAGTATTTTTTTCTGCTTTGGTATGCTTATTCAGAACCTACTCATTCTTCAAAGCTTGCCTAAATAATCATCTCCCTTGTGAAGGCATATCTTTAGTGTGTTGTGATTTTTCCCCCTCCACCCAGTACTTAACATTTATGATACATGCCTTGGTTCCTTGAACTATTTCAAGAAAATTATAGTATACATTCATCCATTCAACCAGTTGTAAGCCAGAGATTGTGCTGAAAATAAAAAGGTAAATTTATTTGTAACATCAAAGATTCAAAACTGTAACAGGAGTTATTTACTAATGGAGGAGGTGGGGGAGAGAAAAGGTAAAAAATAGAGATCACAAGAAAAGCTGTAAGGAGATTACATTTTGGAGTGTCCATCTGGATGTAGTTCTGTGCTAATGATGAATATATTTCCAAATCCTACCTGGTAAATCCTCCCGGATGATCCAGCAGTGCTTTGAACTCTAAATTTCCAACATGAACCCTAAATCTCTGTCTAAACCTGCTCCTCTAATCTCAGTGTCAGTGTCACCATCGTACACCTACACGCTCATTCCAGATAATCCAGAAATAATTCTTACCACTTTTGTCTTACCCTATGGATTGCATTTATGAAAATATTACTGCCCCTCTTTATCATCTGCTGTCCATCTTTATTACTGCCAAATAATTATAATAGTCTCCTAGTGGTCTCCCTGTTTCAGTCTTGACCCTTTCCATAGACTCTGCACTATTGCTAGACAGGTCTTGCTAAAACACACAGCTGGTACTAGCCTGTTTAAACTTCCATTGGTTTCTCATTGCCTACATACCAAGTCTAAAGACTTTACCACAGCATACATGACTATCCAAGAACTGGTCTTGATTTTAAATATCCAACTCAAAATTACTTCCTTTATGAAGTTTTATCCACTTCCTGCAGATAAAATGTAGCACTCCATCCTTTCTGTATCCCTTAGATTGCACTTATACTCCTGTCATAGCATTTGACACAATTTATTGGTCTTAGGGTGCTCAATAAATGCTTGTTAATGGGCTATACTATCACCAACCCAAGACTAACTGTGACAGCTTCATCTTCTTCAATTTTTCTTTTCAGGCATCTCACCTCAAATTTCATCCTTATAACTAAAGTAATTTAAGATAATAGAGCATTGAATAAATGATGGATTTTAAGTATGTTTTAATATAGAGGGATAGGAGTGGTCAACACTATTCACTTATAAGAGTGATTTGGTTACTTCGCAGGGTATAATAAGATAATACTTCCCAAACCTATACAATTACCAGAAATATTGGAAAGCTATGTTATGTAGCTTGGCATATATAACCATGAATACTAAAGACAGCCTTATGTAAGACCTTTGGTAGATATGGGCACTCTTTTATTTAATTGAAGTATAGTTGACATACTATTACATTAGTTTCAGGTGTACAACATAGTGATTTGGTAATTATGTACATTACAAAATTCTAACCATGGTAAGATTGGTTACCATTTGTCACCATGCAAAGTTATTATATTATTGACTGTAATATATATATATATGTACTATATATGTAATATATACATTAATATATATCCTATGTTGTACTTTTCATCTCTCTGACTTGTTTTTTAGGTGGAAGGTTGTACCTCTTTATCTCCATCTATTTCACACATCTCTCCAACTCCTCCCTTCTGGCAATCACCAGTTTGTTCTCTGTACTTATGAGTCTATTTCTGGGCTTTGTTTGTTTTGTTTATTAGATTCCATATACAGGCAAAATCATGTGATATTTGTCTTTTTTTGTATGAGTAATTTTACCTGACATAATACCCTCAAGGTGTATCCATGTTATTGCAAGTGGCAAGATTGTATTCTTTTTAATGGCTGAGTAATATTCCATTGTGCATATATACCATGGCTTCTTTATCTGTTCATCTTTCCAATGGACATGTAGGTTGCTTCCATATCATGGCTGTTGTAAATAATGCAGTAGTAAACATAGGGTGAATATATCTTTTTAAATTAGTGTTTTCATTTTCTTCAAGTAGATACCCAGAAGTAGAATTATTGGGTCTTACAACATTTCTTCTTTTAATATTTTGATGAACTCCCCCATACTGTTTTCCATATGTCTGCACCTGTTTGCATTCCCTCAGTGAATGAGGGTTCCCTTTCCTCCAAATCCTCACCAATACTTACTATTTCCTCTCTTTCTCTTTTTTTTAATTAAGGTATCATTGATATACAGTCTTACAAAGGTTTCACATGAAAAGCATTGTGGTTACTACATTCACCCATATTATCAAGTCCCCCCTCCCACCCCAATGAAGTCACTGTGCATCAGTGTAGTAAGATGCCACAGAGTCGCTGCTTCTCTTCTCTGTGCTACACTGTCTTCACTGCGAACCCACACACACCAAGGGTACCAATTATAAATACCCCTCAATCCCCTCCTCCCTCCCCCCCTTTCACCTTCCCCTACTCCACCCCTTTGGTAACCGCTAGTCCCTTCTTGGAGTCTGTGAGTCTGCTGCTGTTTTGTTCCTTCAGTTTTGCTTCATTGTTATACTCCACAAATGAGGGAAATCATTTGGTACTTGTCTTTCTCTGTCTGGCTTATTTCACTGAGCATAACACCCTCTAGCTCCATCCATGTTGTTGCAAATGGTAGGATTTGTTTTCTTCTCATGGCTGAATAATATCCCATTGTGTATATGTACCACATCTTTTTTATCCATTCATCTACTGATGGACACTTAGGTTGCTTCCATAGCTTGGCTATTGTAAAATAGTGCTGCGATAAACATAGGGGTGCATGTGTCTTCTTGAATCTGAGATCTTGCTTTCTTTGGGTAAATTCCTAGGAGTGGCATTCCTGGGTCAACTGGTATTTCTATTCTTAGTTTTTTGAGGAACCTCCATATTGCTATCCACAATGGTTGAACTAATTTACATTCCCACCAGCGGTGTAGGAGGGTTCCCCTTCCTCCATATGCTCACCAGCATTTGTTGTTCCTAGTCTCTTCTATGTTGGCTATCCTAACTGGTGTGACGTGATATCTCATTGTGGCTTTTATTTCCACTTCCCTGATAATAAGTGATGTGGAGTATCTTTTCATGTGCCTGTTGGCCATCTGAATTTCTTCTTTGGAGAAGTGTCTGTTCATATCCTCCACCCATTTTTTAATAGGGTTATCTGCTTTTTGGGTGTTGAGGCATGTGAGTTATTTATATATTTGAATGTTAACCCCTTGTCCAGTATGTCATTTACAAATATATTCTCCCATACTGTAGAATGCCTTTTTGTTCTACTGATGGTGTCCATTACTGTACAGAAGCTTTTTAGTTTGATGTACTCCCATTTTTTTCATTTTTTGCTTTTGTTTCCCTTGCCAGGGATATGTGTTTCTTCTAAGAATTTATGGTTTCATGACTTACATTCAGATCTTTGATCCATTTCAAGTTTACTTTTGTGTGTGTGGAGTTAGACAATAATCCAGTTTCATTCTCATACACATAGCTGTCTAGTTTTACCAGCACCAGTTGTTGAAGAGGCTGTCATTGCCTCACTGTATATCCATGGCTCCTTTGTCATATATTAATTGACCATATATGTGTGGGCTTTTATCTGGGCTCTCTATTCTGTTCCATTGGTCTATGGGTCTGTTCCTGTGCCAGTACCAAATTGTCTTGATTACTGTGGCTTTGTAGTAGAGCTTGAAGTCAGGGAGCATAATCTCCCCAGCTTTATTCTTCCTTCTCAGGATTGCTCTGGGTATTCAGAGTCTTTTGTGGTTCCCTATGAATTTTAGAATGATTTGCTCTAGTTCATTGAAGAATGCTGTAGGTATTTTGATAGGGATTGCATTGAATCTGTAGATTGTTTTAGGCAGGATGGCCATTTTGACAATATTAATCCTTCCTATCCATGAGCACAGGATGTATTTACATTTATTGGTGTCTTCTTTAATTTCTCTCATGAGTGTCTTGTTGTTTTCAGGGTATAGGCCTTTCACTTCCTTGGTTAATTTATTCCTAAGTATTTTACTCTTTTTGATGCAATTGTGAATGGAACTGTTTCCTGATTTCTCTTTCTGCTTGGTCATCGTTAGTATATAGGAATGCAACAGATTTCTGCATGTTGATTTTGTATCCTGCAACTTTGCTGAATTCAGATATTAGTTCTAGTAGTTTGGGGATGGATTCTTTAGCATTTTCTATGTACAATATCATGTCATCTGCAAACAGTGACAGCTCAAGTTCTTCCTTACCAATCTGGATGCCTTTTATTTCTTTGTGTTGTCTGATTGATGTGGCTAGAACCACCAGTACGATGTTGAATAAAAGTGGGGAGAGTGGGCATCCTTGTCTTGTTCCCTATCTTAGACGAAGAGCTTTCAGCTTTTTGCTGTTGAGTTTGATGTTGGCTGTGGGTTTGTCGTATATGGCCTTTATGATGTTGAGGTACTTGCCCTCTATACCCATTTTATTGAGAGTTTTTATCATGAATGGATGTTGAATTTTGTCAAATGCTTTTTCAGCATCTATGGAGATGATCGTGTGATTTTTGTCCTTCTTTTTGTTGATATGGTGAATGATGTTGGATTTCCGAATGTTGTACCATCCTTGCATCCCTGGAAGAAATCCTACTTGATCATGATGGATTATCTTTTTGATGTATTTTTTAATTCAGTTGCTAATATTTTGTTGAGTAATTTTGCATCCATGTTCATCAGGGATATTGGCATGTAATTTTATTTTTTTTTGGTGTGTTTGCCTGGTTTTGGTATTAGAGTGATGCTGGCCTCGTAGAGTTTGGAAGTGTTCCCTCCTCTTCTACTTTTTGGAAAACTTTAAGGAGGATGGGTTTTAGGTCTTCACTAAATGTTTGATAAAATTCAGAGGTGAAGTCATCTGGTCCAGGAATTTTTTCTTAGGTAGTTTTTTTTTTTTTTTAATTTTGGACTCAGTAATGTACAATTACATGAGCCATGTTACGGTTACTAGACTCCCCCTATTATCAAGTCCCCACCACATACCCCATTACAGTCACTGTCCATCAGTGTAGTAAGATGCTATAGAATCACTACTTGTCTTTTCTGTGTTGTACTGATTTCCCTGTATCCCCCCCAGTACATTATGTGTGCTAATTGTAATACCCCCTTTTCCCCCTTATCCTTCCCTTCCCACCCATCCTCCCCAGTCCCCTTCCCTTTGGTGACTGTTAGTCCATTCTTGGGTTCTGTGAGTCTGCTGCTGTTTTGTTCCTTCAGTTTTTTCTTTGTTCTTATACTCCACAGATGAGTGAAATCATTTGATACTTGTCTTTCTCTGCCTGGTTTATTTCACTGAGCGTAATACCCTCTAGCTCCATCCATGTTGTTGCAAATGGTGGGATTTGTTTTCTTCTTATGGCTGAATAATATCCCATTGTGTGTATGTACCACATCTTCTTTATTCATTGACCTACTGATGGACACTTAGGTTGCTTCCATTTCTTGGCTATTGTAAGTAGTGCTGCGACAAACATAGGGGTGCATATGTCTTTTTCAAACTGGGCTTTAGGTAGTTTTCTGATTACCAATTCAATTTCATTTCTGATAATTGGTCTGCTCAGATTTTCTCTTTCTTCCTGGGTCCATCTTGGAAGATTGTATTTTTCTTGAAAATTGTCTATTTCTTTTAGGTTATCCAATTTGTTAGCATAAAGTTTTTCATAGTATTCTGTAATAATTCTTGGTATTTCCATGGTTCCTTGGTGATTTTTTTCATTTTCATTTCTGATTCTGTTTATGTGTGTACACTCTCTTTTTTTCTTGATAAGTCTTGCTAGGGGTTTATCTATTTTCTTTTATTTTCTTGAAGAACCAGCTCCTGGTTTCATTGATTCTCTCTGATGTTTTATTCTCTTCAATTTTATTTATTTCTACTCTGATCTTTATTAAGTCCCTCCTTCTACTGACTTTGGGCCCCATTTGTTATTTTTCTAATTTCATTAATTGTGAGTTTAGACTTCATTTGGGATTGTTCTTATTTCTTGAAGTAAGCCTGTATTACAATATACTTTCCTCTTGGAAATGCCTTCACTGCATCCCACAGGTTTTAGGCTGTTGAGTTATTGTTTTCGTTTGTCTCCATATATTGCTTGATCTCAATATTAATTTGGTCATTTATCCATTGATTAGTTAGGAGTATGTTGTTATGCTTCCATGTGTTTGTGGGCTTTTCTGTTTTCTTTAAATAATTTCTTTCTAGTTTCATACCTTTGTGCTCTGAGAAGCTGGTTGGCACAGTTTGTATCTTTTTAAATTTAGTTAGACTCTGTTTGTGGCCTAGTATGTAATCTATTCTGGAAAATGTTCCATGTGCACTTAAGAAGAATGTGTATCCTGCTGCTTGTGGGTCGAGTGTTCTGTAGATGTCTGTTAGGTCCATCTGTTCTAATGTGTTCTTCATTGCCTCTGTCTCCTTATTTTCTGTCTGGTTCATCTGTTTTTTGGTGTGAGTGGTTTGTTAACATCTCCTAAAATGAATGCCTTGCATTCTATTTCCCCCTTTAATTTTGTTAGTATTTGTTTCACAATTTAGGTGCTCTCATATTGGGTACATAAATATTTATAATAGTTATTTATATCCTCTTGTTGGACTGACCCCTTCATCATTATGTAATGTCCTTCTTTGTCTCTTGTTACTTTCTTTGTTTTGAAATTTATTTTGTCTGATAGAAGTTCTGCAACTCCTCCTTTTTTCTCCCTATTATTTGCTTGAAGTGTCTTTTTCCATCTG
This sequence comes from Smutsia gigantea, assembly GCA_032199065.1. NCBI lineage: Eukaryota > Metazoa > Chordata > Mammalia > Pholidota > Manidae > Smutsia > Smutsia gigantea. The sequence goes on from JAVSCE010015011.1 coordinate 66,290, forward strand.
TTCACTATTAGTCTTTGTATGTCTTTGGGTCTTAAATGAGTCTCTCATAGGCAGCATATAGATGGGTCTTATTTTTTTAATCCATCCTGTAACTCTGTCTTTTCATTGGTGCATTCAGTTCATTTACATTTAGGATGATTATTGATAGATATGTACTTATTGCCATTGCAGGCTTTAGTTTTGTGGTTACCAAAAGTTCAAGGGCAGCTTCAGTATTACCTAACAGTCTAACTTAACTTGCTCTTTATGCTATTTCAGGCAAATCTAAAGGTTCCTTTTTTCCCCTCTTCTTCTTCTTCCTCCACTCTTTATCTATTTGGTGTCATATTCTGTTCTCTTTGTGTACTTTTGACTAACTTTGTCAGTAGTTGATTTAACTTTGTATTTGCTTAGTAATTTGTCTACTTCCTTTACTGTGAGTTTATTTTTTCTGCAAACAGCTATTTAGCCTTAGGAGCAATTTCATCTAGAGCAGAGTCTTTAAGATATACTGTAGAGACAGTTTGTTGGTGGTGAATTTCCTCCACTTTTGCTTATCTGGAAATTGTGTAATCCCTGCTTCAAATTTAAATGCTAATCTTGCCAGGTAGAGTATGTTTGGTTGGAGGCCTTTCTGTTTCATTGCATTAAATATATCCTGTCACTCTCTTCTGGCCCCTGTAAGGTTTCTGCTGAGAAATCTGCTGATATCCTGATGGGGTTTCCTTTATAAGAGATCTTTTTTCTCTCTTGCTGCTTTCAATACTCTGTCCTTGTCCTTGATCTTTACCAGTTTAATTTTCATATGTCTACTTGTTGTCTTCTTATGGTTTCTTTTGCTGCAAGATCTCTGCACTTCCATGACCTGAGAAACTATTTCATTCCCCATGTTTTGGTGGTTTTCAACAATTATTTCATTGAAGAGACTTTCTACCCTTTGTCACTCTCTTCTTCTTCTGGAACCCCTATAATATGAATATTGTTCCATTTGGATTGGTCCCACAGCTCTCTTCCTATTATTTCATTCCTAGAGACCCTTTTTTCTCTCTATCCCTCAGGTTCTTTGTTTTCTTTTTCTCTAATTTCTATTTCATTTTCCATCTCCTTTACTTCTTCTAATCTGCTTTTATATCCCTCCATAGTATGTTTAATTTCATATTGTGTATCTTTCAAAATTTCTATTTCTTTCTTGAAGTCCTCCCTGAGATCTTGAATATTTTTTTCGGTAGCTCTGTGACATGTTTATGACTTTTATTTTGAAATCTTTTTCAAGAAGGTTGGTGACTTAAGTTCTGCTAAGCCCTCTTTATGGCTTTTTTTCTTGTAATTTTGTATGGAACAAATTCCTCTGTTGCTTCATTTTTTTAGTGTTTCCTATGATATAGTAACTTTGTGTAGCTGGCACTCTGTAGTTCCCAGAAGCTCAGTTTCCTGTTTGGGAGCCCCAGCTGTTTGCAGTCAATGTGTGTGTGCCTCTGCCTTGTTTGCAGTGAGCTGTGTTGCCTGTCAGCTGATTGCACCAGCAGGGAACATATTCTCTGGAGCTGTTGTGTACCTGCAGCAAGGGCAGGGGTCATGGAGCGGAATCAGAGGGTGTTGGGAGGAAAGAGCTCGGCTGTAAGTGTTTCTTGCCTTCCCAAGTATAATGCCTGCATCCACTGCCAGGTCTAGTGGGCCGAGTGCACAGGAAGGAGCCTCTGTGTTATGCTCCTGTAGCTGCCATGGGTGGAGCCACCTTCCAGCTGGCCTGGTATGATGTCAGGGCAGCAGTTGAGCAGGACCGGCACCTGCTGGGAGGAAGGAGCAGCAAGCTGTGAACCTCAGTGGGGGACCCTCAGGGCTGTGTTGCCAGCTAGGAGTTGGAGTACCTGAAGCTCCTAAGAGTTCCCAACCTGTTGGGCTGAGTATGGCAGGAAGGTTTTTTTCCTACTGCCCTTTCTCCTGAACAGTGAGCTCTGTGTAATCTTTGCCTCTTTAGTACCCCTCTCACTGCTGGGAAGACCTTAAAACTGCCTTCCTTTCTTTTGTCCCAGGTGGGCCGGTTGTGTGCACCTGTTCTCCACAAGAGGCTGGGATCTCTGTCTCTCTGAATATTCAGCCACCCTATGTCTTTGGATTGCACATTTTGTTCACTTGCAATTTGTAATTATTGATGTATATGTACTTAATTGCCTTTTTGTTAATTATTTTCTGTTTGTTTTTATAGTTCTTCTCTGTTCCTGTCTTCTCTTATTCACTTCTCTTATGAGTTATTGACTTTCTTTAGTTTTATGCTTGGGTTGCTTTTTCTTTATTTGGATTATAAGTTTTTGGTTTGTGGTTACCATGAGGTTCATATTTGATAATATTTTTATGTCGCAGTCACTTTAATTTGGTGGTTTCTTAAGTTCAAACGCATTCTAAAAGCACTACAGTTTTACTCCCTTCCAACCCATGTTTGACATTTTTGACATCATGTTTTACATCTTTTTATTTTGTGGATTTCTTAACTAATTACTGTAGATATAGTTGATTTTACTACTTTTGTTTCTAAATATTCATACTAGCTATATAAGTGGTTGACTCACTACCTTTACTATATGTTTGCCTTTACCACTGAGTTTTTTCTTTCATATATTTTATTTCTAGGTATAGCCTTTTCTTTTCTGCTTAAAGAAGTTCATTTAATATTTCTTGTAAAGCTGGTTTAGTGCTGTGAACTGCTTTAGCTTTTGCTTATCTGGAAAAGTCTATCTCCCTTTCATGTCTGAATGATAACCATGCTGAGTAGAATATTCTTGGTTGTAAATTTTTTTCTTACAGCTTGTTGAATGTGTTGTGCCACTTCCTTCTGACCTATAGAGTTCCTGCTGAAAAACCAGCTGATAGTCTTGTGGGGGTTTTCTTTTACATAACCAGTCGCTTTTCTCTTATTGATTTTTTTTTCCCGTCACTTTTCTCTTGCTGATATATATTTTAAAGTTTTTAACTCTCTTAATGATTGTAAGGTTTTTTTTTTCCACTGAGTGAGACTGCGTCCTCTACCCATGTCGGTTCTGCTCCTCCTTGTGCAGCCCCTTGTTCATCCAGTTTCTTGGTACCCTTCAGAGAAAGTTATTTCATATATAGTTGTAGGTTTGCTGTGTCTGTGGGAGAAGATGAGATCGGGATCTTCCTATGGTGCCATCTTGAAATTTTCCCTATATAATTTTATTTTCTATATGTCATGTGGAGCCCTGACCACCATAGAGATTTCTGTTCCTTCCTCCAGGTGTCATATACAGGACCCAGAGCTTCATAGACACTACTCCTGCCACTTTTCCCAGAGCACAAAAGGGTCAAGTAGTGATTTATTGCCAACCTAAGCTGAAGGCAGAGTCTCAGGAGATATATAGGATAAGGAATGGAAGAGAAGGTAAAAAAGAGTGAAAATAGTTACAGCATGGAGCTCTCTGATCTTTGCAGGCCCTTGTCCCAAGAGGGACCAGTTTGATAACTTCAAAAAGCTGCTCTCAAATCTCTAACATCTTAGATTCAATAACCATTGAATTATGTTGTTTGCATGTAGTTAAAAAGAAAGAAAAACAAAAATTACTTTATTCATGTTTTTATTATGTGCTTCATGAAGTAACAATAAGATATTTTGCTTATGCGATGTACCAGCCATTCTTTACACAGTAGGGTATAGTGTCACAGAGATGTAATGATGTAGTGTTTTCATGAGTGTTTATCATCTAAACCTTTTCTGGAGCTAAGCTCTGTGATAGACTCTACTCTCAAGAAACTCACAGACTGAGGAAAAATCACATTAGAAAACAAACAATTACCAAGCCCTATGATAAGTATCATGGTGGAAACGAGGGAACAAGAAGGGCTAAAGCTTAATCTGACACTCTGATGGAAGGATGCACAAGAATTTTTCTGATGGACAGGAATAGGGACACTTCTAGCAGTAGAAGTTGAGCACATAAAGACATGAGCATGTTAAATAACATGGTGGTTTATGAGAAATGAATAGGAGGCAATATATATGGCACTGAGTATAGGAGTACTGGCTTGGTATCATAAGATTAGAAACCTTGATTCTGCTACTGGCAGTGACCCTGAACCTTGACTGACTATGTCTAAATTTCTGTGTTTTGAGCAGTAAAAAGGACTATATATTACCTCTGTCTCAGAGCTTCTGTGATATTTCATATCATGTATGTAAAGTGCTTAGGACAGTAACAGGGCTTATCAAAAAAATACCACTTAATAGTAGTTCAGTGTGATTGGACCACAGAGTATATGGAAATGAGCAATGGAAAATGAATCTAAATTTATACATGACCACGTCAAAAGTGGCCTTATGCCATGCTAAAGAAAATCTCTGCATTCTCAAATCATACTAAAATATCTTCTGTCCTTTTACGTCTTGCAATGGAGTAGAATTGATTTTGAGGATTTCCCCTGTTATTTAAAAGCAACAAATGCATCAGAGAAAACAAGCCTCAAAGAGAAGCTTGGAAAAGGATGTCTTTTTTTACAATGTTATAAAGGGTGTTTACATGAACAACACAGCAAAATGTATTTGTATAGAAACTCTTTACTGTAAAGAGACCTCAGAGTAAGTAAACAAGAAAATGGACCCCCAACCTTTACCATATGTTACTGTGTGCCTAACATAAAAATCAATAAGAAAGAACACATGCAATTTTTATAGCCTTCATGCAGTATGCTAGTGATGCTGCTTTTAAAATTCAGAGTAACCCGTGACCCAGAGTTTCACTTCCTTAGGTCACTCCTACTTCCATCATGACAGGAAGTGCATTAGCCTCTGTCGTTTGAATATGTGAGCCTCTAGCTTACATGACATGTAAAATTTCAAACACTGGATCTTCGTTACACTTATGTGAGGCCTCCACTTTCTTTCGATTTCCTGTTGCTTTCGTTTTATTTTTATTTAAGCTAGTCTCACACCCCACCTCAAGATACATAAACATTAATTACTGTGAATAAATTTAGCAAAAGAAAAAAGTTTTTAACCACATATAATACATATATATGAGTGGTGCCACCTGGTGAGATTTGGGAAGCATTCTACTGTAGGAAGTAAATGGGTTTTGTATCCTGCTTGCCCACTAAATGACATTGAATGACAAATTAGACTTTGTGTGCTTCACTTTTTACACTTCAAAAATAGATCAGTTAAATAATTGTACTCTAAATTCCATCCCAGAACTAAGGCTTCCTGGCTGCCATGATTGTATTTATAATAAGTCCACTGTGTTCTAGTGAAATAGGTAACAAACCATTGGGAAAACCAACAAAATGAGCATGACTTGATACCACTGAAAAACCAACAAAATTATCAGAATTCTTTGAAAGGGGTATATCAGTAATAAAGACAAGGTAATAAGTAATAAGTCAAGGTTACTTACATTGGATTTAAAGGACTAAACAAAATAGAAATTTCTTTGTGGGACACATTATGATAGTTACATTTTGTTGACTCTGTATGACCCTAAAAGGCAAAACAAGCTCTTGCTAATTGAAAGGTTTCTAAATGATTCCTTTTCAAAAGAAGCAAAGAACATTATTAGAACACCTCTGAAATATACATTATGGTTTTTCAGCCACTCATTAGATGTTTCTCATTGGTAATATCCTGATTTTTCTATGGGAAACCCTCTGCTCCCCTACTCTCAGTCCAAATGTTCCTCAAAGGAGTAAACTGTACTCCTCCATCCTGAATGTTGTCATATTCCACTGGTCCTTGGGATTAAGTACAGTGTGTATCCGACCTAAACAGTCAGAGCAAATCTCAGGACTTTTGAAACAATGGGGAGAAAATGTCATCTTTTATCCATAAGACAGGGCCATTGAGTAACTGAGCAGAAAGGCCACCACCCATGTCTGAGAGTAAAATATCATCAAAAAATTTTTTCAGCATTTATTTCACCTCTTTACAAACTGATTTAATAGTAAGAGTCCAAAATCACTGACAAGTCAGCCTTATACCAATAAACACCTCTGTTCTATAAGAAAAAGGAAAAAGAAATAAGTGGTAAATTAATGCATTTATTCAATCATATTTTCTTTATTTACATTTTCAGAATATATGCAAAGAGTTTTAAGTGGAGGTCAATTCAATATGACATGCTTTTGCTTAGAAAATGTTGGTTTAATAGCCTCAAGCCACATATAGTTACTTAAATTTAAATTTAAATTTATTAAAGTTAAATAAATTGAAAACAAATATTTACTTAGTCCCAGTAGCCACATCTCAGAGGCTCAGTTGCCACATGTAGCTAGTATCTTTTGTATGGACTATACATGTATATAGACTATTTCTATCAAAGAAATTACTGTTGCATAACACTGGCTTAAACAACAGAATTCCATGAAAAGAAAAGCAGAATTCTCTTGTCCCAAGGAAGGTACATTTGGAATGGGATACACAAGAATCAACTTATAATTGTAATAGAGGATGAAAAAGAAGGTTATAGCAAGTGGACAACAGGAGCACATGGACCAGAAGTGGCTTTCCTGAGGCAGTGACATCTATGTGGAAAGAGGAAAAAAGATCCGGAGTATTTTGTCACCCCCTAAATTTTCCTTGCATACTTTTAGAGTTAATCTCTTGACACCTAACTCTAAATGATTCATCTGACCTATAGATTAGTTTTATCTTTCGAGAGTTTCATATAATGGAATCATACAGTATATCATCTTTTATTTTCTCAACTACTGTAATGGTATTCAGATATATTAATATTGCGAGTAAGAGTTGTTCATGCCTTTTTATTGCCAAGTAGTATTTTATCTACTGTATGGATGTATCACAGTTTATCCATTCATCCAGTAATAGATGTTTGCATTTGTTCTATTTGGGCTTTTATGAATAAACGTGCTATGCACATTTATGTTCAAATGTTTGTGTGGACATAGATATCTACTTGAATTTCTCTTGAATAAATATCTACTATTGTAATTCATTTCTCTTTAGTTTGTTTTGTCTAAATATCCAACAGTATATTTGTTTGAATAAATATCTGCTAGTATAATTGAATTACACTTGAATAAACATAGAAAGAACCTTGCCCATTGTCTTCCTTGGGCAAAACTGACATGAGAATTGAGGAGGATGTTCCCAAAGGGAACAGTTTCCAAAACTGTCTACTCCTAAATGGTGAGAGAAGCTTAAGTGTAAACATAAGCATAGTGCAGTCGTATATATCATTGTATGCCAACCTTGGTATTTAATTGGCAATATAACTCCATTCATGGATTTTTAAAAATCACTTTTAGAACTTTGTGTTACTTTTTTATTTATAAGAATGAATAATCCTTCCTTGTTTTAGAAAATTCTTCTCATTTTTTCTATAATTTGTACTTTGTCCTGAATGTCTATGCATTCTTTCACATAAATGAAGATCTTTTACCTAATTCAAATAAATACTTCTAATATTTCATAGTACCTTAGAGAAGAAAGTTTTACCCACTCAAGCATAACTAGAAGTTTCTGATATATTCATGCACCTAAATAATAAATTGTAGAATGTATATACATATATATAAAGCAAAATGATTCTGTTTCACACCTTGACAATCTTGTAAAAATTGGATGTTATTGTATTAAAAAAGTAAAGAATAAAATTATAATTTCTCTATATCAAGACATTCAGGTTTACATTTTGCATTTTATGTAGGCAGCTTCATATTCAGAACGCTCAGGATCCTTAGACTTCCTGCATCCTTGGTCTGAGTTTACAGGTCATGTATTATGTGTATGCTATATGTAATTACTACTTCCTTCTTAGTTTTACAGGATGAAATAACTGTATCTGTGTTTATTTCAAAGAATAGAAGTTCACAATCACATATTTAGCTATATAATTCACTATGTAATGATAAATTATGGAATAACTACTCCAAAATATTTATCTTAATTTTTAACCAATTTAATAAAAATTCAGTAGAAACTATAGCCAGATCACAAATACTTTGTTAATTTATGCACAATACAACAGTTAATTTATGCACAATACAACACAATAGGCATGAAATTCACAGATGTTATCATAAATAATACTTATCTTGACCTTAAAATTTTCTGTGAAAACTAACCAGGTGATATTAACTAAGTAATTAGATTTCTCTCCAGTGTCAGTGTATTTTCATGTATAATGTCAGATCATACATGACAGAAAGACTAGACAGGAGCATTTCCTTTGATTATAGAGGTAAAATTATCTGTACTGCTATGAAACTAAGACCAAATTGGTCAGCCAAAACATTTAAGGACAGTAAGTCAATGTCAAATATCCAATTGTGATTTTCTAGTCTTGTCTCGATAATAATACTGTGTCTTTAGAGATTCTAAGAGAAATCCATAAGATATTTTATTGAAAAATTTTATTCAATAAGATTAATTAATTTGACTAGAAATTATTTACTTAGAAATGAGCAATAGAATCATATATATATAGTAGAATTAAAAGAATGTAGCTATTATTATAATATAATAATGGCTTGCCCAACAAAACCTATCTCTGGCCCCTGTGTTCATTATTTGAATCCATTTTTAATTAATTCCTTGGGGCTGAAGAATTTTTAAAAAGTACTACCTTATCAACTGCATAAATATTCCTTAGATACAGTGATCAAGAATTATATTTCCAGACTCCATTCTCTCATTCTAATTAGCTGACTTTTTAAGGAAGAAAATCTCAGGTCTTGTCTGCCTGGAGTAAAATAAAATAAAAGGAGTGTACTTTTAAGACTGACTCCCTCCTAAGGAGCTAACTATCTGATTAAAACTCTGATTAAAACATAAAGCTAACTATCTGATTAAAACATTAAGAAAAGGGGCATCAGGAATTAGTGAGGGTTCTTTATAACAAAGATTGAAGCTATAAAATAGGCAGAATGAATCTTGGACCTGTGGTCATACTATATTCTAGAAGTATAAATTTAGAGATACTCCCATAGTAATTGTGTCACACCAGCAGAAGTAGTGTTTGGTAAAAATTATTCATTTTTGGTGGCTCTTAGGTAGCTGAGACTGTTGAATTTATTTTTGTATGCCAAGATCATCTTATCTTTTAATAAAACAGAAAAAGTTTTCAAGAGAGGAGGAGTTATTAAGACGGTCAAATATTTCTACATACCGAACCAAAGTAAGACTGAGAGGTGTTCATTTGACTTGTGATATAGAAATGGCTGATTTCCTGGGCAACTGCAACTTCAGTGCAATTGTTGGTAGGAAGAAGCCAGATTATAATAGGTTGAGAACTGAGTGAGAGGTAAGATAAAATTCGTGATGACTGTAGGAAATTTCTTCAAAGTGTTTTGTTATGAATCAGGATGAAAAAGATAGCTGAAGAAGGTTGAAGGACCAAAAGAGTTTTTTTCATTTCATGTTTTTTAAATGGTAGCATATTAAAATGCTAATGGCATAAAAGCAGAAAAAGAAAAGCTTTAACTAGAAGAGCAAAATCAATGTTAAGCAACTTCTTTAAGGGATGGGTGAGTCTTAGGTAGGAAAAACATCACAATTTTAAAAGAAACACAAGTGTTTATGTGAGCATGTTTATTAATTCATTAGCAAGATGTTGAGGGATTTTCCTTTTAACAGCACTCATTTTGAGGTGGCAGAGAAGTTATCTCTTGACCATGAATCCAGGAGGGGGAGATGTGAGGTAGTGTTGTTATAAGCTCAAAAAAAAAAAAGTGAATTTTATTAAAGTGGAGAAATGGGTAAAAAGCTGACTTTATTTTTTAAAGTGGGAACCCTGGGCAATGTAAATGACATAGCCAATATTGACATCTCAACACAATAAATAAATAAATAAATAAATAAATAAATAAATAAATAAACCTTGATCTAGTTACACCTCTAGATCTATCATCTCACAAGAAATGTAGAAGATAGAGGGACACACGTTAAGTGACACCAGAAAATGTAATCATTCTATGCTATATGTGATCCAGTTGCTTCAACAAGTCAACAGCATTTTAAAAGGGAAAAGGAACACTGTGTGTTTAATACACTTAGGAGAAATCGAGCATTAACTGGATATTACATCATTCAGGGTTACTGTTGTTTTGTTAGGTGTGGTATTAGTATTGTAGTGATTTTTAAACGACAGTGATACACATTGAAGTACTTTTTAGTAAAAAGATACAATGTCAGAGATTGGCTTTGTCATATGTCATCCCCCCCCAAAAAAGAAATGGAGCAGACTTAGAAGAAATAAATGCCCATATTTTTCATAAAAATGAAGAGATGGTGATCCAAGGCATTTCTTTTGAGATGTTTTGTTGTGAGTAATTGTGAGGCAGTTGGAAAGATTGTGGGACACAGAGGTTTATATGTTTTTAGTGGCTTTACAGCATGTTTGCATGCTGATGGAAATAATTCGGTAAGTAGTAAGAAACCGATGGTGTAGGGAAGAATAGTTACAGGCATGAAGTTGCTGAGGTGAGAGGGGATGGAATTCAGAACTCAAGCAGAGAAGTTAAAGTTCACCTTTAATAAAAGCAGGGAGACTTCATCCATAATGATAGAGAAAGCAAGGTGCCTGTGGGGAAAAGTAGTTAGCTCTTACTTAGTGGGAAGAATTCAGAGTTCGTAAATGACTACTTATCTTAAAGATCAAATATAAGGCAAGATAATATGTAAGATTAAGCAGGGGAGAAGAAGGACAAACACCACATGATCATCTCCATAGATGCTGAAAAAACATTTCATACAATTCAACATCCATTCATAATAAAAACTCTCAACAAAATGGGTATAGAGGGGAAGTACCTCAACATAATAACGGCCATATATGACAAACCCACAGCCAACATTATACTTAACAGCGAGAAGCTGAAAGCTTTTCCCTTAACATTGGGAACAAGACAAGGATGTCCACTCTCCCCACTTCTATTCAACATAGTTCTGGAGGTCCTAGCCACGGCAATCAGACAACACAAAGAAATAAAAGGCATCCAGATTTGCAAGGGAGAAGTTTAACTGTCCCTGTTTGCAGACGACATGATATTGTACATAAAAAACCCTAAAGAATCCACTCCAAAACTACTAGATCTAATATCTGAATTCAGCAAAGCTGCGGGATACAAAATTAATATGCAGAAATCTGTGGCATTCCTATATACTAACAATGAAGTAGCAGAAAGAGAAATCAGGAAAACAATTCCATTCAAAATAGCATCAAAAAGAATAAAATACCTAGGAATAAACCTAACCAGGAAGTGAAACACCTATACTCTGAAAACTACAAGACACTCATGAGAGAAATTAAAGAAGATACCAATAAATGGAAACACATCCCATGCTCATGGATAGGAAGAATTAATATTGTCAAAATGGCCATCCTGCCTAAAGCAATCTATAGATTCAATGCAATTCCTATCAAAATACCTACAGCATTCTTCAACAAACACGAGAAAATCATTCTAAAATTCATAGGGAACCACAAAAGACCCCGAGTAGCCAAAGCAATCCTGAGAAGGAAGAATAAAGCTGGAGGGATTATGCTCCCCAACTTAAAGCGCTACTACAAAGCCACAGTAATCAAGATAATTTGGTACTGGCACAAGAATAGACCCATAGACCAATGGAACAGACTAGAGAGACCTAATATAAATCCAAGCATATATGGCCAATTAATAAATGATAAAGAAGCCATGGACATACAATGGGGAAATGACAGCCTCTTCAACAGCTGGTGTTGGCAAAACTGGACAGCTACACAAAAGAGAATGAAACAGAATTATTGTTTAACCTCATACACAAAAGTAAACTAAAAATGGATCAAAGACCTGAATGTAAGTCATAAAACCATAAAACTCTGAGAAGAAAACATAGGCAAAAATCTCGTGAATATAAGCATAAGGAACTTCTTACTAAACACATCTCCTCAAGCAAGGGAAACAAAAGCAAAAATGAGCACATGGGACTACATCAAACTAAAAAGTTTCTGTACGGCGAAGGACACCATCCACAGAACAAAAATGCATCCTACAGTATGGGAGAATATATTTTTAAATGACATATCCGACAAGGGGTTAACATCCAAAATATATAAAGAACTTACAGGTCTGAACACCCAAAAATAAAATAATCTGATTAAAAAATGGACAGAGGATATGAAAAGATAGTTCTCCAAAGAAGAAATTCAGATGGCCAACAGGCACATGAAAAGATGCTCCACATCACTAATCATCAGGGAAATGCAAATTACAACCACAATGAAATATCACTTCACACCAGTAAGGATGGCCACCATCCAAAAGACTAAGAACAACAAATGCTAGTGAGGATGTGGAGAAAGGGGAACCCTCCTACACTGCTGGTGGGATGTAAGCTAGTTCAACCATTGTGGAAAGCCATATGGAGATTCCTCAAAAAACTAAAAATACAAATACCGGACTTCCAGGAAGATAATGGCATGAGCAGGGCGGCAGAAATCTCCTCCCAAAACTATATATATCTATGAAAATACGGCAAATACAACTATTCCTAAAAGAGAGACCAGAATACACAGGAAAGCACACAGCATGCAGCTACACACGAGATGACTCGTCACCCCAAGAGGCGAGTAAGATATGGAGCCGCGACACAGTAAGACCCGAGCACTCACCTACCCCAGCGCACCGGCAGGGGGAGAGGATTCAGAGCCAGAAGGGAGTGGTACTATACCCCGCGAAATAACCAGCCCCGGTGATGTGTGGGGGGAGCGCTGACACACAAAACGCGGTGTAGTGGAGATTGGAGAGACAGAGGGGCAAGATTTGAGCGGCGAACACGCCAGGGTGCTTGCAGCCGGCTCCCGGGAAGGAAAAAAAAAAAAAAGCACATGCTTTCCTCAGTGGTCTTAAAGAAACAAGACCCAGTGGAGGAGCCGATAGCCCCAGCACACTCAGCCCATCAGGCTGGGAGTCCTGGGGAGTTTCAGACACCTTAGCTGGCGACTGGTAAAGCGTTGCAGCACTTAGCCTTATCACTGAGATCAACAGCCTCCCATTTGTTCCCACACTGGCCAGAGCTATAAAGGGCCCTCAGAACGGTGCGGCCACGCCTGCAGAATAGTGGGGCAACAGCGCCACCTATAGCATCCGCACAGAATCTACTCCTGGTGGGCTTTTTTTTTTCATTCATTCTTTCTTTCTTTCTTTTCTCTTTTTAAAGTCTTAAAGAGCCCAGCTGACATGCGTGGCAACTGCCAGCAACCACTTCTATAGCCATGAAAAGACAGAGAAATATGGTCCAGACTAAAATGAACCAGACAACCCCAGAGAGGGAGCCTGAAGGGATGGAAATGCAGTCTTCCAGAAAAAGAATTCAGAATAAAAGTCATAACCATGCTGATGGATCTACAGACAAATGTGCAAGAGCTGAGGGAGGAAGTGAGGGAAGTGAGGAAAGACAATGCAGAAATCAGACAAGCAATCAACGGGCTCAACAGCAGACTGGATGAGATGCAAGAGATTGTTCATGGAATAGAAATCAGAGAACAGGAATACAGAGAAGTTGAGGTAGAGAGAGATAAAAGGATCTCTAGGAATGAAAGAATATTAAGAGAATTGTGTGACCAATCCAAACGGAACAATATTCGCATTATAGGAGTACCAGAGGAAGAAGAGAGAGAAAAAGGGATAGAAAGTGTCTTCGAAGAAATAATGGCGGAAAACATTACCATGCTGGGGAAGGAAATAGTCTCGCAGTTCACAGAAGCCCACAGATCCCCCAACACAAGGGACCCAAGGAAGACAACACCAAGACACATAATAATTAAAATGGCAAAGATAAAAGATAGAGACAGAGTATTAAAGGCAGCTACAGAGAGAAAAAAGATCACCTACAAAGGAAAACCCATCAGACTATCATCAGACTTCTGAACAGAAACCTTACAGACCAGAAGAGAATGGCAGGATATATTTAACGTAATGAAACAGAAGGGCCTCGATCCAATAATATTGTATCCAGCACAATTATCATTTAAATATGATGGAGGGATTAAACAATTTCCAGACAAACAAAAGTAGAGAGTTTGCCTCTCATAAACCACCACTACAGGATATCTTAAATGGACTGCTCTAGAGGAAAGCACCCCTAAGGCTAAAAAGATGTCACCAGAAAAAATAAAATCATAGGAAAGAAAGCAGACCATCCAAATACTAACTAAAGGCAAAGAATCAAACACCTAGTATATACAGAATGGAGGAGGAAGAATAAGAAGGGAGAGAAATAAAGAAACATCAGACTGTGTTTACAATAACTTAACAAGAAAGTTAAGTTAGATTGTTAGATAGTAAAGAAGCAACCCTTGAACCTTTGGTAACCACGAATCTAAAGCCAGCAATGGCAATAAATACATATCTATCAATAATCACCCTAAATTTAATGGACTGAATGCACCAATCAAAAGACACAGATGAACAAAATGGATAAAAAAGCAAGACCCATCTATATGCTGCTTACAAGAGAGGCACCTCAAACCCAAAGATATACACAGACTAAAAGTGAAGGGATGGAAAAAGATATTTCATGCAAACAACAAAGAGAAAAAAGCAGGTGTGGCAGTACTTGTATCAGACAAAATAGACTTCAAAAGTAAGAAAGTAGCAAGAGATAAAGAAGGACATTACATAATGATAAAGGGGTCAGTCCAACAAGAAGATATAACCATTATAAATATATATGCACCCAACACAGGAGCGCAGGCATGTGTGAAACAAATATTAACAGAATTAAAGGAGGAAATAGACAGCAATGCATTCATTTTAGGAGACTTCAACACACCACTCACTCCAAAGGACAGATCAACCAGACAAAAAATAAGTAAAGACACAGAGGCACTGAACAACACACTAGAACAGATGGACCTGTCAGACATCTACAGAACTCTGCACCCAAAAGCAGCAGGATACACATTCTTCTCAAGTGCACATGGAACATTTTCCGGAATAGACCACATACTAGGCCACAAAAAGAACCTCAGTAAACTCAGAAATACTGAAATCCTACCAACCAACTTCTCAGATCACAAAGGTATAAAACTAGAAATAAATTTTAGAAAGAAATCAAAAAGGCTCACAAATACATGGAGACGTAACAACATTCTCCTAATTAATCAATGGGTTAAAGACCAAATCAAAGAATATATGGAGACTAATGACAACAACAACACAAAGCCACAACTTCTGTGGGATGCAGCAAAGGCAGTTCTAAGAGGAAAGTATATTGTAATCCAGGCCTATTTAAAGAAGGAAGAACATTCCCAAATGAATAGTCCAAAGACACAATATTGAAATCAGAAAAAGAAGAACAAATGAGGCCCAAAGTCACCAGAAGGAGGGACATAATAAAGATCAGAGAAGAAATAAATAAAACTGAGAAGAATAAAACAATAGAAAAAAATCAATAAAACCAAGAGCTGGTTCTTTGAAAAAATAAACAAAATAGATAAACCCCTAGCCAGACTCATTAAGAGAAAAAGAGAATCTGAGAATCTACACACATAAACAGAATCAGAAATGAGAAAGGAAAAATAACGATGGACCCCACAGAAATACAAAGAATTATAAGAGAATATTATGAGAATCTATATGCTAACAAGCTGTAAAACATGGAAGAAATGGACAGCTTCTTAGAAAAATACAACCTGCCAAGACTGACCAAGCAAGATACAGAAAAAGTAAACAGACCAATCACCAGCAACGAAATTGAATTGGTAATCAAAAAACTACCCAAGAACAAAACCCCCTGACCAGATGGATTCACCTCTGAATTCTACCAGACATATAGAGAAGAAATAACACCCATTCTCCTTAAAGTTTTCCAAAAAATAGAAGAGGAGGGAATACTTCCAAACTCATTCTATGAAGCCGGCATCACTCTAATACCAAATCCGGGCAAAGACCTCACCAAAAAAGAAAATTACAGACCAATATCCCTGATGAACATAGATGCAAAAATACTCAACAAAATATTAGCAAACCGAATTCAAA
The DNA here is from genome assembly GCA_032199065.1 of Smutsia gigantea. NCBI lineage: Eukaryota > Metazoa > Chordata > Mammalia > Pholidota > Manidae > Smutsia > Smutsia gigantea. The sequence goes on from JAVSCE010015011.1 coordinate 82,253, forward strand.
AATACATCAAGAGTATCATACACCATGATCATGTGAGATTCATCCCAGGTATGCAAGGATGGTACATTCGAAAATCCATCAACATCATCCACCACATCAACAAAAAGAAGAACAAAAACCACATGATCATCTCCATAGATGCTGAAAAAGCATTTGACAAAATTCAGCATCCATTCCTGATTAAAACTCTCAACAAAATGGGTATAGACGGCAAGTACCTCAACATCATAAAGCCCATATGACAAACGCACAGCTAACATCATACTTAACGGTGAGAAGCTGAAAGCTTTTCATCTAAGATCAGGAACAAGACAGGGATGCCCACTCTCTCCACTGTTATTCAACATAGTACTGGAGGCCCTAGCCACAGCAATCAGACAAAACAGAGACATACAAGGCATCCAGATTGGTAAAGAAGAAGTCAAATTGTCACTATTGGCAGATGACATGATACTGTACATAAAAAACCCTAAAGATTCGATTCCAAAACTACTAGAAGTAATATCTCAATTCAGCAAAGTTGCAGGATACAAAATTAACACACAGAAATCTGTTGCTTTCCTATACCCTAAAGATGAACTAACAGAAAGAGAAATCAGAAAAACAATTCCATTCACAATTGCATCAAAAAGAATAAAATACCTAGGAATAAACCTAATGAAGGAAGGGAAAGACCTGTACTCTGAAAACTACAAGACACTCCTAAGAGAAATTAAAGAGGACACTAACAAATGGAAATTCATCCCATGCTCTTGGCTAGGAAGAATAAATATTGTCAAAATGGCTATAGTACCTAAAGCAATCTACAGATTCAACACAATCCCTATCAAACTACCAACAGCTTTCTTCAATCAACTGGAACAAATAATTCTAAAATTCATATGGAACCACAAAAGACCCCGAATAGCCAAAGCAATCCTGAGAAGGAGGAATAAAACAGGGGGAATTACGCTCCCTGACTTCAAGCTCTACTACAAAGCCACAGTAATTAAGACAATTTGGTATTGGCACAAAAACAGACCCACAGACCAGTGGAACAGAATAGAAAATCCAAACATTAACCGAAACATATACAGTCAGTTAACATTTGATAAAGGAGCCTTGGATATACAATGGGGTGATGACAGCCTCTTTAGCAGCTGGTGTTGGGAAAACTGGACCGCTGCATGTAAGAGAATGAAACTGGACTACAGTCTAACCCCATACACAAAGGTAAACTCAAGGTGGATCAAAGACCTGAATGTAAGTCATGAAACCATAAAACTCTTAGAAAAAAACATAGGCAAAAATCTCTTGGACATATACATGAGTGACTTCTTCATGAACATATCTCCCCAGGCAAGGGAAACAAAAGCAAAAATGAACAAGTGGGACTATATGAAGCTGAAAACTTCTGTACAGCAAAGGACACCATCAGTAGAACAAAAAAACATCCTACAGTATGGGAGAATGTATTCATAAATGACGTATCTGATAAGGGGTTGACATCCAAAATATAAAGAACTCATGCACCTTAACAAACAAAAAGCAAATAATCCAATTAAGAAATGGGCAGAGGACATGAATAAACACTTCTCTAAACAAGAAATTCAGATAGCCAACAGGCACATGAAAAGATGCTCCACATCGCTAATCATCAGAGAAATGCAGATTAAAACCACAATGAGATATCACCTCACACCAGTGAGGATGGCCAACATCCAAAACAGAAACAACAAATGTTGGCGATGATGTGGAGAAAAGGGAACCCTCCTACACTGCTGGTGGGAATGCAAATTAGTTCAACCATTTTGGAAAGCAGTATGGAGGTTCCTCAAAAAATTCAAAATTGAAATACCACTTGACCCAGTAATTCCACTCCTAGGAATTTACCCTAAGACTGCAGCAACCCAGTTTGAAAATGACATATGCACCCCTATGTTTATCACAGCATTATTTACAATAGCCAAGAAATGGAAGCAACCTAGGTGTCCATCAGTAGATGAATGGATAAAGAAGAAGCGGTACATATATACAATGTAATACTTTTCAGCCATAAGGAAGAAACACATCCTACCATTTGCAACAACATGGATGGAGCTCGTTGATATTATGCTCAGTGAAATAAGCCAGGCAGATAAAGACAAGTGCCAAATGATTTCCCTTATTTGTGTAGTGTAATAACGAAGCAAAACTGAAGGAGCAGAATAGCAGACTCACAGACTCTCAAGAAGGAACTAGTGGTTACCAAAGGGGCGGGGTGTGGGAAGGAGGGAAGGGAGGGAGGTAGAAGGTGACTGAGGGGTATTATGTTTAGTATATATGGTGTGGGGGGTCACGGGGAAACAGTGTAGCACAGAGAAGGCAAAGAGTGATCTATGGCATCTTACTACACTGATGGACAGTGACTGCATTGGGGTATGGGTGGGGACTTGATAATATGGGTAAATGTAGTAACCACATTGTTTTTTCATGTGAAACCTTCATAAGAGTGTATATCAATAATACCTTAATAAAGAATGAAAAAAAAAAGAAAGCAGGGGAGAAACTGAACAAGTTTGAAATGAAAAGAGAAAAATGAAAGAGTCCTTGAAACCCAGAAAGTATTTCTCAGTCATATTTTTCTTCTAGGGCATCTCAATAAACGCACTTGTTGGTTAACAAGTGAAAGCTGCAGTTGTCATCAAAGGATTAAGTGCCGTGTTCCTTAGATGCTTTTTCCTATGGATTCATTTTGATTTATCTTGATTTTTTTATAGAATCTGGGTAGTGAACAATTCTCAGTGATAGACTTTGATAAAGTTGCTTTCAGATAATGAAATGAAGAAAAAAGATATCTGGGGCAGTCCTGCCACGCAGCTCTTGTGCCTCTCATTTCAGTGTGCAAAACCGTATCCTCTGTTCAGACAGTGTAATTCCACACGGTTTTATGTACAGAGTGCTGCTGTAGATGTAATGTCTTTCTTTACTTTCTTTGAAGATGTATAATCACTGCAAAAGAAGGAGAAGAGTGTAATGAAAGGGAATAAAGAGATGGCCCAATAAAACTTTGTTAGATCAGAAGGTAGGGTGTGTTCACCATGTGCCAAAACACATATCATGTGAAATAATAGAATAACACAACATCCTGGTAGAAGTGGGAATTTGAAGACCAATTAGACTTTTTTTTTCTGTGTCAAAATAATGCAAGTGTCTCTGCTAAATAAATTCATGCTGGTGCACTGCTCTGAATATTGAATGATTAATAACCTTCAGTATTATTCCTGCTTAGTTTAAGAAGGACAGGCTAATGATAAGATACCATGCAACAAAACATTTCTCTGTGGATGTTACAAATTCCATTTTAATTATCTGCTCTCTGTGTGTTATATATTCCCTCAGATTATGCTCTTGTCCCTTGTGTAATTCAGTATAAACCCTCAAACCCTAGGCTTGAAAGAAAGTAGACTTTCAAACTATGACCTAAAATGCTTTTCCTGCATGGGAGCAGTTACTAATAAGTTCAGCATGCCTGAAAAAGTGACAACAATTTGAGTGAAAATAAGGTCAGGATATATATTTATTTGTTCCTACCTATAATGCTTGTTCTGTAATAACTCTGATATAAAAAACGATTTTGAGGAGAATATGAATGAAAAATACTTTATCCACGTCAAAAAGGCAGTACTTCATTATAGCCATTAATGATTTGAAGTTTCTATAGACAGTGAAAGAAGTGTTACTCGAGTCTTCCTGTTAATTTTATAGTGACTTTCAGTAACATATTGACTCTTTTTTCTGAGGATTCAATACAATTGTGAAGAAAAAAGGATAAGTATTAATCTCTTAGGTACCTCGCATTACATCCCTCATCCAGACACAATTTATTTTGAGAAGGTTTTCTTAGTATGTGGCATAACATATTATTTAAAGATTATGGGTAAAGTCTCATAAAATAATATATATTGTGTTTCTTAACTCAGATACATATATATATAAATATTATTTTCATCATCTACTCATTGCAAGAAAATAATGTGAAATAATACTACAAACAAAACTAGATACAATCTTTGCTAATCTCCTTTACTGCAGCAATCTGCAGTGAATAAAACTGCATATAGATTAATAGTCTCATTTCAAAGTTATTACATGGGAAATTAGTTTTGACATGCCCAAAAACTATTAGAAAGCAAATGGAAGATAATAAATGACATTTTATTTAGCATTTTTAATGAAGTGATATGATCAACAATAGGTAATCACCTAGACTCTTGAAGTTAGAAGAATTATAAAGCCCCTGAAGCCAAATAAGTTCATTCAGAGCATTGCTAGATAGGGCTGCTCTTCATTGTATACTAATATATCCTCCTTTCTGTTTTAATTATAGTTTCCAAAATCATTATACTGTATAGCAAAAAGGTATGCATAATGTACAGCATTTCAAGATCTCCTATGGCACATCCTTTTTAACTGGAAATTCCTATACGAACTGGGTTCTTTAATAAGAGCAACCAATTTAGAGATCTGTTCCTGTGAAAATAGATAGTCAATAGGGACAAACTTTGTAGTTATTCAAAATTTGGAAATGAGCTAGCTACTTAATTTCTTTACCTTGTTTTTTTTAAGTTTTAGTTTGCCCAAGATTTGATTTTGTGTTTTGGAACATACAGCTTTTATCATAGCCATAGCAAGAAAATAGCATACAAGAGATAACTGAATAAGATATGGTAAAGGTAGAATAGACTTATGTAAGCAGTCCTATCAATTTAGTAATTTATTACTTTTAACAATTAATGAAAATCCATATACTCAATTAAGTAGCATTGATTAGTATTGAGCAAAAAATTTTTTTAATGTGTAGTTATTTGTAGTCTAGTTTGATTGTCACATATTACCGTCAATTTAGCTACTCTGAGAACTTTTCAAGGAAGCTGCTAATAGGGCATTTTTCTGAATAATGACACTAGAAGTTCTTTTTCTCACTGGTACATAATTGATGATGAAACCATTTCTCAAGTCATCTTAAAATGCACTGTAGCTTTATAGTCAGCATTTACTTTCTTAAATCCTGTTAAAAAGATTTGAGTTTCTGAAATAATTAAAAGTATCTTAGTATATAATTTTTCTTTTATGGTATACTGAAGATGAGGACAGTATTAAAGTAAGACGAGTGTATATTTAAGTTTTTTGGAGGTGGTGAAATCTTTGTAATAGTTATAGTAATAATAGTAATATAATACAGTCATGTTAAGTATTTATAACAGGAGATTGGTGACCCTAATGCCCTTCCATGTAACTTACTTTTAATAAAAAAAATCAAAACGTACAGATTTTACAGAATAGTCATTAAGCTCAAATGAATATGGCAAAGAAATCTTTTGGCCTGGTAAAAGGATAAGAAAACTGCCAAATATTAGACATTAATTTCCTTACCTTTGTTGGAACTTCACTGTTTTCACTCCTTCAGACATAAAATACTAAGGTTGACTCAGTAATCATTTAGAGACAAAGTTAAAGTGTGAGACAAAGACCATGTGACTCTCTTAATGAAAGTCACTATTTTTTTCTTTTTATGAATTATGTAACTGATTTAAGAAATGATTTCTGTTAGAATTTATTAAATGTCTGAAATCCTTGAAAATATTAAAAGGACTATAAAAATCACCTGTAATCCCAACCTCCTGAGATACCCATATAATTGGTATTTTGTATTTCTTCCCAGTTTTTTTTTAACCAGATAAATATATACACTTTTTAAATGTGATTTTACTGGATATAGTTTCATGACTGATTTCTTTTACTTACTGCTGAATTGTGGCTTAGTAAGTATATTAGTTTTTCTATTGCTATATAACATATTATCACAAAATCAGCAGCTCAGAACAATATACATTTATTATCTTGTGGTTTCTCTGGATCAAGGGTCATAAAGCATGATGTAACTGGATCTTCTGCTCGGGATCTCACAGGCTTTACTGTGCCATTTGGGCTACAGTTTAATCAGGAGACTTGGTGAAGGAAGATTATTCTTCCCAACTCATTCCAGGTTGGGCAGAATTCACTTCTTTGTGGCTGTAAGACTGATGGCCCAGCTTTTTAGCCGGCTGCCTGTCTGTTAAGGCTGCCTTCGGGTCCTGTAGGGCACCTGCAGTGCCTTGACGTGTGGGCTTCTACAGCATCACCTCTTCATCAAGTTAAGTGCAAGGACAGTCTCTTGCTTTAGAGAGGTTCTAGGCCCTCTTTTAAAGGCTTTCCCCTGAGAAAGGACTGGCCCACCCAGAGTAATCTCCTTTTTTGATCAATTTAATACCAGCTTATTTAGAACATTACTGCATACAAAATTCCTTTCCCTTTGCTTCTAACCAATATACTATTGGTCAGGCGCAAGTCACAGATCCCACAAGTGGGGAGGACTACACAGGGTGTTAGCACCAGGGACAGAACTTGTGGAGGCCACACTCAGGTCTGTCCAGCATGCCAAGTCATTTAATTTCTCCGAAATTATTATTTGAAGGCAGTTATTTGTATAATTTCGGATGCTTTCAGTTGCCATAACAAAAGACTTATCAAGTTAATTTATAATATGAACAAATAGGTTTTCTGGTAAGAGAAAAAAGGCAACTATTAAGTATTGAGGGAATTTTAAAGTCACCCTTCTCCAACAACAATTATAATAAACAGCTGAAACAAAGGATTTTCAGCAGATTCTTAAACCATTGAATGAAAGGGTTTGGGAGAAGAAGGTAGTCACAAAATTTCAAAGTATCTCTTTAAATATTATTAATTATAAGGTAAAATGACAAATTTTCAGTGGAAAACTTTGGTAGATATTAACCTTAGCCAATTATCAAACTTAATAAAACCAGTAGTGATGAAACTGATAACATGTGTCTCTTGATCATGTATGTGCCTTGCTAAAGATATCATCACCTACTTATTATGTTGAATCATATGAAGTTTCATTTTTGTAGGTCAAAGTGAGCAAATACTAGCAATAAATATAGTCCAACCTAATTTTTTGCGTATGGGGGGGGCATTCTGCAAAACAACTGGCCTAGACTTTTCCAAAATGTTGATATTATGACAGCTTAAAAAATGTTGGAAAATTATTAACTAAAGTAAATGAATTTGATGTAACCCATTGAAATGTGAAATCTTTAATTAGGTTCTGGATTTTTTTTAGAAAACTATTGGGAAACTGGGAGAATCTGAGGATGGAATATTATTAAGTAAACAGATGGTGTCAAAGTTCAGTTTCTTGAATCAAGTCATTGTGGTGTGGAAAGAGAACAGCCTAATTCTTAGAAGACATTTGCCAAAGTACTTCAGGTTTTGTACACATACTTGAGAGGTGATGTGTTGTGTCATGATGTCTGAAAATCAGTCTTACTATATAAATATATGTATGTGTGTGTCTGTGCGTGTTAAGTGGAGAGAGAGACACCACTATATCAAAAAACATCACACATGGGGCATTGATTCTGGGATCAAGTGGTATAGTTGGTAGAGCCCCAAGGAGATTGTTAGTGTTTGAAAATACTAGCATGAAACGGAGAGGAAGGGATCCTTGTCGTAGAGTAGAGGCCAAGGAACAGCAGGGATTGCTGGCCACACCAGTAGCAAAGAGAGAGGGATGGAACCGATTTTCCCCTAGAATCTCTAGGAAGAGATTGACCCTATGAACATTTGATTTTCAACTTGTGGCCTCCAGAGCTGTTGTTTTGTTTGGTTTGTTTTAAGTCACCTACTTTGTCGTGATTTGTTATGGCAATTCTAGAAAACTAATAGACTTCCTATGACAAAAATATAAGACCAAAGAGATGAACTAACAAGTCTTTTTGGTTTTTGAAAATTTATAAAATAATATAAAGGAGATAGGACTTTCTAGGTTTAAACATAAAACACTTTCAATATCACCAGCCTTTCCCAGAAAAAAGAATCCACAAAATAAGACATGACTACAGTGCAGAGATCAATCCAGGGTACCCTGTAGGACCTTTTGTTTCTCTAAGATAAGATTTAATGACTTTTTCCTTTAAGGAAAAACTTTCTAAGGATCTGAAGAAGTTGTCCTGTAGTCCCTGTCAATAGACTTCTAGAAACCTTAGGGGCACTGTCCAAGGGCAGCTTCACATCAGACACAGGATGAAGGCCTATCTGAAGAGATCTGATGGGGTGACTTTTAGATGATGGAATGAATCCTACTAGGATTCACAGGAAATTGCAAAACAGAGATAGTACAAACTGAAGAATGGCCTTTGGTAACTGCATCTTCAAACGGCCGATAGCCCAGAAATCTATTCATTTGCAAATACAGGGTATTTCTCACCAAAATGGTAGGATCCTCAACCGATAGAGCCAAGAGTCTAGGTGGTAGATGCAGGAGTTAAGAATCACTACCAGGGAACAGGATTAGACCCTAATCAATAGAGACAAGTGCTCAACTGGATTTCAGGGTTGCTATGGACCAGTGAATGGAAAACATTCTCCCTCCCATTCATGGGAATGTCTATTGTTATTATTGTATCTTGGCTTCACCATTGTATGTTGGGTCTGTGGACAGAAGATAACCTCTCTCTAGTTTAAAGGTCTCTAGACTGAAAACAACCATACTTAATGAACATCATCCAAGCAGCTTCACTTGGACCTGAATTAGATGACAGGATCCTAACTGGTGCTGTAATAGTTAATGAGACTTTGGGTTCTCAGGAGAGGGAAGAGGCTAAGTACAGTTTGCATATGAGAAGGATATAAATAATTTGTGGACATAAGATGGACTCTGGCAGACCAAAGATGGCCATAAATTCTTTGATGTTCATTCCAGTAGGAGGGGGGTTCATGTACCCTCTGCTTGCATGTAGGCAGACACTCACTGCTCTGGCCAATAGAATATGGTAGAAGTAGTGCTGTGCTAGTTTCTGGACCCAAGCATTAAGAAACTGGAAGAATCCATTTACTATGGCCACACACCATTCTGTGAGAAGCCTCAGCCACATACAGAGGTGTTTTTTATAATGTTGTTCAGCTATGCTGAGGCCAACAGATCAGGAGACAGCTGCCGTTAAAAAGAGTTTATTGCTCAGTGTTCCCAAGAAGGGGGGAAAGTTTGGGGCAGACGTCTTTATGTGGTCCACATAGGAAAGGCAAGGCAAGGCAGGGTAAGCAGTGTCGGGATTGACTAGTTTAAGTAATTTCAGTGGACTCTGGGATCTAGGGGCATCTTTATTGATTTGCTACCTAGCACTGGGATAATTGGCTAAAGGAATATTGCCAGGGCATATAAGAGTCCGACAGAGGAGGTAGCAAAATGTGTGGGCTTTTGACTGGCTAGTTTGCATACAAAAAGCACACTCCTTGGCAAGTCATTTGCCATCCGTAAGAATTGGCTAGCCCTAGCAGGGGCATTCTCTTCCTAGTCAGCAAGGCCTTAGATGCCAGAGTACCAAGAATACAGAAAATAAGAAAATATAGTCAATGCAGGAGGCCACTCTGGTGAACGAACGATAGCCATGTGAGTGGGCCATCCTGAATACTCAGTTCACTGAAACCCTCAGGTGACTTCAGTCATAGCCACTATGTAACACATAGCATGTGGAAGACCCGAAGCAAACCGTCCAGCAGAGCTCAGTCTGCTCACAGAAGCGTGAAAGATAATAACCAACTGTACTGTGTTTTGGGGTACACAAATTCCAGCAATAGATAACTAAAACAGAATCTGTGTGTCTGTGGATATATGTGGATCTACACACACATAAGAGGGGAAAACGGCAAAATAATAACAATTGGCTAAGAATCTAGCTAATGTATATTTATGGATGTTCTTTGTAAGATTCTTTTAACATTTCTGAGGATTTGAACTTTTTTTAAAGTTTGAGGAGAAAAAAACATAAATACAGAAAAACTATATGGTGTGCAACATGGACATGAATTCAAATTGTTATGAAAGCCAGAAATAAGAACTCAACCTTTTTATGAGACTGACGATTATTTAAGGAGAAAAGTATCCCCACTACGGGTGAAGGCTGCATAATTAGAGGCCTAACCCTTGTTGAACTGTAAGAAGAGAGAAAAGAAACTGTAAATAAATGTGGCAATACTGCCACATCTAAAAATACCCTTACTTTAGGCTATTTCCAGAGATCTGGAAATTGTTGTTTTCTCTCAGCATATCTTTGAGAAAAAAAAAGTGATCTTGTATTCTGATTATTGCAAAATAAGAATGCCTATAGCTCCAAAAAAAAATACTTTTTTGGCTCATATAACAGAAGTTCAAAGGTGGGTGATGTTTCATATAAAGCTGACCATGATTTCTCAAATGTCTTGACAAGGACTGAATTTTTCCTGTCTCTTCCCACTGCCTTTCCCAGTGCCAGCATTATCCTAAGCCTGATTCCAGTAGGACAGCCAAGACTCCCTAAGGCTACCTGCATATTCCTTCCTTCAGGAAAGAGCAAGTGTCTTTAAACATATGAGATTCAGTAAGACCAAATTCTCATTATGCTCCCAAGGCCCCAGGCCATCGCTCTGTCCAGCGGATGGAATGTGATGGTGAGCCCTGCCTTGGTTATGTGGTTCGTTCCACAGGTCAGGAGTGATAGGAGCATCTCTGATCCCACCTAAATGAAACATAGATGTGCTGAGAATTGAAAAAGACAAAACAGATGCTCCCTGGGCAACTAGCCAATAACCATTGCAGCATATATTTTTTCTCCTGTTCTAATTGATTTCACTTTGTATGTTGCTTCATTTTTCTCAGGTGCTGCAAAGTGACCACTGGCTACCATTTCTGAGTTTAGAATACCTCCTTTTAAGAGATAGCCAGGCTTACATTGGAAACTTCTTGTCATAAGGCAAATTTATAAGGTAGTGCATGATACAGACTAGTCTGAGTTATATGACCAAATAAATATGGTCTTGGCCGTGAGTCAATTCCTATAGGCAGGAGGTGTCTGATGCACCATTTGGCTTATGGTTAGTGGATATCACTAAAAAGGAAGGTTTGTGGAAGGGCTGTACAGCCAACCAAAAGTTGTCCCCTGCAATTCATCATAGATGAGGTATTATGTATTGGTTTCAGATAATGTGATCGCCAAGCCCCAAGGTGGCTCCCAGGGATCTTGAATTCCTGACATTCACACACTTGTGTAATCCCTTCCCACAATGAAACAGCTCTGCTCTGGGAGTACTGTGAGGTGACAGGGTGACATCTGATGCTGGGTAATAGAAGGCATCGGAGCTTCAGCCTTGCTCTCTTGGACTTTGCACCCTGGGAGAAGCCAGGTACTGTATTTCAGTACCCAGTAAGAGTCTTACATGAAGAAAAACTTCTCCAATAGTTAGTCTCATCTTGATAGCCATGAGGTTTAGCAACATTGGGAACAGAACTTTGAGCCCCACTTATGCTTTCAGATGACTGCAGCGTCAACCAACATTTTGACTCTATCATAAGAGATTCCAAGGCAGAACTGCCCAGCTTTGTCTCTTCTGAATTCCTGATCCACAGTAACTGAGAAAGATGCAGAGCTTTATTGTTGTCTTAAGCCACTAAAATTTGAGGTCATTTGTTATGTAGGAACAGATGGCTAATATAGATTTATATTCTCTATTTTGTTAAAGAAAAATCATCTTACTGCTAGTGGAGTATTTGGGTGTGTGTTTGGTATGTGAGAATTCTGTCCTAGAGTAGGTATATTAGGTATAATAATTAAGTATTCTTTTAGAATCAAAGGAAGACACTTTTTGATTTTTATGATTAGATAATTACTGATGTATCTTCTACTTTTAAAACAATTAGCTAATGCATAAGTACATATTTCAAGTATTTCCTTTCAGCAATGTGAATGAAGTAGGCTATTAAGGAAGAAACTGGACTTCCGGGAAGATGGCGGTGTGAGCAGGGCGGCAGAAATCTCCTCCCAACACTATATTTATCTACGAAAACACAGCAAATACATCTATTCCTAAAAGAGAGACGAGAATACACAGGAAAGCGCACAGCGTGCAGCTACACCCGAGAGGACTCGGCACCCCAAGAGGCGGGTAAGATACGGAGCCGCGACCCGGCGGGACCCGAGCCCTCCCCCACCCCAGCGCACCAGCGGGAGGAGAGGATTCAGAGCCGGGAGGGAGTGGAAGTACACCCCGCGAAGTAGCCAGCCCCGGTGATCTGCGCGGGGAGCGCTGACCCACATCGCGCAGTGCAGCGGAGATTGGAGAGACAGAGGGGCAGGATCTGAGCGGGGAACGCGCCAGGGGGCTTGCAGCCGGCTCCGGGAAGGAAAAAAAAAGTGCGCGCTTTCCTCAGCGGTCTTAAAGAGACAGGAGCCCAGCGGAGGAGCCGGATCGCCCCAGCACACCCAGCCCAGCAGGCTGGGAGTCCTGGGGAGTTTCAGACGCCTTAGCTGGCGACTGGGGAAGCGTAGCCATACTTACACTTCTCACTGAGATCAACAGCCTCCTATTCGTTCCCACCCCTGCCACAGCGATAAAGGGCCCTGCGGAGCGGCGCAGTCACAGCTGTGGAATAGTGGGGCAATAGCGCCACCTACAGCATTCCCACAGAATCTACGTCCAGTGGGCATGTTTTTGTTTTTGTTTTTTTGTTTTGTTTTGTTTTTTGTTTTGTTTCTGTTCTTTCGTTTCTTTCTTGTTTTCGTTTTTTCTTTCTTTCTTCCTTTTTTTTCTTTTTTTTCTTCTCCTTTTAAAGTCTTAAAGAGCCCAGCTGACATATGTGGCAACTATCAGTGACCAATTCTATAGCCATGAAAAGACAGAGGAATATGGTTCAGACCAAAATCAACCAGAAAACCCCAGAGATGGAGTCTGAAGGGATGGAAATGCACAGCCTCCCTGAAAAATAATTCAGAATAAAAGTCATAACCATGCTGATGGACCTACAGAGAAATGTGCAAGAGCTGAGGGAGGAAGTGAGGGAACTGAGGAAAGACAATGCAGAAATCAGACAAGCGATCGACAGGCTTAACAGCAGAATGGGTGAGATGCAAGAGACTGTTAATGGAATAGAAAACAGAGAACAGGAGTACAGAGCAGCTGAGGCAGAGAGAGATAAAAGGATTTCTAGGAATGAAAGAATATTAAGAGAACTGTGTGACCAATCCAAACGGAACAATATTCGCATTATAGGAGTACCAGAGGAAGAAGAGAGAGAAAAAGGGATAGAAAGTGTCTTTGAAGAAATAATTGCTGAAAACTTTCCCTCGCTGGGGAAGGAAATAGTCTCGCAGTCCACGGAAGCTCATAGATCTCCCAACACAAGGGACCCAAGGAAGACAACACCAAGACACATAATAATTAAGATGGCAAAGATCAAAGATAAAGACAGGGTATTAGAGGCAGCTAGAGAGAGAAAAAAGGTCACCTACAAAGGAAAACCCATCAGACTATCATCAGACTTCTCAACAGAAACCTTACAGGCCAGAAGAGAATGGCATGATATATTTAACGTTATGAAACAGAAGGGCCTCGAACCAAGAATATTGTATCCAGCACGATTATCATTTAAATATGATGGAGGGATTAAACAATTTCCAGACAAACGAAAGTTGAGAGAGTTTGCCTCTCATAAACCACCACTACAGGATATCTTAAATGGACTGGTCTAGATGGAGGCACACCTAAGGCTAAAAAGATGTCACCAGAGAAAATAAAATTATAGCAAAGAAAGCAGACCATCCAAATACTAACTAAAGGCAAAGAATAAAACACCTATTATAGAAAGAATGGAGGAGGAGGAATAAGAAGGGAGAGAAAGAAAGAAACATCAGACTGTGTTTAAAACAACGTAACAAGAAAGTTAAGTTAGATTGTTAGATAGTAAAGAAGCAACCCTTCAACCCTTGGTAACCACGAATCTAAAGCCAGCAATGGCAATAAGCACATACCTATCAATAATCACCCTAAATGTAAATGGACTGAATGCACCAATCAAAAGACACAGAGTAACAGAATGGATAAAAAAGCAAGACCCATCTATATGCTGCCTACAAGAAACTCACCTCAAATCCAAAGATATTCACAGACTAAAAGTGAAGGGATGGAAAAAGATATTTCATGCAAACAACAAAGAGAAAAAGCAGGTGTTGCAGTACTTGTATCAGACAAAATAGACTTCAAAACGAAGAAAGTAGCAAAAGATAAAGAAGGACATTACATAATGATAAAGGGGTCAGTCCAACAAGAAGATATAACCATTATAAATATATATGCACCCAACACAGGAGCGCCAGCATCTGTGAGACAAACACTAACAGAATAAAAGGAGGAAATAGACAGCAATGCATTCATCTTAGGAGACTTCAACACACCACTCACTCCAGAGGACAGATCAACCAGACAGAAAATAAGTAAAGACACAGAGGCACTGAACAACACACTAGAACAGATGACCTAACAGACATCTACAGAACTCTACACCCAAAAGCAACAGGATACACATTCTTCTCAAGTGCACATGGAACATTTTCCAGAATAGACCACATACTAGGCCACAAAAAGAACCTCAGTAATTTCAAAAATATTGAAATCCTACCAACCAACTTCTCAGATCACAAGGTATAAAACTAGAAATAAATTTTAGAAAGAAATCAAAAAGGCTCACAAATACATGGAGACTTAACAACACGCTCCTAATTAATCAATGGGTTAACGACCAAATCAAAACAGAAATCAAAGAATATATGAAGACTAATGACAACAACAACACAAAGCCACAACTTCTGTGGGACGCAGCAAAAGCAGTTCTAAGAGGAAAGTATACTGCAATCCAGGCCTATTTAAAGAAGGAAGAACATTCCCAAATGAATAGTCTAAAGACACAATTACTGAAATTGGAAAAAGAAGAGCAAATGAGGCCCAAAGTCACCAGAAGGAGGGACATAATAAAGATTAGAGAAGAAATAAATAAGATTGAGAAGAATAAAACAATAGAAAAAATCAATAAAACCAAGAGCTGGTTCTTTGAAAAAAATAAACAAAATAGATAAACCCCTAGCCAGACTCATTAAGAGAAAAAGAGAATCTACACATATAAACACAATCAGAAATGAGAAAGGAAAAATCACGACGGACCCCACAGAAATACAAAGAATCATAAGAGAATATTATGAGAATCTATATGCTAACTAGCTGGAAAACATAGAAGAAATGGACAACTTCTTAGAAAAATACAACCTTCCAAGACTGACCAAGCAAGACACAGAAAAACTAAACAGACCAATCACCAGTGACGAAATCGAATTGGTAATCAAAAAACTACCCAAGAACAAAACCCCTGGGCCTGATGGATTCACCTCTGAATTCTACCAGACATATAGAGAAGAAATAACACCGATTCTCCTTAAAGTTTCCAAAAAATAGAAGAGGAGGAATACTTCCAAACTCATTCTATGAAGCCAGCATCACTCTAATACCAAAACCGGGCAAAGACCTCACCAAAAAAGAAAATTACAGACCAATATCCCTGATGAACGTAGATGCAAAAATACTCAACAAAATATTAGCAAACCGAATTCAAAAAATACATCAAGAGGATCATACACCATGATCAAGTGGGATTCATCCCAGGGATGCAAGGATGGTACAACATTCGAAAATCCATCAACATCATTCACCACATCAACAAAAAGAACAAAAACCACATGATCATCTCCATAGATGCTGAAAAAGCATTTCACAAAATTCAGCATCCATTCCTGATTAAAACTCTCAACAAAATGGGTATAGAGGGCAAGTACCTCAACATCATAAAGGCTATATATGACAAACCCACAGCTAACATCATACTTAACGGCGAGACGCTGAAAGCTTTTCATCTAAGATCGGGAACAAGACAGGGATGCCCACTCTCTCCACTGTTATTCAACATAGTACTGGAAGTCCGAGCCACAGCAATCAGACAAAACAAAGACATACAAGGCATCCAGATTGGTAAAGAAGAAGTCAAATTGTCACTATTTGAAGATGACATGATACTGTACATAAAAAACCCTAAAGGCTCCATTCCAAAACTACTAGAACTAATATCTGAATACAGCAAAGTTGCAGTATACAAAATTAATACACAGAAATCTGTTGCTTTCGTATACACTAATGATGAACTAACAGGAAGAGAAATCAGAAAAACAATTCCATTCACAATTGCATCAAAAAGAATAAAATACCTAGGAATAAACCTAACAAAGGAAGGGAAAGACCTGTACTCTGAAAACTACAAGACACTCCTAAGAGAAATTAAAGAGGACACTAACAAATGGAAATACATCCCATGTTCTTGGCTAGGAAGAATAAATATTGTCAAAATGGCTATACTACCTAAAGCAATCTACAGATTCAATGCAATCCCTATCAAACTACCAACAGCTTTCTTCAATGAACTGGAACAAATAATTCTAAAATTCATATGGAACCACAAAAGACCCCGAATAGCCAAAGCAATCCTGAGAAGGAGGAATAAAACAGGGGAATTACGCTCCCTGACTTCAAGCTCTACTACAAAGCCACAGTAATCAAGACAATTTGGTATTGGCACAAAAACAGACCCACAGACCAGTGGAACAGAATAGAAAATCCAAACATTAACCCAAACATATATAGTCAATTAATATTTGATAAAAGTGCCTTGGATATACAATGGGGAGATGACAGCCTCTTCAGCAGCTGGTGTTGGAAAAACTGGACAGCTACATGTAAGAGAATGAAACTGGACTACTGTCTAGCCCCATACACAAAGGTAAACTCAAGGTGGATCAAAGACCTGAATGTAAGTCATGAAACCATAAAACTCTTAGAAAAAAACATAGGCAAAAATCTCTTGGACATAAACATGAGCAACTTCTTCATGAACATATCTCCCCGGGCAAGGGAAACAAAAGCAAAAATGAACAAGTGGGACTCTATCAAGCTGAAAAGCTTCCGTACAGCAAAGGACACCATCAGTAGAACAAAAAGACATCCTACAGTATGGGAGAATATATTCATAAAAACGTATCTGATAAAGGGTTGACATCCAAAATATATAAAGATCTCATGCACCTTAACAAACAGAAAGCAAATAATCCAATTAAGAAATGGGGAGGACATGAATAGACACTTCTCTAAAGAAGAAATTCAGATGGCCAACAGGCACATGAAAAGATGCTCCACATCGCTAATCATCAGAGAAATGCAGATTAAAACCACAATGAGATATCACCTCACACCAGTGAGGATGGCCAACATCCAAAACACAAACAACAACAAATGTTGGCGATGATGTGGAGAAAAGGGAACCCTCCTACACTGCTGATGGGACTGCAAATTAGTTCAACCTTTGTGGAAAGCAGTATGGAGGTTCCTCAAAAAACTCAAAATAGAAATACCATTTGACCCAGGAATTCCACTCCTACGAATTTACCCTAAGAATGCAGCAGCCCAATTTGAAAAGGACAGATGCACCCCTATATTTATTGCAGCACTATTTACAATAGCCAAAAAATGGAAGCAACCTAAGTGTCCATCAGTAGATGAATGGATAAAGAAGATGTGGTACATATACACAATGGAATATTATTCAGCCATAAGAAGAAAACAAATCCTGCCCTTTGCAACAACATGGATGGAGCTAGAGGGTATTATGCTCAGTGAAATAAGCCAAGCCGAAAAAGACAAGTATCAAATGATTTCACTCATATGTGGAGTATAAAACAAAGAAAAAAACTGAAGGAACAAAACAGCAGCAGACTCACAGAACCCAAGAACGGACTAATAGTTACCAAAGGGAAAGGGACTGGGGAAAATGGGCGGGAAGGGAGGGATAAGAGGGAAAAAGGAGCATTACGATTAGCAGTTATAATGTTGGGGGGGGCACGGGGTGGGCAGTACACCTCAGAGAAGACAAGTAGTGATTCTATAGCATCTCACTACACTGATGGACAGTGACTGTAATGGGGTTGGTGGGGGGGACCTGATGAAGGGGTAGTTTAACAACTGTAATATTGCACATGTAATTGTAGGTTAATGATAATAAAATAAATTATATTAAAAAAAAACAAAAAACAAAACAAACAGAAAAAAAAAGGAAGAAACTGAGGTTTAAAGAGATTAGGGAACCTTTCCATGTTCACTCAGCTGAGTGACACACCAAGGATTCCAGGCCACACTACTGTACCTCAGTGTGGGTAAAATTGCAATATTTCCAGAATCTCTCACCTGTGAGCGAGGGCTTATCTGGACCTGAGAGGTTGGGTGGGGGGCTCTTCTTCTGCAGCCTGGTCCGAGTGACACAGGGGAGCAGAAGTGGACGACTGCTTGTAAGAAATAAACTATATTTCACCCTTTGACTGATTTTGGTTTCAAAAGTATTTGCCCGGGATTTTCCTCCTGCAGTTACACTAAGTTTCTGTGTTTTTAATAATTGCATTTTACACACACCTTCTATTCCTAGTGTTGACCCTAACTGCTCATGATTTACTATGGAATTTGAAATGGTATTTTATTTAGGATTTTGTATTACATTCGCAGAAGACTATTACTCTCTTTATCTATATATATTATATTTTGTCATTTGAGAGTCAAAATGATGATAGCTTCATAAACCGAACATTATTCCTCTTTGTCTAGATTTTGTGCTAGTTAATAGTGTGAGGATCGTATATTCCTATAACATATGAAATAATATATTTTGAAAGGGTGGAATCAAATTACCTGGTTTAGGTGTCATTTTGAGAATGTTCTTGAGTCAATATATATTTTTATGTTTTTAATTTTTTGTTTTGAGTTAATGACAACTTTATAGAAAAGTAAGATATTTTAATGAATGATTTGAAAGTTAGTTTGCCAAACTGATATAGCCTTATCACCCTCAAATACCTTACTGTGTAACTCCTATGAATAGGGACTTTTTCTCTATTACATAGCAACAAATAAGTAATCAAAATCAGGAAATTAACACTGATTTATTTTTCCATCTAATCTTCAGATCCCTTTTAAGTTCCATTACTTGTTCCAAAAATGTCTTTTCTACAAAACAGTTCAGTTTATAATTACTGGCAGCACTTAGCTTTCCTACCTCTTAAGTCTTCCATCTGAAGAGCCCCTCGGCCTTGATTTTTTTGACCTCGGCATTGCTATAATTTGTAATTATTTTGTAGTCTGCGTCTCAGTTTGGATTTGTCTGATGAGTAGATTCAGTTTACGTATCTTCAGCAGGAATATGAAAAAAGTGGCTGCATTGTCCTTGTGCATACTTTCCGGTGACACATGATTTTAATTTTTCCCATTACCATTGGTAGTACACTTTGACCACTTGATTAAGGTGATGTCTACTGAGATTATACACTGTAAAATTACTCTTTCCTTTTGAAATTAGTAGATGTTTTATATGGTGATATTTTGACTATGTAAATATCTTCTTCCTCATTATGTTTTCATTTTACTCATCCATTTATTTATTTTGGCATGGGTTCATGGTCTCTCATTTATTCAATGGGTTGCAATCCATTACTTTCACTATTGGATTGTTCATGTTGTTTCTGGATGTGACCAGTGGGAGCCATTTCAGTCTGGTTCTTATGTCCTTTTCAAATGTCCCCATCATTCATTGACCAATGCCTTGTCTCTGGCACAAGATGTTCCAAATTAATTTTGTTACTTACGTGTTCCGGATATGATATTACCATTTCTTCCAGGAGCCCTGTTTACTTTTAGTAGAAATGGTTTTGAGAAGCCAAGATCTGAGCTCTAGGTTTGTTTATGTCATTGAGGTGTCACTGATTTCAGATAGTGAACAGATCTAGAGAGTATATGTGTGTGTGTACACACATTTTACTCTGTTTATTGCTTTATTTATTAAGTTACATGTTGGAAACTTAGTTCACACTGATAAACCAGTTCCAATTCAACACCACTGGGTTCAGTTTAGTTTTTCTCTGAGCCACCTAATGGCTTGTGGTCAAGTTATTTGGGAAGAAAAGGGAATGGAAAAGAAAGAAAAGGAGTAGATAATTTTTCAATAACTGTTTTCAGTTTTCTCTATTACTTGTCTTTTCTCCAATATTTTAATTTTTGAGCTTAGGTCTATGTTCTTTTCAGAAATATTTGATCACTTTGAAAATTTCAAAGCATAGAAGAATAAGAATAAAATTCTAAATCATATTAGTTAGGAATTTTGGAAGACACTTCTCCACTGACCTCTCACAGTTCTGCACGTTATAAGAGAGGCATTAACTGGCAATTCTCTGATGTTTCTGCATTCATTGTGAGATTTTTTTTTCCCCTGGACTATCTTTTCAAAGATGTTTACATAGCAAATATAGAAGATTTTCTGTGTCCTTTCAGAGCAGAGGATGGATGTTTTGCTACTCAGTATAATAAAGATGTCTCCGCGTGAGGCCGAGGTCGAGGAGGTTTGCTTGCAGTCTATTATAGAAGACTGGAGTTTACTCTTTTACGGCACAATCTGCTGTGTGGCACAATCTCCCTCATGGGAACACCTTGTGGGAGCTGGGGCTTGGGGAACTGGCACAAGGATATAATGATACTCTAGCTTCTGATGTTGGTGTGAGTATTGAACTGTCCTTTGTCTCCAACTCTGGAGTCTGTGTCTTCTGCCAGTATCCATGACACTGGGGCAAGATAACTTGGTAGCTTGCAAGTAGGGCAAAAGTCAGATACTTTATAGTCATACAAGAAATACATTTGGCTACAAATAACAAAATCCAAATACCACTAGTGTAAAGAGAGATTTATTTCTTTAAAATAAAAGTCTTGAGATAAGCAATCCAGTAATGGTGCAATTGCTAAAGCATGTCATTAAGGACCCAGACTCTTTCTTTTTCTGATCTGCCATCTTTATCAAACATGTTTTGTTCACATGGTACAAGCATTGTGTCCATTTACCAGGTGGGAAAATGAAAGAAGAAGTAAAGCAATGGATGGAATCATTAATTTTGCCTGAAAAAAAAAATTCTTGGAGAACTAGTCAGCAGACTTCCACTTAGCATTTACTGCCCAGATCTGTGTCCACATGGACTGCCCTAAGGGCTTAAGGACAAAAGTTTGAGGATAGATCTCAAGTCAGCCACTAATATAATACTTAGTCGTCTTTGAATATGCTAAAAAGCTTTCTCATGTCTAATTTGTGAATTTTGGGTTCCCGATTTATCTTGAATGGATCTCCCAAGATCTGTTTTTATTAGTAGTAGTTTCATTTGAAAGATACCAGTATAAGGGACTTCTGCTTCTGCCTATGATGGAGTAACAGGATCTGGATTTACTCTCAGGCCTGAAATAATTAAAAATCAATCCAAATATATTAAACAATGATTTTCAGACTTTTTACATCAGTCAGCACAGGAAGATGACACCTGAGAGAGGAGATGTCATACAGTCAAGCAGTTCCTAAGCAACAGCATGATGGCAGCTGCTAGGTGATTTGCCTCTCATCCATATATTGGGCCAGAGAGGAGACAATGAGCCTCTGTGGATTTAGACAGTTTGGTACTTGCAGCAATAGTAACAACGTGGAGAGGATTTTCCCAACCTCAGTTCCTGCAGGGCGCTATGAGTGCCTCGTGTTAACCTGTACACACACTAAGGGTCCATTATGTAAGAAGTACCCAGAGCTTAGGAACCACCCCAACCTTTTTAGGGAACTACTAGCAAGCCAAGGCAGCCTTTGCCCTGGAGGAAGACATTGTATTTATTTCCCTGCTGTAGCTCCGGGAGGAAAATCCCCTGGCAAAACACCTTTGAAACCAAAATCAGTCAAGGGGAGAAATAAAGTGGGAGAAACCCATTCATTTCTTATAAGCAGTAGTCCCGTGTCTCTCTCAACCTGGCTGCAGAAGAAGAGAGCTCCCCCCAACCTCTCCTGTCCTGGTAAGCCCTTACTTGCCCATGGCATGACCTTTTGATATGGAGATAGACTACTTTTCTCCACCCCTTGGAAACACCTATTGATATGGAGATGCACTAAGGCCAGGTGAGAGATTCTGGAAATATTGCAGTTTTACCCACACCTGGTCAGAAATTTTCCTTCTGCCCTAGAGGATGAATTATCTCTATGTTGTTAGGCTGTTCCTGTACAAACATCCTTGGAAAGATAGTGTAGGACAAAAGCTGTCACAAAATATGTACAGATTACATTGAGAATTGCTTCTCAGTAGGAAGACAAACAGGGTGAGCCTTACAATTTTCCCAGTTTACTGCCTGGGGAGAGTTGCCAGGGTTCATTGCAGGGTGGGGCAAATTCATATCCTTGGATGACAGAGCCTGGTCATTTCCCTGACCAGGGAACCTTCTGTTCAGTTGTAACTCCAGCGGGGAATCCCGGGACAAAACTGCCTTTGAAACTAAAATTAGTCAAAGGGAGAAATAAGGTTAAGAAACACGTTTATTTCTTACAAGCAGTCGTCCTGTCTCTTGACCCAGCTGCAGCAGAAGAGAGCTCCACCCAGCTTCTGGCCAAGCAAGAGATTCTGGAAATACTACAGTTTTACCCACACCAGTGTTAATTGGAAAGGGTAAGTGCAATCATCTTTGCTTTGTTCCTGATCTCAGCAATTTTATTTGTAGTGGCTCCAAATGAGAAACCCCCCAAATCTTCATCAACAGTAAACAAATTATAGCATATACATAAAACAGAGTAACATTGACAATAGAAAGGAATGAGTTTGATACACCTAACAACATGAAAAAGTAACAATCAGTGAAAAAAGTCAGACAAAAAAAGTACATGCTGTATAAAATTCTAGAGATTGCTTGGGTTGAAGATGAGGGATTACAAAATGACACAAAAAAACTTTGGGGGGTAACAAATTTGTTTATTATATTGATTATGGTAACGGTTTCATGAGTGGTCAGGGTGAATTCCACTGAGTGTACATATGTTAACATGAATTTGTTCATTTAAATATGTGCAATTTATTGTACATAAATTATACCTTAAAGCTATTAAAGTGGAGGAAAACAGTTTGAAAACAATGGATTTATTTATAGAATTCTGTATTCTAATTTCTGGGTTTTTTTTCCTCATTTTTGTCTTAGTTCAAACTTCTTGAGCTGAATGCTTAATACATTCTTATTCTCACTTAATTGGTAATGACAAAACTTCGTAAAAGTTTGTTTAGAAGTATACCTTTGACCATTTATAATTTTAGTTTGGGATTTTTGCCTTGACCTGATGCTTGTTTTGAAAAGTTATTTTAGAATTTAGAGGTGGAGCTTTTAACATGAATGATTGTATTGTGTTTTGGGTGGTGATCTTATCTACAATCTCTTATGTTACTGTTGTTTGTTCATTTGTACAGAATTTTATTTGGTCCTAGTTGTTGCTATCCCCAGATCTCTTCTTCCAGGCCTGTGCATCCATGTCCTAGCCATTACAGAGATCACAGCTGCCTTTTTCTCAGGAGAATCGCTCTCAGCTAACTTGGGCCACCTCATCCAAAAGTTTAGGTCCCTCCCCTCCAGGAAACCCATAATTACTCAATGATTGACTGACAGATACAAAAGTCCAACCACCTCATCTTGAGGTGAAAGAAATTACAGATACAGTTATGCTCCAGAGGTCCCCTCCCCAGTCATGCTAAGTCTAGAATTTACTGAGTCCTCCTCCTTACTCAGCCCTTTCTGTGTTCCTCTCCTGCTTCTCTAATTCCCTTACATGGAGTTTTTGTCCCTGAAAAGGACTCTTTCAGTAAATCACAGGGGGTATCCAGTTTTCTCATGCTCTTTTTCTGGAGACCCCAAACTAAGACACCACTCTATAATCATGTGGATAAAACTGCAATATTTCCAGAATCTCCCGCGTGGCCTTAGTGCATCTCCATATCAGTAGGTGTTTCAAAGGGTTGGAGAGAAATAGTCCATCTCCATATCAATAGGTAATTACAAGGGAAAGAGAGAACATGTCCGGACTGGAGAGGTTGGGTGTGGTCCCTTTTTGCAGCAGGGTCATGAGAGACACGGGTGAGCAGAAGTGGATGACTGCTTGTAAGCAATAAACGGATTTCTCCCACTTTATTTCTCCCTTTGTCTGATTTCAGTTTCAAAGGTAATTTGTCCTGGACTGGGAGACAGATTCCACCCCTCAGGAGTTAGAAATTGATTTTTGTTTTAACAAGAATGTGTATATATTTATAAACATGCCTATATTGTTGGTAAATACATATTGATCATATACTGAAGTAGTGACAAAGGTTTCTGTCCCCAAAATATGCTTGTTTCCCTTTCTTCCCTCAATTTTCAAGCAGCAAGAGTAGCTTTCTGTATGTACTGCCACAGGAGAAAAATGCATACAGTTTAGACTTAGGAGCCAAAATCATTTTTATGCTTTTCCAAATAGACTCTTGAAACCCATAGCAGAGGAAATAATCTTGATAGCAAAGATATTCAATTGCAAGACCCACCCCATTCTCCTTCATCACAATGAATTCCAGCATGATTTACTAAATTTTTAAAATGAGAATCTTGGACATCTACTTGAGCCTGCTTTTCCTTTCACTTTGAATATCCAATCTTCAAGCAAATCTTATCAGCTCTACTTTCAAAATATAACCCAAATCCAGTGTTTTTTGAACACCTCCATTACCAGGCCAAACAATCTCTCATCTAGGTTACAGCCAACACTTCTTATTTTATCTCCTGATTCCACTCTTTTACCTCCACCCTCATAATTTTTTTCCTGTAACAATCAGATTAATCCTTTTGAAATGTAAATGAGATCATGTCCCTCCCTTATCTGGAACTTTCCATGAACTTCCTATCCCATTTAGAAGAAAATACAAAATATTTACTTAATCTGGCACCCAACTTTTTCTCCAATCTTTTGTCTTTCCACACTTGCCCTCACTCACTGGACTCCAGCCACACTTGTTTCCTTGATACTAATGCACAGTTCTGCATCAGGAAATTAGATTCAATTCTCTCTCTTGTTTGCTGTCTACCTTTTCCACTTAATGAAGGTTTTGAAAAGATCTGTTTTATTTACTGTTATTTTTTCCACATATGCAACAGTGCCTGATACCTAACAACTCGTTGTTATATAAATGAATAAAGGAATAAAGGAATGGATAAGTGAATAAATGACAAACTGAAATGGTTAGTTTTATATTTGGATCATGAATATTTTTTACAGTATTGTTTTATTCTTGGAGTTTTTGACATTCTTTTTGTGTGGGAGTATTTGCTTATCTTACATTACTCCTAGTATCTTTTATCTTAATCTTTCCACGTATTCCCTAATTTTATTCTTCTTGAATTCCACAGATTTTTTGGCTCCAATATGAATTTATATATGCATATTTAGACTGCACATTCTTGTACACATATTTAATAGACCCTTAAGTTTCAAAGGGCCATTTTGATTCCTTTTGGCTGTAAAGATGAAAATACTCAACTTATATTTGACCCTACTCTTTCAAATGTTCAAATGTGCAGTCATGCAGTCTTCTATTAAGTCCTATCAGCTCTACCTTGAAAATATAACCAAAATGCAGTGTGTTCTCAAATTTTCTACTACTGTGGTTATCTCTCAGTGGATTACCTTTTCATGTCCTCAGATTATTCTACATTTGCAGCTACATTGTTTTTGTTTTGAACTTTTCTTTTCCTTTTCCTGAAGAGATCTCCAGGGTACTTCCAACCTTCTGCTCCTGCTGGGACAGATGGCTCTCTAGGCCTGCTGTTCAGCTGTCACCTTAGGACTTGCTTTTATTTTATCATGGCTTAAATTCACCCTTTTCTGTGTCCAATATCATAGTCATTCTTAGTGAATCCTTTATTTTGCGAAAGTATATCCTCAAATCAGTAGCTCATTCTTGCTCTCTAAATGGTAATGGTTTCATGAGTTTCATGCTCTCAGTTTCTAATATCTCACCTTTACCCTTAGATCTTTTTAAATTTATCAGCATCATTCCTGCATTTAGAATGAACATTTGTTTATCCCTCTTGTATTGTTTTTCATTGATAATCTCTGCTATTCCCATGCCTTCCTCTACTCTCTATCTGAATTCCATTTAGTCAGCTATTTTGGACCTTTAGATTAATGATTTATCTCTTAAATTTTTCTTTTATGTTTTTTTGCTGTACATTCTTTTGATCTACATTCTGGGAGATTTTGTTTAC
This sequence comes from Smutsia gigantea, assembly GCA_032199065.1. Lineage (NCBI taxonomy): Eukaryota > Metazoa > Chordata > Mammalia > Pholidota > Manidae > Smutsia > Smutsia gigantea. Next base: position 108,335 of record JAVSCE010015011.1, read on the forward strand.
TTTGTTTTCCAAACTTAATATGGGATTTTTGTTTGTTAATTGTACATTTTATTTCCAGAAGATTTTTCTGTTTTTTTCATTGCTACTTTAATAATTATTGTTCATGATTGCAGTATCTTAGTGAACTATTTTTAAAGAGCCAACAATTTTTTTTATGTTACCTTCTGTTCTTCAGATTACCTTGGTTTCCTTTTGGGACAATCTTTTTATTTTTTATTTTTCTTTTGCTTTCAAATATCTTGATTATCAGTTTCTAATGATAATTGAATAAGATCTTGGTTATGGATTCACCAATAATAGGAAAGAGAAAGAGGTATTCTTGTCTACCTCCTCCACTTAAGGTTTAAAAAAGACTTATTTTGTTACTGTCATTTCTACATATCTAACAGTGGCTAATAGATAATAACAACGCATATAAAAAACTCAACTGCATATAATATATAGAATATGTTGACTGACTCTTTAAAGGATAGAATCAGGGACCTGACTTTAATGCTGGGTTTGCCGTAATTCCAGAATTTATGCTGGGATGCCAACACCCATACCCTACTCCTCACCGGAATTCTATTAAGTTATTTGGAGAACTACGCTCTTTTGGAAGTTTTTTTGGGTACATGTGAACAGCAGGCTGTTCTTTATGTGGAGGTTTGGGGAAAGAGTATCAAGTTCCTAGTGCTCAATAATACCTGGCATTTCCATGTTCAAATCTGGACTCCCTCCTCTTCATTTCCTGTATGTCAGAATTGTACAATGGCTTCCCACAGCCTGCTCGATCTGTTGGCATTCCTAAGTCCATTTGCTGTCTCTCGATATTTGATGAAACCAGTTGTCTGCACCGTGCCTTCTTTTCTGTGTTGATGTAGTAGCATATAGCTCTAAGAATTCTATCAAGGTCAATGTAATGTGATTTGTGGAGTGAAAGGAGATAAGTGTTCAGTCTACCCTGCTGACCCAGAACCATTATTGCTGCTTTTTAAAATTTTTGGACGTAACCAAATATTTTCTTGAAATATTTGATTTTCCCCATCTAATAAGAAATGAAAGTCCATCAGAAGATCTTAATCCTACTGTTATTTCTGACCTTCACAGGAGATCTTGGCAGTGAACTTCTGTGGGCCTCAAACTCAGAACCTGTAAAACTGAACTGCTTAGGTACAGGGATTTCTAAATTTTTTTCACCTCTAAAATTATGATGGTAAGCCTGTTGTAAAAATATTTATTAAGTTTAATGTTCTTATCATAGAATGCTTTCTTATTATATATTCTGAAAACAGAAAGCAAGTATTAGAAGACATAGTTATTAAACAGGAAAAAACAATCTCATTCTTCAGAAAAATAATCTTCTTTCCATTATAAATTGTATTCTAAGGGTTGGGGGGCAAATTGGTTGGCATTACTACAGTAAGCATTATACAAAAAGAGAATGACTGCTCAGTTCACTTTAAAGAGAAGCCATACCAAAAGCTCTCATAAGAGAAAATTCTCTCTTTTGCAAATGTTCATATTGCTCTCTGAGTCTTTTTTTCCCAATTATGAGAAACAGAGAGCATCCAGTTGCAGTGATATATTTGCTTCTGTTCACAGCATGTTCATGACAGCATTATGGATTTTAGGTCAATAGGCTGCAAATGAGACTAGATTTGTATTCTTGAAAGATTTTCTTTTTAGTACTAGGGAGATGGGGATACAGAAAGGCAATTGTAATACTTTTTAAGAACAAAATCGTACCATCAAATGAAACTTCTTAACTTGTATGGTTCTTAATCTGAGTTGGCAGCATACTCCTTAACATGTCTGTAAATTTGAGTTGGCAATGTACTCCTTAACATGTCTGTAAATTTGACATTATTTGAAAAGCTAATGAAGCACATGTTAGTTCCCATTTCCCCTTTGGAGATAAAGTGCTTTTGACAGATCTGAGGCAGTGATGAAATACATGTTAGTAAATTCCAACACATACAAGTGGAAAGTTTTACTCCATGGCATATCGGAGAATTGTTAAGAAGCCATGAATGTACGGCAAAACATAATTAGCTGTATTATAATTGGACCCTGGAGAAAAACTGTCCTTCTGCAGCTTGAGGTTTTCTCCTGGGACATAGGAAAGCCATAGTTCCATCCCTCCACATCTTTAGCATCAATTGAAACTGTAGAGATGATAGTACATATTTATTTGGGAAAAAGTTAGCTAAACTTCCTGAAAATATCTTCGTAAATTGGATCCTGCCATGAAGCTGTGTTTTTTCAGTGATCTTGTTATCACTTTATTGAGTTATTTAACATGTAGTTACACTCTGTGAATTTTAAAACATTTAAAGCATATGGGAAGATAATTCCCAATTATGAAACAAAAATCTAAGATTATTCACAGATAGGCGACTTAAGCCAGCATCACGGGATTGAGGGAATCTACTTCCCATGAAGATTTGTTGCTGTCTGTGGGCGACAGAATGTCTCCAGTTTTATATTATCACTAATATATTTAGAGAATTGTTTTAAGTATCAATTATGATATTCACTATAGGAATAACAAACTTGCATCATAGTTTTGCTGAAAATAATCTTTGTTGACATTCTTAGTCTCTTCTTTTTTTAAATTTTTTATATATTTTATTTTGGTATCACTAATGTACAATTCCTTGAACATTATGCTTACTAGACCCCCTATTTTCAAGTCCCCCCCACATACCCCATTACAGTCACTGTCCATCAGCGTAGTAAGACGTAATAGAATCATTACTTGTATTCTCTATTAATACTGCATTTCCCGGGTCTCACCCACTACATTATGTGTGCTAATTGTAATGCCCCTTTTTCCCCCGTATCCCTCCCTTCCCAGTCATCCTCCCCAGTCCCATTCCCTTTGGTGACTGTTAGTCCATTCTTGGGTTCTGTGAGTCTGCTTCTGTTTTGTTCCTTCAGTTTTTTCTTTGTTCTTATACTCCACATATGAGTGAAATCATTTGATACTTGTCTTTCTTGCCCTGGCTTATTTCACTGAGCATAGTACCCTCTAGCTCCATCCATGTTGTTGCAAATGGTAGGATTTGTTTTCTTCTTATGGCTGAAAAATATTCCATTGTGTATATGTACCACCTCTTCTTTATGCATTCATCTACTGATGGACACTTAGGTTGCTTCCATTTCTTGGCTATTGTAAATAGCGCTGTGATAAACATAGGGATGCATCTGTCTTTTTCAAATTGGGCTGCTGCATTCTTAGGGTAAATTCCTAGGAGTGGAATTCCCGGGTTAAATGGTATTTCTATTTTGAGTTTTTTGAGGAACCTCCATACTGCTCTCCACAATGGTTGTACTAACTTACATTCCCACCAGCAGTGTAGGAGGGTTCTCCTTTCTCCACATCCTCGCCAACATTTGTTGTTGTTTGTCTTTTGGATGGCAGCCATACTAACTGGCATGAGGTGATATTTCATTGTGGTTTTAATTTGCATTTCTCTGATGACTAGTGATGTGGAGCATCTTTTCATGTGCCTTTTGGCCATCTGAATTTCTTCTTTGGAGAAGTGTCTGTACAGCTGCTCTACCCATTTTTTAATTGGCTTATTTGCTTTTTGTTTGTAGAGATGAATGAGCTCTTTATATAATTTGGATGTCAACCCATTATTGGATATGACATTTATGAATATATTCTCCGATACTGTTCTACTGATGGTATCCTCTGCTGTACAGAAGCTTTTTAGTTTGATATAGTCCCATTTGTTCATTTTTGCTTTTGTTTCCCTTGCCTGGGGAGATATGTTCATGAAGAAGTTGCTCATGTTTATGTCTAAGAGATTTTTGCCTATACTTTTTTCTAAGAGTTTTATGGTTTCATGACTTACATTCAGGCCTTTGATCCATTTTGAGTTTACTTTTGTGTATGGGGTTAGACAGTGATCCAGTTTCATTCTCTTACATGTAGCTGTCCAGTTTTGCCAACGCCAGATGTTGAAGAGGCTGTCATATCCCCATTGTATATCCAAGAATCCTTTATCATATATTAATTGACCATATATGTTTGGTTTAATATCTGGACTCTCTATTCTGGTCCACTGGTCTGTGGGTCTTTTCTTGTGTCAGTACCAAATTGTCCTGATTACTGTGGCTTTGTAGTAGAACTTCAAGTCCGGGAACGTAATTCCCCCTGTTTTATTCTTCCTTCTCAGGATTGCTTTGGCTATTCAGGGGCCTTTGTGGTTCCATTTGAATTTTAGAACTATTTGCTCTAGTTAATGAGGAATGCTGTTGGTATTTTGATAGGGATTGCTTTAGGCAGGATGGCCATTTTGACAATATTAATTCTTCCTAGCCAAGAGCATGGGATGAATTTCCATTTATTAGTGTCCTCTTTAATTTCTCTTAAGAGTGTCTTGTAGTTTTCAGGGTATAGGTCTTTCACCTCCTTGGTTAGGTTTATTCCTAGGTATTTTATTCTTTTTGATGTGATTGTGAATGGAATTGTTTTCCTGATTTCTCTTGCTGCTAGTTCATCGTTAGTGTATAGGAATGCAACAGATTTCTGTGTATTAATTTTGTATCCTGCAGCTTTGCTGAATTCAGATATTAGATCTAGTAGTTTTGGAGTGGACCCTTCAGGGTTTTTTATGTACAATATCATGTCATCTGCAAACAGGGACAGTTTAACTTCTTCCTTGCAAATCTGGATTCCTTTTATTTCCTTGTGTTGTCTGATTGCTGTGGCTAGGACCTCTAGAACTATGTTGAATAGAAGTGGGAGAGTGGGCATCCTTGTCTTGTTCCCAATCTTAAAGGAAAAGCTTTCAGCTTCTTGCTGTTAAGTATAATGTTGGCTGTGGGTTTGTCATATATGGCCTTTATTATGGTGAGGTACTTGCCCTCTATACCCATTTTGTTGAGAGTTTTATCATGAATGGATGTTGAATTTTGTTGAATGCCTTTTCAGCATCTATGGAGATGATCTTATGGTTTTTGTTCTTTTTGTTGATGTGGTGGATGATGTTGATGTATTTTCGAGTGTTGTACCATCGTTGCTTCCCTGGGATGAATCCCACTTGATCATGATGGATGATTTTTTTGATATATTTTTGAATTCAGTTTGCTAATATTTTGTTGAGTATTTTTGCATCTATGTTCATCAGGGATATTGGCATATAATTTTCTTTTTTTGTGGTGTCTTTGCCTGGTTTTGGTATTAGGGTGATGTTGGCCTTGTAGAATGAGTTTGGGAGTATTCCCTCCTCTTCCATCTACTTTTTGGAAAACTTTAATGAGGATGGGTATTAGGTCTTCACTAAGTGTTTGATAAAATTCAGCAGTGAAACCATCTGGTCCAGGTTTTTTGTTCTTAGGTAGTTTTTGATTACCAATTCAGTTTCTTTGCTGGTAATTGGTCTATTCAGATTTTCTATTTCTTCCCAGGTCAGCATTGGAAGATTGTATTTTTCTAGAAAGTTGTCCATTTCTTCTAGGTTATCCATTTTTTAAGCATATAATTTTTCATAGTATTCTCTCATAAATCTTTGTATTTCTGTGATGTCCGTAGTGATTTTTCCATTCTCATTTCTGATTCGTTTTATGTGTGTAGACTCTCCTTTTTTCTTGATAAGTGTGGCTAAGAGTTTATCTATTTTGTTTATTTTCTTGAAGAACCAGCTTCTGCTTTCATTGATTCTTTCAATTTTTTATTCTTCTCAATTTGTTTCTGCTTTAATCTTTATTATGTCCCTCCTTCTACTGACTTTGGGCCTCATTTTTCTTCCTTTTCTAATTTCATTAATTGTGAGTTTCGACTGTTCATTTGGGATTGTTCTTCTTTCCTGAGGTAGGCCTGTATTGCAATATATTTCCCTCTTAGCATGGCTTTCACAGTGTCCCACGGATTTTGTGGTATTGAATTATTGTCGTTTGTCTCCATATATTGCTTGATCTCTGTTTTCATTTGGTCATTGATCCATTGATTATTTAGGAGCATGTTATTGAGCCTCCATGTGTTTGTGGGCTTTTTGTTTTCTTTCTGTAATTTATTTCTAGTTTCATACTTTTGTGATCTGAGGAGGTGTTGGTACAATTTCAATCTTTTTGAATTTACTGAGGTTCTTTTTGTGGCCTAGTATATGATCTATTCTTGATAATGTTCCATGTGCACCTGAGTAGAATACGTATCCCGTTGCTTTTGGATGGAGTGTTCTATAGATGTCCGTTAGTTCCATCTGTTCTAATACGTTGTTCAGTGCCTCTGTCTCTTTACTTATTTTCTGTCTGGTTGATCTGCCCTTTGGAGTGAGTGGTGTGTTGAAGTCTCCTAAAATGAGTGAATTGCATTCTATTTCCCCTTTTAATTCTGTTAGTATTTGTTTCACATATGTAGGTGATCCTGTGTTGGGTACATAGATATTTATAATAGTTATATCCTCTTGTTAGACTGATCCTTTTATCATTATGTAATGTCCTTCTTTGTCTCTTATGACTTTCTTTGTTTTGAAGTCTATTTTGTCTGATACAAGTACTGTAACTCCTGCTTTTTTCTCACTATTCGTTGCATGAAATATCTTTTTCCATCCCTTTACTTTCACTCTGTGTATGGCTGGGTTTGAAGTGAGTCTCTTGTAGGCAGTGTATAGACGGGTCTTGTTTTTTTTATCCATTCAGTAACTCTATGTCTTTTGTTTGGTGTATTCAGAGCATTTACATTTAGGGTTATAATCGGAAGGTATGTACTTATTGCCATTGCAGGCTTTAGATTTGTGGTTACCAAAGGTTCAAGGGTAATTCCCTTTCTATCTAACAGTTTATTTAACTCACTTCATATGCTATTACAAACACAACCTTAGCGTTCTTTCTTTCTTTTTTTTTCCTCCTCCATTCTTTGTTTGTTATGAATCATATTCTGTACTCTTTGTTTGTCCCTTGGGTGACATCTATTTAGCCTTAGGAATACTTCCGTCTATAGGAGTCCCTACAAAATGCACTGTAGAGGTGGTTTGTGGGAAGTAAATTCTCTCAGCCTTTGCTTATCTTAAAATTGTTTAATCCCTCCATCAAATTTAAATGATAACCTTGCCGGGTACAGTATTCTTGGTTCAAGACCTTTCTGCTTCATTGCATTAAATATGTCAGGCCACTCCCTCTGGCCTGTAAGGTTTCTGTTGAGAAGTCTGATGATAGCCTGATGGGTCTTCCTTTGTATGTGATCTTTTTCTCTCTCTAGCTGCTTCTAAAAGTCTGTCTTTATCCTTCAACTTTGCCATTTTAATCATTATATGTCTTGATGTTGTCTTCCATGGGTCCCTTGTGTTGGGAGATCTGTGCACCTCCATGTCTTGAGAGACTATCTCCTTCCCCAGATTGGGGAAGTTTTCAGCAATTACCTCCTCAATGACACTTTCTATCCCTTTTTCTCTCTCTTCTTCTTCTGGTACCTCTATAATGCGAATATTGTTCTGTTTGGATTGGTCACACAGTTCTCTCCATATTCTTTCATTCTTAGAGATTTTTTTTTCCTCTCTGTGCCTCAGCTTCTTTGTATTCCTCTTCTCTAATTTCTATTCCATTTACCATCTCTTTTCCTACATCTAATCTGCTTTTAAATCCCTCCATTGTATGTTTCATTTCAAGTATGAAATTTCTTAATAATTGAAAATCCACCTTAAATTTGTTCCTGAGTTCTTGAATATTTTTCTGTACCTCCATAAGCATGTTTGTAATTTTTATTTTGAACTCTCTTTCAGGAAGATTGGTGAGTTCAGTTTTATTTGGCTCTCTTTCTGGGGTTTGTGAGATTTTGGTCTGAACCATGTTCTTTTGATGTTTCATATTTCTGTGTGGTGCCCCCTAGTGCACAGCAGCTGCAGTCTCCGGAGCTGCTCAGCCCCTAGAGTGAGGTTGGCGGTCGTAGTGTAGTGAAGCCAGAGCCTGGGGGGAGGTATGATCTGTTTTCTTATTCCCATCTATGGCGCCTGTCTCTGGTGTCAGAGCCAGTGGGCCAAGCACACACGTGTAAGCCTCTGTGCTTTGCGTTTCTACCTGTTGTAGGTCGGGCCTCCCTCTGGCTGGCCCGATGCCAGCACAGTGGCTGCAAATTTGCAAACCAGTGCTGGCAGGGTAGGAGGAAGGTGCAGCAGGCTGTGTGACAGAGTGGGGGGCCTTGGAACTGAGTAGGCAGCCAAGGGGATTGAGCACCTGAAGCTCCTCAAAGTCCCCAAGAAGCTGGGCAGAGTGCACCTGGACAACCTTGTCCAGCTCTCCCTTCTCCCGTGCAGCAAGCTCCGCCCAAACCCCACCCCTTCAGCAGACCTATCGCTGCTAGGAAGTCTCTCAGACTGCCTGCGTTTCCTCTGACACAGACCAGCCGGATGGTCGGAATGTCAGTCTCTCAAACACTGGGCCTCTCCGAACTCCCCAACGTCCCGAGCACCACACAATATTGGTTTCTGCTCACAAAGCAGATCTCCAGGAATAGATGTTCAGCAGTCCCAAGTTTCCACTACCTCTCTGCTCCGTTTCTCTTCCTCCAGCCGGTGTGTCGGGGTGGGAGAAGGGCTTGCGTCCCGCCGGATTAAGGCTTTTGTACGTTACCCTGTATTGTGAGGTCTGCTCGGTTTGTGAGGTCTGTATGCAGTCTGGTTCAGCCTTCTTTCTTGTTGCTGTTTTAGGGTTAGTTTTATTAACTATATTTTTGTACTATTTGTGGTTTTGAGAGGAGTTCTCCATCTCACCTCTCATGCCGCCATCTTGAATCCTTCCACTTAGTCTCTTTTTAATTGCTCTTTTTTCTCTAGTCCCCAAACCCTTTGCTCCTCAGCCTTTAGGCCCCATTCCACTCTGCTTCTCTGTTTTGTGCATGCGGCATTTTTATAACTCTTGTTTGATTCCCAATAACAGAGGTCATATTTTATTAGTTTTTGTTACACTGATGCTTCATGTGTAGATGGATATTTGTTGAGTTTGTCATGGAGTTATCTAGATTTTCTTTTTTAAAAGCTAATCCTTTTCATTTTCGCCTACCTTTAAATTCATAGAATGTTGTAAAAATAATAAGAGAACATTGCTCTTTGACCAAGCTGCTGAAAAGTAAGAAACACAATGAAACAATGAATAGATTGTAATGAATGACAAGTCAAGTCAAACTAGAGTTTGAAAATCTAAGCAATAACTGAGGCTTTTAATATCTATAGAAAGAAATTTTATCTTTTAGGAGAAGGTTTGTAAACACCAAATTATCCTTTCAAAGCACTTTAAACACAAAAATGTTAAATACTCTAGGTAAATGTATTAATGTTTGTAAACTGGATTATTAAGTGTTTGAATAATCTCAAAATGTCCAAAGTATGGGGATCACACCACATCCTAACAAACATAGTCGTAATTTTCTTAAACAGTTTTCTTACTTTCACCATTTGTGTTTTGCTCCCACTTTCTTCAAAATTTGTGGCGCAACTTCCATAAAGAAAGCAATTTCTGAGATATAGCCACTTAAAACTGTTAATCATCAGATCATGATTACAGAAAAATTATTTAGCCAATGCTTTATTTTAAAACCAGCTGAACACTGATCTGTTTGCACTTCCTCCTACCTTCCTGCACCTTCCTCTCTTTGTCCCTAATCTTTGGTTTCTGTTACAGAGCCTATTCATATACTGGTTGGACCTTGTCTCTCACCCACATACATCCTGCTGCTTGGCAGGTAACCATGACAATATTTCATAGCACTGAGGTTATGTGCCATATAAAATGAAGCCATGCTGTCTTAAATCTACTAACAAACACACCTTTCCCAAAATACACACATGTACACAAATATTATATTAAAACTGCCTGACATTTGGGAAGTCTTAAAAGACTGAGTGTGTAATCAGATGATTTAGTGAGTGGGAAGAGATCATGATTCTTTTGTTAGGAGCTAATAAAAGCATATGAATCCTTTCTAATGCAAAAATAGTATCTTTATCTTAATTTTTTCTCAATCATTATTTCAAATACTTTCACTCTTTCAATACCTACCTTTTTCAGATTTACATTATTAGAAACACTTGCTAATTAACAATCACAGCAAGGTTGGGGTAGATATATTTCCTGGTACACAATTATTAATAACTATTAGTTCCTTACTATTTCTAACCAACCATCTCTGTACAACATAAAGAAACTGGTCAAGAAATGAGAAGACTGAGATTCAGATTCTAGGCAACCATCAAAATCAGTGGATCATCCATTCACAGCTCTTCAATGTATAGACTATATCTTAAGATTTTGTTGAGCCACACTTAGGGATTCAATTATCGCCTCTTTATTTGGAGTTCAAATATCTCTCATTTTGGCTCCTCTAGAGAGCTCCAGTTCATTACTGAGTTGAGATAATATCATAAAAACCCATCAAAAATAAATATCTTTTGAGCAAAATTGGAAATCCTGACCTAGTACTGAGCACAAAAGAAAGATAATAGAGGTTAACCTGGAAGTGAGAGGATTTACAATTAAGTTGGAGACTTAAGTCATATCTTATTGAATCTTTTTTTAAATGGTTTCTTTCCTTATTAAACCAGTATATTTTCAGTGGTCAGTATTGCTACACTCACTCTTAGATGTGTCCAGAAAGTGAGACACAGGCAAGCCCTCAAGGAACTCATACTCCATCCCTCCCATTCTTTGTCCTTCCACTATGTTTCCTTAGTTCATGTTCTTAACTCAATTCTAGAGTCAGAATCCTTGAACATTTTCCAATCTGTTAATTATGTGCCAGATTAAATTCTTGAAAAGAAAGTCTCCAATATATCACCAACTGTAAAAGTTTCCAGCAGAATAAAGCTTGCCATTGAAAACTTTCCAAACCTCAGTAAAACCGGTGTTATCCCAGTACCATATTTTTGCTTCTGCCTGGCACTTCCCACTGTTTACCACTTATCAATATTTCAAGACTAACTTAGGCTACAACTGCTCTTTGAAGCCTTCTCGGATATTCAGAGTGATATCATTAATAATAAATAATAGCAAATAGTGACAGTAATAATAATATCTAATGCTTGGAGATTAGATTTACACTCAAGATTTGCTCCATGATCTGTGCCTTACACATATTATGCCACTTAATCTCTATATTAGCTTTCTGTTACCACTGTTAAATTGCTACAAGTTTACTGGTGTAAAACAGCACTAATTTCTTATCTACAGTTTGTAGGTTAAAATACAAATGGGTATAATGTGGACAGGGCTGCATACCTTTCTATAAGCTCTAGGAAAAATCTGTTTCCTTGCCTTTTCCAGCTTCTAAAGGAGTCATTGGCACCCAGCTCCCTTAGAGCATATGACATGTAGGACAGCAGTGGTTAAAAACATTAGCCCTAGATTCAGGAAGCCTGGGTTTGAATTCTAACACTTCTCCCAACTCTGTGTGACTTGAAAAGTTGTCTTTAATGTAATTCTGTGCCTTTTTCCTCTTCTTTTAAACAGGGATAATAATGGTCCCAATCTCATGGGGTAGTTGTGAGGATTAAATGAATTAATCCATGTAAGGACTTCTTCCAACAGCTCCTGGGAGACAGAAGTACTCAAGAAATGTCAACATTTATTGTTGTTATCATTATACAAGCCTGTGCAGACATCAAGGTTGCTGCTTCCAGAGGGAGGGTGAGCAGCATGACCCTGCAGTGAATGAAAGTGCCGAGCGCTGTGCTGATGGGAGAGATCCATTAGTAAGGAAAAGCAAAAGACAATTTTAGTAACTTGCAAGACCGTGGATAGTTAGAGGTGGGAATAATGTCCATTAAATATTTCTTAGGATGTTTCTATGTGTTGAATGATATAGAACACTTAATCTGGAGCCTGTAAAAAAAAATTCTCTAATGATGTGAATTTGTCTTTAAGGCTACTGGGATTTGTTCTTATCTTTACTTTTGTCTTAGGCTGGGTTCCCTGGAAGCTGTTCATCAGTTTAGGATTCTTGTTCAAGTGATTTCTTGGGAAAAGGGAAGTGATGAGCATAAGATAGGGCAGGAATGTGGCCTCAGATATAGGCTAGTTCTATTCTGAGACCCTGAGGAGGCTCTGAGCAAAAATTAGACCAAATTATTTCCAGGTTGAGCAAGGGGAGCAGCTATTGTGTGCTCCCATGCCAGACAGCTGAGCTCTGGCTGAGGGAGAGCTTTTGAGGTGAGGTATCTACAGCTGGGCAATGTTTAGGAGAAGGGGACAGCAGTGAGTTGGTATCGGCTAACACAGCAGCTGATACGGGGGGTGGGGGGGGGCACTGGCCGGTAAAGAGGATCTGAGAAGGGTTCTAACACTATCCGTTACATATCTGAGTTCTTCCCTGTGTATTGGGTCTTCCCATTCATTTTGCCCTCTAACACCTAGGCTACTCATGAGCCTAAAGTAGAAAGAGCCTTTTGTTTCTATACTCTGGATGTGCGTGTGTGTCTGTGTGTATGTATGCCATACACACATACACACAAATATACAAATTACATATATATAATTACCTATATGTATATTACCATGTAATCTGATGTTCTTTCTGGTTTCACTAATCTGAGGTGTATAAAAAAGGAAACAGTGGCATTAACAGAAAAGCAACTCCCTTGCTAAGTCCCACCAGCAGAATGTCTGTAAAACTAGGTCCCATCCTCATCTTCCTGGTTCTAGGGTATTTCATGTGTACTCCAGAAGACCATACTTCTCTCTTCTACGTTAAAGTGCTTGCCATTTCTCTCTGTGCTATTTCTGTCTTCCTACTCATAGCTTGTTTTGGGCCATTTCTACCACTGCTTTCTGATCTTATTGTGGTGTAATTATATTTACATGTTTCTCCCAGTAATTATACCAAACTGGGTATATATGTCCCCCCCTGCTATTATATTCTATAAGTCATTGTATTCAAATCATTGACACAGTGCATGCTGCCCTGCATTAGCAGTCTCCCTTGAAGAATGTGTAAATATGGTAGGCTAATGTTTATTGAGCTCGTACTAAGTACAAGATACTATCACTTTACATGTATAAATATAACTTATTCCTGACAACAACCCAGTAAGATAATCAATTTCATTTCATCGTTATCTAGCTGAGGACATGAAAAAATCAAAGAGAGAGAGAGAGAGAGAGACTTGACTAAGGTCGAATAGCTAGGACATATGAAAGCTGAGATTCAAACTTTAGGACTGTCTCAAAACTCATGTCTAAATGGATCTAAAAGAAATATAGTACCTCTTCTTTTTTCTTTATTTTTGTTTTTAATTATTGCCTTTTCCTTCTTTGGGCTCACATGTAATCCTGGAGGGTAGAGGGAAATCTGTGTTCAATAATTGTACTCAAAACATGCCAATCCAAAACATTGTCCTTGGACTAGTGCAAGGTCTCTCATGTTAATTTCCTCCCAGCTTAGGTCTTCATCTAACGTTGATTCCCATTCTTGGATGATTAAGTGTCTTAAACCTGGAAATCAGCCTCAAAGAATTAGATGCCCTCTTACAAACAGACCCTGTATGACTATTTTCCCAGTTTTTCAAACACTTCTTAACTCACTTGTCTTCCATATCCCTGCTATATCTCATATTCCTTTTCTTATGTGTAGTATTGCCTCAGTAATTATTTCAAAAATGTGCTTTAAGGGTCTGCTCATAGGAAAATGATCCAATAAGGCAGCATAGAGATACAAGAGGCATGGAGAACAAGAAGCCTAAATAATAAGGATAAATCTGAATAAACGTTGACTTTATAAAACAAAAACAATGCCTTATGGAACTTAAAATACTTGTAAGTAAAACACATGAAGTAAGAATGGTGTAAATCCAATTAATATGTTCCAGTATCTTTGCATCATCTAGAAAATGCTAAGAATATTAGTTTACATTAGACTTTAATAAGGCTGTGATCTAATCACTAGAGTAACCACTAAAACAGGGTGTAATTATCAGCAGACAATGTCAGTAATAAGAAAAGAAAGCAGGAAATGAGAAAAAAGGAGCACAAAAGAGACAAGCAGACTGCAGAGAGTCATCTGGTAGGTTTGAACTATATATAGTAAATGTAAATAGGCTAAATACTCAAATCAGCAGACAAAGATTGTCCGACTGGTCTTTTAAAAAATCAAACCTATGCTGCTCTCCAAAGATATTCTTGAAATTAAAAGTATAAAGAAAGACTGAAAGTCACAAGATGAAAAAACATATGCAAACACTGAAAGAAAGCTGATACAGCTATACTAATGCATGGCAAGAAGCATTACTATCAGTAAAGAGGGTTATTTCACAAAGGTTCAATTCATTAGGAAGATACAGCAATCCTAAACTTCTACATACCTAATAATATTGCCTCCAAATATATAAAACAAAGACACACAAAATTAGTAGTCTACAATCATAGTTGGAGATTTTAACACAGATTTCTGAAACTAATAGAAGAGATAAAAATAGATAAGGATATGTAAGATTGAAACAGGACTAACAATATTGACCTAATTAATATTAACAAACATTACATCTATACTATAGAATTCACATTCAAGTTCATGCAGAATGTTTTTAAAAAACTGAATATATATGCTGAGCCAAGCAGGTCTCAGCATTCTTCAAAGTACTAAAGTAATACAAAATATTTTCTCAGATCACCAAGAAATGGAGCTAGAAATCAACCAGAAAATCCTCATGGGTTTGAAAGTTAAGCAATAATCTAAACAGCATATGTTAGAAAATATTTTAAATGCAATGATATAATAAAATACTTCCTATCAAAAGACATGGGATGCAACTAAAGCCACACAGAATATAGAGAGGAAAAAAGCCTGAAAAATCAGCAGCCTAGTACCCATCTCAAGAAACAGTGGGTATACATAGCACCCAGATCTTAGTTTCTAAATTCTGTTCCTCTTTAAAAGGAACCAGAAATCCCTCTCTGTGTATGAGTGCTTGATTAAAGGTCAGGAGCAAGAAATGTACACGATAAACCTGGGATAGCCTACAGTGCCTGAAAGTAAGGGAATTCTTTAAGACCAGCACGATTCAGAGAACACAATATTTGATGTTATCTTGTGGATTATATTATTTATAAAATTAAATATATAAAAATCATGTATATATTTATAAAATTTAAAATTCTCTAAGTAACCTTATTGATGGGAGAGGAGGGATAAGGGGGAGATGGGAAAGCCTGTATTTACTATAGAAGGAATCACAAAATGAGAAAAATAACCATCTTGTATCAGTCACATTAATGGTAAAGCCATTGGATGAAAAGTTGTCATGAAACAGGACATTCACAACTCAAAACATTTGCCTATGGATGACCTACCAATTGCAAAGGCATAGCTTTTTACAATGAGGAAATTAGGCAGTCACCATCTCACACAAGTGATCAAATTTAGCCTTACCAAAAGCTGATAACATTATGTTCCTGAAGTTTTGAAGTAGTACCATGTATACATCATTGTCTATGAAGTGTCCTTGCCAAGAAATTACCTAACTTGGATCTACTCATGTGAAAAGGACTCAGACAAATCCAGAATAAGAGTCATTCTACAAGACAGCTGGCCTGGATTCTTCAATAAAATAATGTCATGAAAAAGAAGGTCAAGCAAGCAATGTAATATGTAAACTTCCACTGGATCCGAGAGCTGAAAAAAAATATATATAGAAGACATTTTGGAGACAGTTAGATAAAATTTTCATGTGGCCTGTATATTGATTATACGGAATGATTGTTAATTCTCTTCCAGATGAAAATGACTGCATTTGTTTTTTATTGCTGCCGTAATGAACTTCCCAGAACTTGGTTTAAAACAACACAAATTTATTATCTTACTGGTCTAATGGAGCTACAATCAAAGTATTGACATAGATGCATTCCTTTCTGGAGGCCCTCAGGGAGAATTCATTTCCTTGCTTCTTCAGCTTTTAGAGGCCACCTACATTCATTGGCTCTGGGCTCTTTCTCCATCTTCTAAGTTAGCAATGTTGCATCTCTAACCCCTCTGCAGTCTCACATCTGCCTCTGACCACTTCAGGGAAAGAGGTTCCATGTAGTTAGATTGAGCCACTCAGATCATCCAGGATAATCTCCCCATCTCAAAGTCCTTAATTTAGTGACACCTGCAAAGTCCCTTTCACCACATAAGGCGGCTGTTCACACACACAGGTTCTGGGTATTGAGGAGTAGAAATTTGGGGAGGTGGTGGCAGGAAGAGCATTATTCTGCCTAACTCTTAGGAAATTAGTTTTATTCTTAAGAGAGGTACGTTTAACTATTTAGGAAGAAGTCTGAAACTTAAATATATCACACACAGAAAACCAAATGTAGCAAAATGTCAACAGGTGAATCTAGATGGAAGGTTTATGCTTGTTTTTGTTCTATGCTTTCCACTCTTCCGTAGGCTTAAAATTTTTCAAAGGAGAAAAGAGAGGTGCCATTGAACACCTTTAGTCTCCAGACAATCTGGAGCACACCTGATTTAAAAGTGATTTCAGAAAAAAAAAAGTGGGGACAATTTTAAGACCATGTATCTCACTAAGTATATATATGTATAAATATCAACAGCCAAGTAGAATGAAGGTAAAGCTGTAATTGGTTAAACAAAAAAGTCACTCATGCTTGCTCAGAAAGACAGGTATTTTGTAATTTTTAGGTGATGTGGTGACCTTGTTTTTGTCTGTTTAAATAAAATTATTAAGTGGCCTTGTTTTGTCTCAGAGTGAACTTGCCTGATGTTTTCTCTATGAGAATGTGTCAAGTTCAACGGGACAACATGGCCTTGCTGTGGGTGACAGGCCAGCTCTGAAAACACTGAGTCCTGGCTGTAAAGGTCAGAGCAGTTTAATAAGTGTAGGGCTGCCTTTTTCTTTCTCAGTCTGTTTTGTTTTTTAAAAATGCATGCTCAAAACAAAACAATGAGTGAGTTCATTTTAACTCCAATTGTAAATGTGCAGAACGTAGTCCTTAGAAATGGTAACTAAACCTAGGATAAATCAAGGAAAGTAAGCTTTATTCCCACGCACGCACTCATTAGGCAAGTACACTGAAAGTCCAGCAGGTGGGCAGTACTCTGACTAGCCCTGGGGGATGTAAAGATGAGAAAGGGACAGTGATTGTCTTTAAAACACTTACACTTGGGTCATATATATGATAGATATTTCCATCGTAGACCATTTATTGTAAATGAGGAAAAACTATCAGCACATTATTAACTAAATCTTTGTTTAAAGCAGAATTCTAAATAATCATGTGGTAAGTTAATTTTAAGTATATTGTCAGGAAAGCTTTGTGGAATTACTAACTTGGTATATATGTATTGTGAGATTCAAATATTATCTACCACATACTCTTACCAAGGCTGCTATACACTGAGTTGTCAGAAGAAATAGATATATGGCTGAACTTAACCAAAGAAACAGTGTTAAAGAATATATAACCCATAGCTGGTCCCTGCAAGGAGTACCCAGCCATATGGTCTTTGGTAATGTTGTACATTCACACTGATAGATGAATGTTATAAAACCAGAATTGTGCCATAGTCTTACATATTCATTCATGTATGAAATAAATATATCTGAATACATTTTTTTTCCCATTAAATCATAGCGAAATGTGATGGTAGGAACCACTGCTCTTAATTGCTACTGTCATCAGCCTTTTATACGCAGTAAATACAATCCTCTGAAAGGAAACAGTTCCCAAGGGAAAACACACCATTCAAATGCGGTGTTAACAAAAGTTATTGATATGCAGAAAGTAGCCCTTTCTATCCCATGCACACTCTCACCACCCTCTCTGTTACTAGTTGCTCTGTAAGGTGCATTTGACTGAGAACATTTCTATGAGCTTGAAAAACTCCAATGTTTCCAGAATGAATGAAACAGTTCCTCCTTTTGGTTTAAAGGATGGGGACATTAAACTTTCTGAAATTCACCTTAACTTAGGTCTCAAGTCTTTTGTTCATTTTCTAATTGTCTGGTTTCTTGCTATTGAGTTTTGTGAGTTCCTTATTATTCTAGATACTGCTTTTTAGACATTATCTTAGTACTTTGTCAATACTGCTGTCTCTCTGCTTTCCTTCTAGGACTCCTGGAAAGATGCGATTCTTAGATCTTTTGACATTTTCCTGTAAGTCCTTGAGACTTCGTTGTTTATTGTTAGTCTATTTTCTCTCTGTTGTTCCAGTGGGTAACTACTGTTTTCTATCTTACAATTCACCCATTCTTCCTTCAGTATTTTCCATTCTGCTGTTGAGTCAATCCAGAGTTTTTATTGCAGTTACTGAACACTTCAGTTCTAAAAGTTCTATTTGGTTCCTATTTCTTCTATTTCTTCCCTGAAACTTGTTTAAAATATGTTTGTGATACATGTTGAAGATTTTTTTTTTTAATTTCTGCTTTAAAATTTTTGGCAGATATTTCTAGCATGTTTATGTATGTATTTAATGTCTTTTTAAAATTCAAATAGTGGTTTTCCTATTTCTCAGTATGATTAGTGGTTTTTAAAAAATTAAAACCTGGACTTTTTTTTTTGGCTATGAAGTTATGAGACTCTGGATTTCATATAAGCCATTTTTAGTTGGCTGTTTCTGACACTGTGGCAGCAGGGGAAGAAAGGATATCACCTTGTTACAACCAGACATGGGTAGAAGTCCAGCTTCGCACTCAGCCTCCATTGAGACCAGGAAGAGTCTTTTTCTGGGTAGGCGTGGAATTCAAGCTCCCCTCTAAGTCTCTGCTAATGATACCCCCCTGGCTAGAAGGTTCTTCCTTTCTACCGAGTGGGGGCCTTTAGGGACATCTATGAAGAAGGAGTGACCTCACTAACACTGGTGTTGGAGAAAGACCTGATTTTTCACTAGTCCTCGTCTGCCTTCAACCCAGAAGGTAAGGAATGAGTGCCCAATCACTGCACGTTCCCCGGATGGCCTCGCCTGACGCCATGGGAAGGGCGCATTCCTTACCGCTCAGCTGCGATGCAGGGCCCAGCCCTGACCTGGCGCTACCTATGAAGGGGCTTTGGGGGAGCTTGTACAGACAGCCTGGAGACCTTTCCTCAGCCTTTGTTGATGTGGACAGCAGAGCTGAAGCCACAGTTTTTTTCCTCTGATGTTTAGCTGGAGCCGAGCAGTTATTTATTATTTAAAATGTTTCTCTCTGGCTAAGCTGCCCATTTCCTGGTCATTTGATTAGAAAGAACAGGCTTCTGTTGGAGTTATTTTTGTCTGTCCCTATTTGTATTTCCAGGTTGCCACTTGCAGCACCCAGCCTGGGATATGTGAGATGGAGAGAAAACCCGTGCTTTAGCATCATGCTCTTTTTTTCTGGTCCCAAGATCTCTAGCTGGCCTGCCTTCTTTTTTCCAATTTTGAGACTGGTTATTTTTGTTTTACATATAATATCCAAGATTTTTAGTTATAATTAGTGGGAGGAATATGGAAAAAAATACATCTACTTCATCTTCCTAGAAGTGGAAGTCCAAAAAAAAAAATTTAAATTTATAATTTCATTTTTGCAAATTTTATCCTTGAAGACAGAGCATTTGGTAAGTCTTGTATGACCTTCAGATCCAATTTATTTTGGTAGATTTTTAAACATTGTATTGAGAAAAATTCTGCTTGATGCAAATAAGCAGTTACCATAATATCCTTCTTTATTTCACCTGTGACTCAGAGGCCACATCTCACCCACTGCTTGTTTTGATGAGCAAAGTTGTATTGGATCACAGTCATACCTACTTATTAACATGCTGTGTGTGTCTACTTTTGCAGTATGATGGCAGGATGGCAGAGTGGAATAGTTTTGACAGAAACTTTATGATGACAACACTGAAAATATTACCTGTGCTTTTAAAGAAAAGTTTGACATCCCCTGTTTTAAATGTTAAACTTTACCTTCTCATGACATTAGTGTGTTAATCCAGTCCCACTGTTGGAATGAGGAAGAGGGGAATACTTTTACTTCAAAGATAAATTAAGTATATTCAGTCATACATTACACTAGGCAATAATTAAGTCCTTAGCCATTTAAATATTCATTAATTGGTAAAAAGTATTTTTAGTTTTTTTCTTAATCTGACACATTCAATACTGTCAGTTACAGAAAGTCATGAATGTCTCAGTTGGAAAACCAAAATTGGCCATAAGTCCATTTATTATTACTAAAACATGTTGAGTCTAAAATTTTAAACTTGCTTAATTGTCCATACTTTAGGATTTCAGTTGAAGCACTGTGGTAGTCAGACTCAGCAGTACCCAGTAGAACTTTTCTGGACAACATGCAAATGAGTGCAGCTAAGCCATATGGCACGAATATGCCATAGTTCATGAAGTAAAGGAGGAAGCCTTGCAAATTAGTGCTAAACTTTTTGCTAATACTGTACAGTAAATTTGAGGAGTTGCTAGGAAACTGTTGTAGCTAGAAAAGAGTGAAGAAGTTGGAGATTGGTAGGAGGTAGGAGGTGAGTTCAGATAGGTGGCCATGGGCCGATACATGTAGGGCCTTGTTTACCATGGTAAAACTTGAGATTGCATTTTGTGTGAACTCAGCAACCATTAGAAGGCTTAGGGCAGAGGAATTTGCATGATTCATCCAAAGTTTTGAAAGAACACGTTAGCTGAGGTGTGAAGGATGGGCTATAGGAAAGGAAAGGATAAGAGGGCTGTCAGTCAAGAGCTATTGCAACAGTCCAGGCAAGGAATGAGAAGATTTGGGCCAGGGTGGTGAATAATAAGAAATTGACTGGCCCTGGTCCCTGGTTCCTGGGATATACTTCTAGGTCCATGAAGTTTCCTGAGTGATAGGGATGTCATTGTTTTCATGGAATGCCCTGATACTTTATGCTAGCCAATTGACTCATGGTAGGCCCCTGCATAGTTTACGCTGGCAAGACAACTCAGAATGGTGGCTTTTCATGCCAGAAAGGCTAACTAAGTGATTAGAGGATAGGCACTTTGAGCCACATATTAGGGAGGAGAGGGCTCTGGAGATTGTGCTCAATCAGGTAGTCAGTGATTCAGTCAGTCAAGTCTATAATGAAACCCTAAAAAAAAGCTGGACACCAAAGCTTGGACACAGAGATGTGTGCAGAGAGATTTTAAATGAAAGGAGAACAAATGCTTTTTGGGTATCCGTTGTGTGGGTTAGTAAGGATGCTGTCATGTTTGGAGAGTCATATTTATTTTGGGTATTATGATGCCTTTTCCCTTAGAAGCAGACATTATATTTCACAAGTTGTTGATTATGAAAAAAAAGTAAATACAGATTTTATGATACTTTTGTGAATGTCAGAACTTTCCACAGTATGGCTCATGTATTTTCACTTAATGAATACTGGGGTAAATACAGTGTGATCCTGGCTACATTTCTGTACATTATGGTGCCTTGGTCTTTTAAACATATGTGTTTGCATTTATAGAAGATTAAATGAATGCTGTATATTCCAATAACTATATTGTCACTTACATTTAGAGAATTGGGCACACACGTGAGTGCCACAGCTTTAAACAGCTTCATGTGTATTGTGTCAAATCACAAAGAACTACACTTATATGAAGTGATTGGTTAGACTGGATGTTCAAATAAACACATATAGCTTCAAAGAATCTGTAGATCTTAATTTAGACAGGAAAATTATAGGCTTCAAAACTTCAACTGAAAAGTTCTTGAAGGCATGGGAATAACATTGGATAAATAAACATTAGTAGCTAGTGATAAAAAAATTATAGATTTTCAATGTCATTTTAAAGTTACTACTAAAAAAGTTTAGAATCACCAGTTTAGAGCAGAGGACAAGTTGTAACACATACAGGTGTGTATATATAGAAAACCCAGCCTAATTAAGTCTTTGAGCTCTGTGTATGTAGAACAAAATAAATTTTCAGGCACCCGGTAACTCCATTATGAGTGGCAGAAAAGAATGTGAAATTATTAAAAATAGTGCCATCTTTTTTTTAGCAAAAAGTTCTAGAATATGAAGATACCATGACTATAGTTATATGAATAGATGTAGGGCAGCAATAGATGTTTTTAGTAAGAGAATTGTATGTTGTTTTGGATTTTGTCCAAGCTCTTTTCAAAGATTTATATAAAACCAGCCAAAAGCTTGATGATTTGTCAGCATCTCTATAGTGTAGGAAATTTAGGAACAGTTTACAGAGCTTATCTAATATAAAGGAATTAAAGGAATGCATTGTTTTGCATTATGCTTAGTGCAAACATTTAAATTAATTGAATGATTCAAAAGTAAGCGTTCACAGGACTAGTCATTTCAAAAATTGCCTCCACTCTGGTTTTCAGGTCATAAAAAGACATTGAATGTCATCAACTACAGTCACACAGGAGGAGCGTACTCTTTCTGAATCTGTAAACAGATATGAGCTAATTGCCCTAACAGGCTAAGACCTCAATGTTACTTAAAAGATCTGGAGATTTTCTCAAACTTATTAAAGATGGTCAGAAAGTTGTTTTGAATATATATTTTAAAAAACAGAGAGCATAACAATTATATAGGTTATCTGTAGACATTGATTATTGCTACTTGAAAGCCAGACTGGTATTTAATCAACAAATGTCGTGGCACACTGCTGTGGATATAAACACTTATGAGAAATCATTTCTGCCTCTTAAGAAATTTATGATGGAGTGGAAAGTGTAAGGCATATTCACATGAAATATAATGTGTGCAAGACAGTGCAATTGCCAGGCAGTTATAAATATCTCTGACCCGAGATAACAAGATAAAGTTGTTCACAGTAAGTGTAAGTTGAGCTGGCCCTTGAAGGATATGTCACAGCTGAATATAATAAAGAGAAGGGTGGTTTCAACAAAGGCAAAGGATCAAGCAAATGCAGTGTATGTTTGGAATTGGCAAGTAGATACATTTCCCAGGATATTTGAGTATGTGTGACAGAGCAGTAACAATAAGATTGGGTTTGATAGTGGAGGATATTAAATGCCAAATTGAAAAGTGTCACTCTCAAACACTGTATTAATATTTTCATTTGGCTCCTGAGTCATTGCATCCATAAATCAAAATGCAAACTTAAGATGTGAATAAATTAAAAAGTGATGAACTTGTTTACCTGAAAACAGCAGTTGTCCATGACATGCCTGTTTTCTTTGACCTGAGAGGTGATTTGGCAAAAACAAATTGATGTAGAAATTTAGAACAATTCATTAAAAAATGAGGATATAATTATCTTCATCAGCCAGTCTTGAGAATGAATTCAAGTCTCTAAAGATGATTTCTCACTGTTGAAACATCAGCTGAGGTGACTCCTCAGTACTGCCCAGTGGTCCGCGGTGGGCATTTGTGGTTGTGCCCCCCGAGCATTCTTCTATTTCACTGCAGGTTTGCTTTCCCCACTGTGGGTGTTGTGGCAGAACAATGTAAGTGCCCTGACCTTCCCTAGCCTTGAGAGGGACGCATGACCCAAGATGAATCAGATTCCCTGTCTTTGGAACTGAAATCTTACCAGAATGCCACAATGAAACTCTGAGGCAAAATATCCCAACCTGTGGCACCTTAACAGGATGTCTTCTTAGTTTTTGTCACCTGGCCTCTGGGAGGTTTTCTTACTGTGTACTGGGATGCTGGTCTTCAGTTTTCTCTTCATATGCCATCCAGAAATTCATTGTTTGCTTAAGCTTTCCACAGAAGGTTTCTATGGCTGGCAACTAATGATAGTGACTGGTACTAGGCAATGTCTAATAATGGTTAGGTGGTTTTAGTATGACATGCTGTTTTTAATGAGTTATACTTTGGACCCGGTAATGTCTTGTAGGTAAAGTAACAATATAATTCACTATCTTAAACTGAGACACTTCTGAGAGTCAAAGTGGGCATCATTAAAAATTAAGCTGTAACAACAAATGTAAAACAAGAGCAGGACATATGTCTTATCCTTACTTATAGTGTGTCTTGTGGTGAAAAAAAAACTTCAGATAACAAGCTCTGGTTTGCATTTGGACTCCTTTATTTTAAGAGGTGGGAAGGAAATGGCTGGTCATTGAGCAATCATTTCTTTCTACGAAATTTTGAGTATGCCACCCCTAAGATTCCAGGGTGGTGGTTTGCTATCTACTTATCTGGCCTTACAGTTTAGATAAATGGACTGAAAAATCGTTGCTGGGTCATTATAGTGAAGTAACAGAGGAACAATGAATAAAGAACACCAATAAAGACAAAAAGTCCTGGTTAATGCTCTCCAGAAAGTGTAACCCAGCTCAGATCCTTTTAAATATGTTGTATGCCCAACAGGTCAGGAGAATTCATTGTTTTATTAAGGAGTAGAAAATTTGATGAAATCATAATCATAAAGGTAGTTATGCATAATTATAATTTTCATCTACTGGGGTACCTGGTTAACACAGATATTGTGAATAAATTATATGATAATGTAGGAGTGTCCATATACCAAAAAATACCAAAAAGAAAATGAAGATAATATTAGTATAGTTTTGTAGTGTAAGGGATAATTGTAAACGTAACTTGGTAATTTACTTTTTAGTTATTCTCTACCTTAGGGCTCTTAAGCATACAGTTTTGCCCGGAAAGTGTGTTCCCCACTTTTTTGTCTGGCTGACTCTTAGAACTGCAGGGGGAAAATATGTTTCCACGCCAGGGCAAAAAACTTTGAAGCCAAAATCAGTCAAAGGAAGAAATAAAGTAGAAGAACCCTGTTCATGGCCTACAAGCAGTCGTCTACTCCTGCTCACCCGTCTTTCTTGTGACCAGGCTGCCAAGAAGCCAAAAATACATCTTGGGTCCCAGGTGCCCACTTGCTCTCTACCCAACTTGTAATCACCTTTTGATATGGAGATGGTGTTGTTCTCTCCACCCCGTGGAAGCACCTATTGATACGGAGATGCACTAAGGCCAGGAGAGAGACTCTGGAAATATTGCAGTTTTACCCAAAGTCTTTTTTCAGGTTTCAGTTTATATATTATTTCCTTAGTAAAGTCTTACCTACCTGCCAAAATCTAAATCACATACTTTTGTTCCGATCTTCATTATGTCTTTAATTTCCCTTCACCACAGATACTCGTCATCACATATTTATTTATATTCTTTTTTTTTCTACCTTCTTAGATGATTACTGAGGGCAAAAGTGGTTTTGACTCTTAATTGATGTTCATTCAAAGTAACGAAACTTTAGCTAATTTCCAAAATTACCTGTTTTTCTCTTGGTCTTATCTTGATTCTGTGCAAGAGCACATATGCAAAAATGGAGTAACACACACAGTCTTCTGTATTAAATTTGTTTCAAAAAATACATGTAGTTATGAAGTATTATCATCAATGTGGTAACCACACAACATGTAGGCAGTATCTGATTTGCCTTCAGTCAAACCAGCACATGACATGAGAAAATCATAAATATTAAATTCTGTCCCTTACCGTCTAATAATTAAAGGTAGGACAAACTTAATATTACTGGGACAATTAAAGCATGTAGATTATAATGTGACTTGAAAAATGTTTTCAATGAGGCTATCAAATAATACATACCTGAATTTTGAAGTCCCTCAAAAGTTAATGGGGGACAGGAAGTGTTATTTGCAAAGTAAAAAGTCTCCACAGACTGTGACTTTTCTCCTTAATGGGTTTTAATGAAAAGTTACTTGGGTGATTATTTGCAAACAATCACTTTTTACCTGTATTCAATGCCATTGTCAGGAACCCAGGGAATTCTAGGAAGAGTGAAATACCATGTTTGCTTACTTCACATTCTGGTAAAAACAAAAACCTAGTATCATTAACATAAATGATTGAATTTAAAAACAAAAAGCAAAAGTAGCTTGTGTTTTCATTCTTTACCCATTTTGTAGAAAACTGGCATGTATTTCAAACTTCTAAATAAGATTAGTAAAATGTGTGAGGGTATCCTTTTGTCAAGTTCATCATCTTTTTACCACTAATGATTTTAAAACTGGTTTAGAGATGAGGAACATTCAGAAGAAGATCAATTACATTTTCCCTCCATGAGGATCTTTAGAGCATATTTTGGAGGTATGAAACACTCAACAAAAATACTATTAGAAAGTAAGTGGGTGGGCACAATTCATGACTTGAGTCCTTAATCTATTAACATCATTAAGACAATTAAATAAATCCATTTTCTTCCTATAAGACTAATATTTTAGCATAGGCTAAAAAACTGCTATTTATGAATCACATACTTAGAGATGTAATTGAATTGTTTAACACTGCTGTGAAACAATTGTTAACCAAGAAGAGAAGAGACCACTGGGACATGATTAGAAGGGATAATGCAGTATTGTCCTAAGGCCACTAGAGGGTGAGATGAAAAACACAGCCACACTTCCATATGAGAATATTCCTGCAAAACACTTCATTTAATGAGTATATGACTACTTATTACATTTAAAAGCATTATTTATCTTCATAGAATTTCATTTTAAGAAAATAGTCATACTTATACTTGGGGGTAATTTATAAATACAGATGATTTGATGATTTGATTTGAGCCAAATAACTAAAAATACATAGCTGTCCTATGTCTTTTCTTGTGACCAACATCTTGCTACTTATTTTTAAAGGAATATTTTTGAAAATAACCCCAAAGCTAAGACTACATTATGTTTTAGCTCATTATGAGTATTTATCACTTAGATAAATCCAATAGATTTAACAAACCAACAACTTAAAATGTACAAAGTCTGTATTTAAGCATAAACACACACTCTGTGATAGAAATCTGTCCATATACTTATGAAGAATGCTTAGATTGATTATAATTGATGATAAATCCCAAATTCACATTTTAAGTATCAAAAAACTTACTAGCTTCTTCAGAGTGTCTCCCCTTTAGCTATAAATTAGATTAATTTAAATCAACTTGATTAAGCATTTGAGCTAGACATTTAGTTCTTTTATTTTTAACCTGAAACTGCTGTTGAAAAATATATAGTCTTCTGGGTATATGCTTCATTTTCAAATTTTATATGTATTAATTTCATAGGCTCCTTACTATTGTTTTTGATGATGAACATATGATGATGTTAATGGCTGATAGTACTGTACCAGGCACTGTTCAGGGTCCGGAATGAACTTATTAAATGTGCCCAAACCTATTTTGAGTGTGAATTAACTTATCCAATCTTCAAAATCAACCTATGATGTAGGTACTGTCACTATCTTGATGCTATAAACAAACTAAGAAACAGAGGTTTAGTGACTTGCTCAAAAATCTTGTTCTGTAAGACTTTAACCCACACAGTGTAGCAGTGTGTGAATTGATAGGTTTGGGGCTTCAATTATTTAGAAGTAATTAAGTTATACCTGCAAATAACAGACGAAAGTCATAAAGTTCTCATCTGTTACCATGCAGTTTTAAAGTTTACACCCATCCATTTTTGGTTGTCTATTATTTACTTCTTTTTTTTTTCTTTATTATCAAGTCCACACATACGCAAATTCAGTCCCACTGATTCCTCACACAATGTGTACTAAACATAATACCCCACAATCCCTTCTACCTCCCTCCCCACCCACCCTCCCACACCCCTCCCCTTGGTAACCACTAGTTCCTTCTTGGAGTCTCTGAGTCTGCTACTATTTCGTTCCTTCAGTTTTGCTTCATTGTTATACTCCACAAATGAGGGAAATCATTTGGCACTTGTCTTTCTCTGCCTGGCTTATTTCACTGAGCATAATATCCTCCAGCTCCATCCCTGTTGTTGCAAATGGCAGGATTTGTTTCCTTCTTATGGCTGAATAGTATTCCATTGTGTATATGTACGACCTCTTCTTTATCCATTCATCTACTGATGGACACTTAGGTTGCTTCCATATCTTGGCTATTGTAAAAAGTGCTGCAGTAAACATAGGGGTGCATATGTCTTTTTGAATCTGAGAAGTTGTATTCTTTGGGTAGATTCCAAGGAGTGGGATGCCCAGTTCAAATGGTATTTGTATTTTTAGTTTTTTGAGGAACCTCCATATTGCTTTCCACAATGGTTGAACTAGCTTACTTTCCCACCAGCAGTGTAGGAGGGTTCCCCTTTCTCGGCATCCTCGCTAGCATTTGTTGTTCTTAGTCTTTTGAATGCTGGCCATCCTTACTGGTGTGAGGTGATATCTCATTGTGGTTTCAATTTGCATTTCCCTGATGATTAGTGATGTGGAGCATCTTTTCATGTGTCTGTTGGCCATCTGAATTTCTTCTTTGGAGAACTGTCTCTTCATATCCTCTGCCCATTTTTTAATTGGGTTATTTGCTTTTTGGGTGTAGAGGCATGTAAGTTCTTTATATATTTTGGATGTTAATCCCTTGTCGGTATTGTCATTTACAAATATATTCTCCCATGCTGTTGGATGCCTTTTTATTCTGCTGATGGTGTCCTTTGCTGTACAGAAACTTTTTAGTTTGATGTAGTCCCATGAGTTCATTTTTGCTTTTGTTTCCTTTGCTTGAGGAGAGGCATTCAGGAAGAAGTCGTTCATGCTTATATTCTGGAGATTTTTGCCTATGTTGTCTTCTAACAGTTCTATGGTTTCATGACTTACATTCAGGTACTTGATCCATTTTGAGTTTACTTTTGTGTACGGGGTTAAACAATAATCCAGTTTCATTCTCTTGCATGTAGCTGTCCAGTTCTGCCAACACCAGCTGTTGAAGAGGCTGTCATTTCCCCATTGTATGTCCATGGCTCCTTTATCATATATTAATTGAACATATATGGTTGGGTTTATATCAGACCTCTCTAGTCTGTTCCTTTGGTCTATGGGTCTGTTCTTGTGCCAGTACCAAATTGTCTTGAGTACTGTGGCTTTGTAGTATACCTTGAAGTTGGGGAGCATAACCTCTCCCAGCTTTATTCTTCATTCTCAGGATTGCTTTGGTTATTCAGGGTCTTTTGTGGTTCCATATGAATTTTAGAATGATTTTCTCTAGTTTGTTGAAAAATGCTGTTGGTATTTTGATAGGAATTGCATTGAATCTTTTTTTGCTTTAGGAGGGATGGCCATTTTGACAATATTAATTCTTCCTATCCATGAGCATGGGATGTGTTTCCATTTATTGGTATCTTCTTTAATTTCTCTCACAAGTGTCTTGTAGTTCTCGGAGTATATGTCTTTCACTTCCTTGGTTAGGTTTACTCCTAGGTATTTTATTCTTTTTGGTGCAGCTTTGAATGGAATTGTCTTCCTGATTTCTCTCTGTGCTAGGTCATTGTTAGTGTATAGGAATGCCATAGATTTCTGCGCATTAATTTTGTATCCTGCAACTTTGCTGAATTCAGATATTAGATCTAGTAGTTTTGGAGTAGATTCTTTAGGGTTTTTTATGTACAGTATCATGTCATCTGCAAACAGGGAAGACAGTTTAACTTTTTCCCTACCAGTCTGGATGCCTTTTATTTCTTTGTGTTGTCTGATTGCTGTGGCTAGGACCTCCAGTACTATGTTGAATAGAAGTGGGGAGAGTGGGCATTCTTGTCTTGTTCCCAATCTTAAAGGAAAAATTTTCTTCTTCTGGCTGTTAAGTATAATGTTGGCTGTGGGTTTGTCATATATAGCCTTTATTATGTTGAGGTACGCTTGCCTTCTGTACCCATTTTGTTGAGAGTTTTTATCATGAATGGATGTTGAATTTTGTTGAATGCTTTTCAGCATCTATGGAGATGATTATGTGGTTTTTGTCCTTCTTTTTGTTGATGTGGTGGATGATGTTGATGGATTTTCAAATGTTGAACCATTCTTGCATCCCTGGAATAAATCCCACTTGATCATGATGGATGATCCTTTTGATGTACTTTTGAATTTGGTTTGCTAATATTTTGTTGAGTATTTTTGCATCTATGTTCATCAGGGATATTGGTCTGTAGTTTTCTTTTTTTGTGGTGTCTTTGCCCAGTTTTGATATTAGAGTGATGCTGGCCTCATAGAATCAGTTTGAAAGTATTCCCTCTTCTTCTACTCCTTGGAAAACTTTAAGGAGGATGGGTATTAGGTCTTCACTAAATGTCTGATAAAATTCAGAGGTGAAGCCATCTGGTCCAGGAGTTTTGTTCTTAGGTAGGTTTTTGATTACCCGTTCAATTTCATTGCTGGTAATTGGTCTTCTGAGATTTTCTGTTTCTTTCTGGGTCAGCCTTGGAAGGGTGTATTTTTGTAGAAAGTTGTCCATTTCTTCTAAGTTATCCAGTTTGTTAGCATATAATTTTTCATAGAATTCTCTAATAGTTCTTTGCATTTCTGTGGTGTCCATAGTGATTTTTCCTTTCTCATTTCTGATTCTGTTTATGTGAGTAGACTCTCTTTTTTTCTTGATAAGTCTCTCTAGGGGTTTATCTATTTTGTTTATTTTCTCAAAGAACAGCTCTTGCTTTCATTGCTCCTTTCTATTGTTTTATTCTTCTCGATTTTATTTATTTATGCTCTAATCTTTATTATGTCCCTCTTTCTCCTGACTTTGGGTCTCATTTGTTCTTCTTTTTCTGGTTTTGTTAATTGTGATTTTAGACAGCTCATATGGGAATGTTCTTCTTTCCTGAGGTAGGTCTGTATTGCACTATACTTTCCTCTTAGCACGACCTTTGCTGTGTCCCACAGATTTTGCCATGTTGAATTATTGTTGTCATTTGTCTCCATATATTGCTTGACCTCTGTTTTTATTTGGTCATTGATCCATTGATTATTTAGGAACATGTTATTAAGCCTCCATGTGTTTGTGGGATTTTTCATTTTCTTTGCGTAATTCATTTCTAGTTTCATTCCTTTGTGGTCTGAGAAGCTGGTTGGTACAATTTCAATCTTTTTTAATTTACCAAGGCTCTTTTTATGGCCTAGTATATGATCTATTCTTGAAAATGTTCCATGTGCACTTGAGAAGAATGTGTATTCTGCTGCTTTTGGGTGTAGAGTTCTGTAGATGTCTGTTAGGTCCATCTGTTCTAATGTGTTGTTCAGTGCCTCTGTCTCTTTATTTTCTGTCTGGTTGATCTGTCCTTCAGAGGGAGGGGTGTTTTGAAGTCTCCTAGAATGAGTGCATTGCATTCAATTTCCCCCTTTAATTCTGTTAGTATTTGTTTCACATATGTAGGAGCCCCTGTGTTGTGTGCATAGATATTTGTAATGGTTGTATTTTCTTATTGGATTGACTCTTTTATAATTATGTAATGTCCTTCTTTGTCTCTTGTGACTTTCTTTGTTTTGAAGTCAATTTTTCTGATATAAGTACTACAACACCTGCTTTTTTCTCCCTATTAGTTGCATGAAATGTCTTTCTCCATCCCTTCACTTTTAGTCTGTGTATGTCTTTGGGTTTGAGGTGAGTCTCTTGTAAGCAGCATATAGATGTGTCTTGTTTTTTTATCCATTCAGTGACTCTACATCTTTTGATTGGTGCATTCAGTCCATTTACATTTAGGGTAATTATTGATAGGTATGTACTTATTGGCATTGCAGGCTTCAGATTTGTGGTTACCAAAGGTTCAAGGTTAACTTCCCTATTCTCTAAGAGTATAACAACTCATTTAATATGCTATTTCAGACACAATCCAAAGGTTCTTTTTTTGTTTCTTTGTTTTTTTTCCCTCCTTTTTCTTCCTCCTCCATTCTTTATATATTAGGTATCATATTCTGTACTGTTTGTCTATCCCTTGATTGACTTTGAGGATAGTTAATTTAATTTTGAATTTTCATAGTAATTAGCTGTTCTATTTTCTTTACTGTGGTTTCATTACCTCTGGTGACAGCTATTAAAGCGTAGGAACACTTCCATCTATAGCAGTCCCTCCAAAATACACTGTAGAGATGGTTTGTGGGAGGTAAATTCTCTCAGCTTTTGCTTATCTGGGAATTGTTTAATCCCTCCTTCAAATTTAAATGATAATCTTGCCAGATAAAGTAATCTTGTTTTGAGGCCCTTCTGCTTTATTGCATTAAATACATCCTGCCACTCCCTTCTGGCCTGTAAGGTTTCTACTGAGAAGTCTGATGATAGCCTGATGGGTTTTCCTTTGTATGTGATCTTTTTTCTGTCTCTGGCTGTTTTTAATAGTCTGTTCTTATCCTTGATCTTTGCCATTTTAATTACTATATGTCTTGATGTTGTCTTCCTTGGGTCCCTTGTGTTGGGAGATCTGTGCACCTCCATGGCCTGAGAGACTATCTCCTTCCCCAGATTGGGGAATTTTTCAGCAGTCACCTCCTCAAAGACATTTTCTAATCCTTTTTCTCTCTCTTCTTCTTCTGGTACCCCTATAATGCAAATATTGTTCCATTTGGATTGGTTACACAGTTCTCTCAATATTCTTTCATTCTTAGAGATCCTTTTTTCTCTCTGTGCCTCAGCTTCTTTGTATTCCTGTTCTCTAGTTTCTATTTCATTTATCGTCTCCTCCACCGTATCCAATCTGCTTTTAATACCGTCCATTGTGTTCTTTGATAATTGGATCTCCGACCGGAATTCATTCCTGAGTTCTTGAATATCTTTCTGAACCTGCATGAGCATGTTAATGATTTTTATTTTGAACTCCCTTTCAGGGAGAGTCATGAGGTCCATATCATTTAACTCTTTCTCAGGAGTTGTATTAATAATTTTACTCTGTACCAGGTTCCTTTGGCGTTTCATATTTGTGTATGGTGCCCTCTAGTGTCCTCTACTCTCTGGAGCTGCTCAGCCCCTGAAGCAATGTCGGGGATTGTAGGGGAGTGGTATTGGTACATCGGGGGAGGAAAGAGCTATTTCCTGGTTCCTGGCTGCTATGCCTGTCTCCACTGGCTGAACCAGTGGGCTGAGCACACAGGTATAAGCCTCTGTGCTTTGTGTTTTTAGTTGCTGTAGACAGATCTTCCCTCTGGCTGGCCCAACGCCAGGGTAGGGCTTCCCGGTTTGCAATCCCGGTGGGGCTAGCCAGGAGAAAGGTGCACTAGTCTGCCTGTCACAGAAGGGGTCCCTGGAGCCATGCAGGCAGCCAGGGAGCTGGAGCACCTGAAGATTGTGAAAGCTCCCAATCTGCTGGGCAGAGTGCACCTGGACAATTTTGTCTACGGGTCCTTTCTCCTGAGCAATACGCTCTGTGCAATCCTTGCCTCTTTAGCAGCCCTCTTGCTAAGGGCTTCTTTGTTAGGAAGTGTCTCAGACTGCCCACCTTTCTTTTGTCTCAGAGTGGCCGGATATGGATCCCTGCTTTCCACAAGCAGCTGGAATATTAGTCTCTCCAGGAATTCTGCGTTTCTTAGCTTTCCAACCCCCTAATTACGAGAGTATCATGCAAGCACCATGAAATGTAGGTTTGTGCTCCCAGAGCAGATCTCCAGAGTTAGGTATTTAGCAGTGCCAGATCTCCACTCCCTCCCTGCTCTGTTCCTCTTTCTCCTGCCGGTGAGCTGGGGTGGGGAAAGAGCTTGGATCCTGCAGGACCACAGCTTTAGTATGTTACCCTTTTCTGTGAGGGCTGCACTTGTCTCCAGGTGTATGCAGTTTGTCACAGTCCTCTTTCCTGTTGCTCTTTCAAGAGTACTTGTACTAGTTATATGTTCATATTATATGCAGTTTTAGTAGGAAGCCTCTGTCTCACCTCTCACACCGCCATCTTTAATCCAAATCCTATTATTTACTTCTATATCTTAAATTCGTATGCTTGTAAAATTTCCCAGTGATATGACATATCTAAAAATCTTGTTTTTTGAATTATAAAAACAGTATGTTTTCAATTTCATGTCATGTCTAAATGTGTATAAATTTTTCCAGATGTCCAAAGAACTGACTGATGTTTTTTAAATCTGTTTTCACATTTCCTTTTGCTATTCTGCAAAAGCTATATTAGTATAAATTGAATTCTATAATTCTTATGTACTATATTTAGTAAATATGTTATATTTTGATTCTTAGCCTATCTTTTCTTTTTATATGATAATGATACTGAATAGTGTTTATATGATAATATGATACCAAGGTAGCCTGCTAGTATGGAAAAAACACATTGGATTAAGTATCAAAGTGCTACTTCTGACTCTGCCACTTAAGTGACACCAAGCAAATGACAAGTTTCTGGGCTTCTGGTTCTTTCCTTGAAAAGTAAAGATAATTCTAAGTGTTGTATCCCTGTCACAGAGATTTCAGGAAATAAGAAAGTGACTATGTATTAGATGACATTGTGCAAATTGGAAAATATGCAGTGATGTGTTTGTTACCATTGCTATGGTTAGTGTTACATCAGAGATCAAAAAATACATATCAGGACATGAAAAAAGAGCATGTGACAGCTTATAATAAGTGCATAGCACAAGTTTAAAAGTTACTATTTAAATTAAGTAAATTCGAAATAAAATGCTTGAATGTATTTTTGACCCAAAAAAGAACAAAACCTAAATAAATAGCTTGCAGTTTCATTCTGCAAACTATTATAATTCACGTAAGAGTATAGAGGGGATAAGGTTTGAAAAAGGTTGTATTCAGATCATGAAGGGCTTTGACTGTCTAGGACAACTGTCCTCAGTCTAAGGGAAAATTGGATTCACTAATTTTTTTTCCAACAGCATAATGATAGGCAAGACCTGTAAAGTATGATAATTAAGTTTACAGCAGTGTTTACTGCAGACTGTTAGATAAGAATTTAGGAGAGGAAAGCCAGTTGTTACAATGTAGGGAGCAGATACAGAATGCTTGTGTATATTTGCAAAGTATTGGATCATAACTTTTAATAATTTGCTCCAAACTTGAAAAGGAATTAATCTTGTTGGGTAAACTTAAATAAAATAGATAAATTTGAATATGTCTGTAGTCTAGTTTATTGCAAATAATTTAAGCTAAGTTTAAAAGCAAGTTGTCTAGAGCAGTTAAATGATTAAAAGATCTTACTAAATTGTAAATACGTTTGCTAAGATAAATTCCTAACTCCCATTTTAGTAAATTTCTTGATTTTATTTTGAAAAAGCATGTACATACATTTCCATAAGTGAATAAGTTTGATTATGTGCTGTATGCTTATCCATTTATCAATATTTTAGAAATTTGATTAACCATAATTTAATAGAGATGAACCCTTATTAATTCAATTTAACAGTGGCCCATAATATCAAGAAAGCTTAAAATATATATAAATATTTTCTTTATATTTATATATATTTTGTACTCACACAAAAAAATTGTATGAGTACACACACACATACAATCAATGGTAATGCTGTGGACAATTTTGTGTTTTGGTACTAGAATAGCATAAAACCAGTTTGAGTGAATCATAGTAGGTGAGAAGGGAGTAAGGGGAAAAAAATTGAAGGAATGGGTCAAGATTTCCCGAGAGAAGGCCAGAAGAACAATTTCAAAGTATTTTCATTTACACTTGGTAATGAAAAAATAATATTCTGGCAAGACCATCTTGGAGTGAGGCACCAAAATACAATTAAAAAAAAGAGGATCCATTACAAACCAACAAGACAGAATGAGCAAGCCCTTGGACTGATGACCACGGGTCACAGCACTGTACTTTTTGTCACAGCTTAAAAAATATAAAGATAATGTATGCTGATCTTACAGAAATTCACTTTAAGTGGCGAACTCTGTATGAGAATCCATTTTGGTTTGTTGTCTTCAGGAGTAAAACTGCGTCTTACTTTAGCTGTGCTGTGAAATTGAATCCCACTTATTAAATAATAAGTGACATCTATTGGGAAGTTTAGGAATAAGCATGTTAATACATTAATACACTCAATCTCTGTTAGATGCAACATGATAATCCATTCTGCATTAAAAAAAAATATCAACTGCTGATACAAATCAAAATGAGTTCAAGTATGAAATGTCAATTTGAATAAGAAAATTTTTCTGTTTACCAATGGTTTCTTAATTAAATGAATTCAAGTACATTTGAAAGTAGTATAAACCTAGGAAACATTACAAGTGGTCTTAACAAGCAATACGATATAATGCTGATGCTAATTTAAATAAAAAATGTCTCTATCATAACAGCTGTTAACTGCTGCACTCAGACTCTCTATGCTGTTACTTCTCATTGAAACATAGAAATGACTGATGTCAGTAAAAATAGTTCTGTTTATCTGGCAGTAGATAAACCTCCTAATTACCAGGCAAATATGAAGAACTTGCTAGATAATATTATTTCTGTTGCTGATTAGATAGTGTTGCTTTATAGCTCAGAAGTAAGAGCAAAATAAGAAGCTCACCGGAGTTGATTTAAAACAAAATTCACAAGGTTAGTTAGAGATAGGTATCATTCTTAAAGTCAAGCTGGTTCCACAGAGTCATAAACAAGACTCCACAAAACAGGAAAAAAGGATATGGAAGTTTCTTTGTGCACTTTCAGTGGAATCAAAAGAGGAATTAGAATCAACGTTAGAATATTAAATAAACAAAGGATTGTTGTTGCACTAGGAAATATAAATTTTAAATTTGTACCTTTTCTGCAGGAACAATTAATAACAACAAACTAATCCCAACCTAAATTGGTTCATAGTCTGTTGAAAGGTCTGTATCTCTAGTTGCAGAAGGATTTTTTCCTATGTCTATGTATGCCTGAAAACATGTGAAGGAAAAAATTGTGTGTGTGTCTGTATGTACCAAGCACCTAGGCTTTTATCTTAATCACAGATTTAACTTATTCTCTTGATTGACCAGTCCAAGAAACTCATTAATGGAATAAATGGATGTTGTGATTGATGGTGGCAGTAGTGTCCAACATCCCTCATTTCTTGATGACTTTCTTTAAACAATTTCTCTGAATTCCTAGCCAACAGGATACTTCTTTTTAAGTGAGCAGGAATTTGAAATTGT
The DNA here is from genome assembly GCA_032199065.1 of Smutsia gigantea. Taxonomy (NCBI): domain Eukaryota; kingdom Metazoa; phylum Chordata; class Mammalia; order Pholidota; family Manidae; genus Smutsia; species Smutsia gigantea. Next base: position 145,044 of record JAVSCE010015011.1, read on the forward strand.
TATTTGAATAGAATTTGCTGCCAATAGCAGGCCATAGGAGACTGGAGAATCTCAGCTGTAAACTTCACCCTTTTTCTCTCCCTTGCCTGCCACATTATTTCCCTCTTCAATATACATTTTGTTTTTCAAAACATTCCTCCTTGTTGGCTCTAAGGGATTGAAAGGGAACAGAGCAGAGGAAACTAGAATATAAAGCACCATGGAAGAAAAAATTACCTGACGGTCAGAAGTCTAAATTCAATCCTGGTATTGTATCTAACAAAAGCAAGTTCCTTAGCATGTGTGAGGTTTTGTTTCTTTGTATGCAAAAGTAGATGCTAAAAATCATGCTCTCTGAGGTTCTTCTAGCACTGTAATTTATTATTTTGAGTGTTTGAGAGAGGACAAAATAAATCCTAAAATAATGAAGCAATAGTTTTTACAACAAAATGGCAGCACTTTTTTTTTCTGCATAGAAACTAATGTGTCAATTTCAAAACATCATAATTTCATTTCTAATTCTAGTTCAAGAAAAAAATACAAACCCCCAAATTTGGTAGAATTTGTGGAAAGCTTTAGAAATCCTAAACATCTAGAAATTGTAATGTATTCTCTGTCCAAGACACTTTCTATGAAATGTTTGTAAGTGTCGCAAAACAGCTCTTTTTTAGTGGAAATAGCAGTCAAAATTGTCTAGTTGAGGCCTGTAAATGCAGTTTTTATACGTTGTCATAGAGCAAAAACTTTATGTAATGCAAGGTTTGAACTGTGAGTGAAATACTAAAATCTGGAAGAAAATAATTGTTTCCATTATGTTCGTCTTAGATCACCGAGGTACATGTATGTGTGAAGGACTATGAGGGGTTGAAAAAAACTTCATCATAGTTGAAAGCAAAAAACTTGGCCTGCCACAACATTATGGTTGTTGACAAAAGACATTAGACTTCTGGATAAAAGACAAAGGGCTTTATTCCTCATTGGATGGATACCAGAGTACCAGCATTTAAGCTTACACTCCAATTCCCATAGGGAGATTTGAAGAGAGATAGACGTTACCTATACATGCAGTAGGTTACATTATTGAAGAGGAATCCTGAGCTTAGGGAGCAAAACCTTTATAATAGACAGTAAGTCTGACTGACCTTTGCCCCGGAAGACATATGATTTATACACAATAGTAAACCAGCTTTTTGCTCCAGAGGGAGACACTATCTTCATCAAAGATTGTTTAATTTAAATATCCTTTGGAAGAAAGTCTAGAACAAAGGCTGTCAGTTCCTCTAACAGCAAGTTTTATAGAAATCCCAGAGAGCTATGGATAATTCCTCCCAACAGTATGTTAAATCAAACTGTTTAAGAATGCCTAATCATTAAGGCCCCATTGTGTTATAATAAAACTGTTTACATTTTAGATATCAATCACAATTTGAGTTTGGGACAATAGTGAGATTTTAAAAAATGAGGCAAACTGGAATATCATTTGAACTCAACACTCTTTATATAGGGTTGACTGAGTTAATCAAAGGCTATTAGCTAAGTCATCCATAACCTTCATTTTGCTGACGCCCTTGGCCAATCCTAAATCCTTCCCTCACTCCGCCACCATTCAGGACTGATCAGCCAGGCTGACTGCCTTGCAGACCTGCACACTTCCTTCTGGGATTTCTGGGATGCCACAGTATCTTGGCTTTTCTCTCACCTTACTGGTAGTTCCTCTTCGGGTTCCTTTGCTAATCCTCAAACTGTGCATTTTAGTATGCCCTCGGATAAAGTTGTTAGCCCTTATCTCCACTGAACTTTTTCTAAGACCCACAAATGAAAATTTAATCAATATAGTAATGACTCAAATTATATAATTACCCAAATTATCCAAATTCTGTACAGATCTGTAGGCTCATATATCCAACCTGTATTCATATTTCTACTAGCATATAATTGGCAGGTCAAACTCAACATGTCCCAAAAAGAGCTCTTGATTTCCCCCAACCCAACAGTTCAGTTTCTCCTCAAGAATTCCCAGTAAATATCACTCATTTGCTCAGACCTCAAACTTACAAGTCATGTTTGCTATCTCTCTTTTCCATATCTTTGGCAAGTAGTCCATTAGTAGGTCATGTCAGCATCACTCCAACTTACATATGGCATCTAAGTCCTTCTCACCATCTTTGATACACTACGGTCTACTGCTTTGATACACTGTTCTACATCAGCTTCTTAAATGCTTTTGCTCTTGCCTCATATAGTTCATTCTCATATGGTAACCAGAGTGACCATTTTAAAATGACTTAAAAATCTTGCAGTGATTTCCAATATTCAGTGATAACAAAGCCAACCCCTTACAGTGGCCACAAGACCCTGTAGCTTTGGGTAGTGCTTCTTGGGCCTCTTCCCAAGCCACTGTCCTGGTTGCTTGCCAAGCTGCAGTCGTACCATCTTTCTTGTGTTCTTCAAGCACATCAGACTTTTCCCCATCTTGGGTCCGTGTTGTTTGCTCTCCACTTTTCCTGGAGTACTCTTCTCTCAGATTCCTGCTTGACTGTGTCTTTCTCATCAGTCACATCTTAGTTCAATTTTATGTCAGATTTCTTGGAGCTCCTACTCCTTCCAAACCAGTCACTCACTGTAGCACATTTTGAGTTGCTGATTGCATAGCTGTTGTTCTTTGACAACAGAACCTTGATTTTATTCACATCACCTAGAAGAACAGAATCTCCAAGGGAGACTTCCAGCCCCAAGGCATGACTCATGGTTATTTTAAGACAGCCAGGATTATCTGAGACTATTGCCAATTGATCAGTTTAGGCATAAGCCTATTATACAATTGAGAGGAAGCTTCAGGTAGACAGTATGTCACTGCAGTTCTAGAGATGTATATCTCAAAAAAGAATACCCCTTTACTGCCCCAGGATATCTCACACCTAGGACTCTCTATTTTATTTTAGAGTGCTGAGGATATCCAAGCATAAAGGACTGGCAAACATGCTGAAAATGGCAAAGAAAGAATTTCTGGAAATGATGAGGTAACTGAGTGCTTGAGTTAATCATTCTAGAATCTTTCTAGCATCTGACTTCATGTTATATGAGATAATCAATGTCCTTACTGACCAAACTTTTAGGTTTTTTTTCTGTAACCCGAGATAGGAAGCATTCTGACTGGTATAGCAACTATCCTGTTTTATTTTTTTCTTCCTAGTAGTTTCCTCAGTGAGGTCAACAACTTTCTGTGTCTTGGTCATCCTATACATAGCACCCAGAATAGTGCCTTGACCAAATCTCAGTAAATATTTTTAAATTATTCATAAATGAGTGAAACAAAATCAGTATTCAGTGGAGTTTATGCCATTTTAAAAGGAATAAAATATTTTTTTCACACACCTTCACACATGTATACGTATACAAATCATTTGGAATATGTTAATATGCTTTTCTATTTCATCTTTCTATGCTATGTAATCTTCTTCCAAGCAACTCTTGGTTGGTGGAGGGGGAGGATTAGGGCTGTTAAAGAAAAAGAAATAGCTGTTCAGCTTTTAAGAACAAAAGTAGAATTTTTGGGGGTGTCTTGGAAGACAGTTGTCTAAACTCTAGGTAATTTTGGGAAAAAAAAGACTTTTTAGATCCTTTTAACTTCCATTAGCATACTAAGATTTCAGCTGTCCCCGCTAGAATTTTCAGATCCGCAGTGAAGTAGAAAAATATTAAGAAAGTGAATCTTGCCACCTGCAGAAGAACATTGGGTTAGAAAGGTTTCTAGGGTGGGGAACAGGGTGAAATTCTAAGGAAAAGAAAAAATAGTTTCCCCTTCCTCACGAGATTGTGTGAGTTTAAAGAACGTTGTAGAAGCATCATGACAGCAGCAGAAAAAACTAAAAATACTTGGGAGTTAGCTCACTTTCTTGGGCACTCTTTCGATGTAAGAAGATGAAAGATTGTTGGAGTCTTTGTGATCCATCCCAAGAGCTGAAGGGAGGAAATGTGTAGCTGGAAGAGCCCTCGTGCAGTGGAACACAGTTGTGAAAGGTAGAGACTTAGTCTTTGACAAGGAAGTACAAATGCCTGCAATGAGACCTTTAGAAAGTGTCAACAGCATGCCCTATAGAGCCCATCTCAGTAGAAACATAAGAGAGCCACAGCACAGTGGAAGCCAGAAAGGATCCAGAGTACAGTGTATAAATCTGAACATATGCTACCTCTTTGCCATAAGGGTATAACTCTAGTTCAGAGCTCACTTGTGAACTCTAACAAGCATACCCGATTGCTCAAAATTTCCACTTGGATGATACACTGGAATCAATTAGCGTACTCCCTCAAAATTAGCATAGTTAAAACAGAAATCTTGTTATATTCCTTATCCCAAACCTGTTTCTCCTCCTGCCTTTTCTGAGTAAACGTTCACCTTACACAATTGTTCAATTTGAAATCTTCAACATCAATCTTGGCTCCACTGTTAAACTCATAGTCAGTTTCAAATACTTCAGCAGGTTTGACCATCTCTAAGTTCAAAATACAATCAAAATCTGTTCACATTCCACCTATTCTATTACCACCACTTTAGTCTACGTCATTATCATCTTTTGCTTAGAAAATTATGATAGCCTCTTAACTGTCTCCCTGATTCCACTTTTGCCAACTTTTCATCCTGCACATATACACTTGTCAGTATACTTTTGGGATAAAAGTCATATTATGTCTCTCTGCTGCTTAAACCCTAAGTGGTTTTACAATGCTCTCACAATAGTATCCAAATCCTCACTGTGGCCTTGGAGGCTCCACTTCATCTGGTCCCTAAGCACGTCTCTGATCACTTAGCAATCACTGCCCGCTCTTCTACAGCCTCACTGACTTCACCATTACTCCTCTACCAAGACAAGGAACTCTTGCATCAGGCCTAAGGAACCCTTTTCTCTTCAGTGGTCCTATATGCTTACTCATGCATTCAGGCCTTTGACCCAGTGTCTTTTCATTAACAAACCCCTTTATGACACTATCAAAGGATGGCAAACTTAAACATTTACTCTCCTAATACCAAAACTTCTTCTTAACAATCCTTTTCACTGCCAACCAGACTGGAGAGTGTTGATTACAAGTTGTAAATTCTGTTATAGAAAATATAAGACAAAATTTGGACAATGAAAGCTTATTATTTAAAACATACCAATAAATTGTAATAGAGTTTAAATGAGAGGAAAATCATTTCCAGTGGATGAAATCAGGAAAAAATCTTTATTAGGTAAGTATCATAAAAAGTAGACCTTGAAGAATGAGTATGGTTTATTATGACCCAGTCAGAGCCTGAAAACCAGTTAGATCCAAGCAATGGTCGCAAACATGATGAGAAGATGTCACATGCATCCAGGTCCCAGGAGACTGGATTCTGTTACCGAAAGGCAGGTTTACACTGGAATTGCAAGATGAGTAAAGGCAAAGTAACAAAAGCAAAAGTTCCAAAATTCCAGGTTACCAAGGCAAGAATATGAAGATCAAGAAAAAATCCTTTCTTTGTTTCCTAAGATTCTAGTGCCTAGAATGTGTAGCTTGGTATGAAATGAAATGTAATAATCTAGTTCATAGGTTTACACAGGAGAAAATAGAGATTTGAGGCCAGAATGAGGCTGACATGCTTTATTTTTGGACTTTGCCAACATTACCTCTGCCAGGGAACATGGTGCTTCCTAGGACCTGAGGTGGTCTGAACCTAGAGACTGGGGCTAAGGGTCTCTGTCTGCTTGGGCTGTGCTGTGGACTGAATTGTGTCCTCTGAAAACTCATACGTAGCCCTAACCCCTGTGTGACTCTGCGGCAATCATCTTCACAGAGGTAACCAAGGTTAAATGAGTTCATTAGGGTGTAGCGCTATCTCTTCATCCTGGTACCTAGAGAATGAGACAACAGGTCTCTCTTTCCTTCATGTGATGACCTAATGATAAGGTGACTATCTGCAAACCAGGAGAAGAGTTCTTTCCAGAACCCTACTGTGCTGGCTCTCTGATCTTGGACTTACAACCTCCAGAGCTGTGAAAAAATAAATTTGTTGTTTAAGCCACCCAGTGTATGGGATTTTGTTATGGCAGTGCTATCTAATACATGAAAACAAGCAAAAGTCTACAATTTCTTGATTAGCCACATGCCAAAATGACATGAGCCAGGCAAGACTCAAATAAGAATTCCAGTATTACTGTTTTAAAAATTCCCCAGAAATGAGGCAGTTCTGAGAGACTGTGGGCTTCCTAAATGGCATTTCAGCCTGCGGTCTTCCTGTCCTCCGAGAGTGCCTCTCCAGATGACTCTGCTGAGTCTAATCGTGGCACTGGCTTGCTCTTTAGTAGCAGCTCATTGTTTATGGCATAAAATTCATGCTGATCCTGGCAAACAAGGCCTGGGGATCAGGCCCCAGTGTTGGTCTTTTGGTTCTTTTCCACCAATCCTAGTTCTCAGTCTAATGGAACCATCTCACATTTCCCATGGTGCCATGCGGCTTTCACAGCTTTAAGTTTATACTTTGCCTGAAAAACCCTTTCTCCATCCCGGTCTTCTCATCCATTTTTAAAACAACTACTCATTCTTCAAGTCCTGGCTAAAATTTTGCCTTATTTCCTAATCCCAGAATCAGTCCATTCTGCCTACTCCCATTGCATCTTGAACATTCATCCGTTATCTATAAACCATTGCCCTATCTATTGCATAAGCTTCCTGATACCAAGCTTACTGCAGAGCCTCAATGTGCCCTATCATTCACTCGGTCTAGAGCGCCGTCTACCTCCTTCTTGTGTTTCTCTGCTTTGTGAGTGTGATTCCTGTTCAACAGTCAGTTGTGGGCCTAAAATTCTGGAAAACCTTCCCAGTCTCTTAAGATTAGCTGTTCTCCCTATAAATATCCCTCATCAGTCTCATTATACCTCAATTGCATTGTACCAATGTATTTGCTATTTTCCTTGCTCTGGAATAATTCATGAATATCATCTATTTGCTAGAATTATACTGTCCAGTACAGCAGCCACTGACCACATGTGACTAATGAATGCTTGCAGTGTGGCAAGTCCACATTGATTTGTGCTTTAACTTTAAAATATGCACCATATTTTGAAAATAGTATTGAAATAGAGTATTTTAAAATGGTAACCTCTTGGATATATTGAGATAAAGTATATCATTAAAATTCACTTTTTTGATTTTAGTCTTTTTAACCTGACCATTAAAGAATTAAAAAGTTTTATATGTGCCACACATGTTCTTCAGAAGTAGAGAAAACATATTTTTTTTGATGGCCCCATATCACTGTATGGCCCCAAAATGTGTATTAAATGAATAAATTAATAAATACTAAATAATCAGTGGAAAAATAGCCATATCATTTGATTAGCAACAAGTAATTTGCACAGGTTGTATGTTACTAATCCATCAAAGTGATTTTAGATCATGAAATCACTCCCTTTGTTTATAAAATAGAAGAAATCAGGGAAAAAGAAACCAGCTTGAAGATCTTATGATGGCAAAGTTCTGACTCTAAAGGAAATACACATTCTGACTTCTCTTTAAATTTTTTCATTTAACTCTGGGGGGCAATTCTGAATGTGCCTGTCATAGGCAGATGCTTCTGTTCTCTGACTAGAGACATAGGAATCAGTAGGAGGTGGTGCAGATGGCAGAGAGGGTGGGGTGACATTTCAAACTGTGGGCGGGACTAATGCAAATTTGGCAGCCCAAATGGAATTTTTGTGGGCCTGATAATTTTTGCAAGACTTCTTGCCTCCCAAGCAGTCTTCGCCCACCCCACCCCCACCATATGTGTGTGTGTGTGTATACACATATATACATACATATACATATATACATACATATACATATATATATATACACTTTACATGTGTACAAATACACAGTCACACACTTTAGCTCTCTCCACTGGAAATCTTTTATACTGCAATTCCCAAAGACCAAAAGAGTCCTTAAAATCTTATTTATGGAACCCAATTTTATTCTTTTAACACTTGAAACCACAGGAAATTCTATTAAAAAAAGATCTTAAATATAGAGAAATAGATTTGGTTCTCATTATACATCTAATTATTAGAAACATATATTATGAACATAGTCTTAATAGAAATTGCAAATTAATCCATCTGATTTTTTCTTTTGAACCATTGTCATTGGAATTGCAAAGCCATAGACTACAAACTTCCTGAGGCAAGTCATCCTCTACACCAAACTCTGCTGGCATGACTCAATACCATTTCCAAAAAATCAAGGCAGAGGAATTTCATCTCTGTATCCTTGATCCCTAACCTTTGTGTAGAGAATGCCCGCCAGCATGTAAACATCGTCATATTGTGATGATATTTTCAACCGTCTAGCCTTAATAGCCTGCTGTGTTATATCCTTTGTGTGTGTGTCTTTGATCATGAATGGGCCAATTATGTTACTGAAAATTCTAACTTTCGGCAAATTATTTTTTCCAGTATTTTTGTCTACCAAAGTTGTAAAAATATTGGAAATTTCAAAGATGAAACTGCTATGATAAATAAATGTCTTTAAGCCCTGCAAAGTTCTGTAAACAATTATGTCCTAAATTCCGGGTCAATCTCATTTAACTTTTTGTTGTAGCAGAAAAAGAAAAGATACTAAGTGTAAGTGAGGCTTTGGAGTAACCCATAGTTTTACACACTGATAGTTGGGAGGTAAAGCACGATAGGTACTATGGAAAATAATGTGGCATTATGTAGTAAAATTGTGCACACCTAATTACCCAACAATTCGTTTTTAGGATTGTACCTTAAGGGAATTCTCAAAACAGATGTACCAAGAAATAAGGGCAAGAATGTTCATGGAAACGCTGTTGGTAAAAGCAAAGAATTAGGATCTACACCAAAATCTGTCAACAATAAAATGGTTCAAATAATTGTAGTGAATTTACACATTGAAATGCTAGAAAGCAGTGACAATAAGTGAATAAATAAATAGCTAAAATGAGCATAAGCTGCCTTGGAGTCATGAGGTTGAGGGGGAAAATAAGACATGGAAGACTATATAAATGAGATTTTGCAGTGTAGGTATAGTTTTAAAACATGCAACATTGAATAATACATTGATTAGGAATACAGACAGGATATAAAACATTTATAGATTAAAAAAAAACTCATGACAAAGTTCAAGATAGTAATGAATTCCTTGTGAATGAGGAGAAAAGGTAATGGGACCAGAGCAGGGCAAGCAGGGGCTCCACAGTATTCTGGTAATGCTCTATTTCCTAACCTGAGTGCGGGTATGGCAGCGTTTATTTATTATTAATATATATTATAAACAAAAATAATTTTATTGAATTTTACAATCTGTTATAAATATTTTATTTTTATGTATATCAGATATTCAATTTAAAATAATTTAAAACATGAAATTATAAAGGAAAGGGAGGAAGGGAGGAAGAAAGAAAAAACACGGAAAAATAAAGGGAGAAAAATAATGACTCAGAAAGAGGGATTAAAATAGCTCAACAGTCTATCTCAGCAAAATGGAAATCCCAAAAGGAAAGTTGCAAAGAACAGAGAAATCTTGTTATGATGACATATTAACAATAATATTAAAATGATGATGATACAGTATCTACTGTTAATGGAGTATTTTCCAGACAATTTTCTCAGTGTATGTATGAACTCATTTGACCCCTTCAGTAACTCCATGGGATAGGTTCTACTACTAGCTCCCTTTTGTACATTACTAAAGTAAAACAAATAAAATTTCAGTAAAGCTAAAAAGATCACACATTTAATAAGTGGCAAAATGGAGATACTAATCCCATTTCTGACAGGCTAATGTCTTAATACCGTAGTGTCTAAAGTCTTCAAGAATCATGAGTGAGTGATAATGAGTGAGTGAATTTTCCTAGGTTATCTGGCAAAACCTCTGTGAACTTCCCTCAGTCTTTTCCAGAATATAGCTAGGAAAGTTAAGGCAAGCTGTTTCAGGAGTAAAATCTGAGTTTCTACCTTTATTTACCTTTTAAGAAATTCTGTGGTTTCCTGCCTGCTCTCAAGACCAGTCATCCTTTCTGAGACACTGGTTTAAATCTGCAGCAAAGGTATTAGATTCCTTGCATTCAGTGCATTCTCGTGCATTACTCTATCTTCCTCCATTTCAGTCCTCCATTTTCTTTCCAAAGAAACAAATCTTATATGATACATGGGATTTTTCCATGTATCACATAATCTTTCATTAGAGAATAAAATTAGATAATGCTATATTCCATATTTTTAGCTGAGTCTTAATTAAAAATCCACTGAGAACAGTGCCAAATTTACAGATTTATACACAAAAAAATGATCACAAACTGTTATAAGGGAATATGATAAGATTCTACACATTTTCCCAAAATGTCATTATATAGTGTAACTATTTCTTATTTAATTTCTTTTATCATTGTGATGACCTTATTCTGTGGAATTATATATGCTTATTAATATTTTATTGTAGTTAGAAGTCATCACAAACCAAAATTAATATGACTCACCAAGTTGGAAAGAAATGATCATAAAGTCATTGAAACTGAGTTACCCTCCCTTATTACCCTACCCTATGGTCCCACAAGCTGGGACAGCACTGATTATATCCTTCCCAGACCAACTTCCTATAAACACTAAATCCCAGCTCCACGTCAGTCCTTACTGAAAAGTGTGATGAAGATATGAAGAAAATCTAAAGAGTTTTCCAGAACAGGAAGTAGTGAAAATATGGCAGCCTTCAAAGTCAGTGACCTCAGTTTATTTCCAGTGCTGCTACTAGGCAGTGTGACTTCCTGCACAAGTTTCATAATCTTGTTTTACTCTCAACAAACCATTTGCATTTAGCTTCAATCTTCTCACCATTATAAAGGGGGATGAGACATCCTTTGCTTGGTGGTTGTGAAAATTCAGTGAGATGCTATAGATAAAACATACAACACAGGATCTGATACTAATAAGTGCCTAACAATTTCTAGTTTCCTTAACTTCCATGAACCCAAATAGACTTCTTTTATCCCCTTTATGACTACATGCAGCCCCAACATCTCTAAAATTATGTGGTTAAAAACAAAATAATAGACAAAATATCTTTTCAGTACGTATGAGCAGTATCAGATTCTCTAGGACCTCATCCTGGCAACCTTCCCTTCCCCTCAGATTCGGTCATTGATCATTGGACTCTATCCAGTAATTTCAGTCTTACCAGTATCCCAAAAATCACTGGCTGGAGATATTTTACAAGATCTCACTCAACACAGAGACCTAAGATCAAGTAATCCTTGCTGGTAGCAGTACTCTGAAATTGTGCTAATTTAGTTATTCCAAGTTTGCCTCATCTTGTTTTAGTATCTTTTGCTCGTAGTTCTGGTAACCAGATTCCTGGGCTCCCCTATTTACCAGGCCCCACCCACCCATTCTCCTCGATTTGGAAAGGTAAACTTTTAAGCATGGATATCATGCCATTCCCAATTAAGTCTTTCAATGAATGTTCATTACCTTAAGATAAAAAAATCTAAATTCATTAACATGGTCATCAAGATTTGGTATAACATTACCTATTTCTTCCTTTCATAGCCTTCTATTAATCACTCCTTTTTTTTCTTTAAACTCATGTCCAACAACATTGGCTTCTAAAATTTTTTCCTTGAATGTGACAAATTCTTCCATCTTGTTCCTTTGGACTGCTTTCAAAATTTTCTCATTGTTTCTAATTTTTAGCAGTTTGACTATTATGTGCTTAAATGTGCTTTTCTTTTCATATATACTGATTGAATTTCAGTTGTCTTAATCTCTGAGCTGACATCTTTCATTAGTTTTTAGATATTCTTAACCATTCTCTCTGCTTCTGCTTCATTCTCCTTTCCTTGTGAGACTCCAGTTCACTGTATGTTAGACCTTTTCAGTCTCACATGTCTATATGTACTTTTCTGTATTTTCTTTTTTTTCTCTCTTTAGTCTGGATATTTTCCATAAATCTGTATTCCAGTTCCCTAACCTTGCCTTTTGCTTGTCCAGTATATTGTTAGACACAGAGATTTTTCAGTTCTAAAATTTCCATTTGATTCTTTTCATATAGATTTCAATTCTCTGGCAAAACTTCCCAGCATTTCATTTTTTTCTCCATATTTTTCTCTGTTCTTGAACACTTTAATCACAGTTGTTTGAATGACCTTTTCTTCTATCTCCACTACTTGCATCATTGTAAATTTATTTCTATTAAGTTTACTAAATGTTTAATCATAAGGTTTGGTATTTTAGTATCTTTAGAATATCAGACGAAATGCTGGACATGAGCTAAAACAAAATGAAACAGACTTTCCAAATTATGTTATCCTCTCCTTCTGTTATGAAAATATATCGAGACTGATCTTACTATAATCAGTAACTTATGGGTTGAAGTTTTGATAACATTTGGTCTGTTTCTGGATCTCTCCAGGGCATACCCCCTGAAGCTTTGAAAGGAATGTCTGAGCCCTTTTCCTACAAGTCCAGAACTCTAATTATTGTCCCCTCAGCACAGCGAAACTATTAAAAACTCTGTGCTGAAAAGTAGCTTTCTTCTCTTATTGAATTGGCCATGTGTCAGTAACAGTTCTCCAAAAATTTCTGCTCATCAGGGGCTGGGCCCTAGGGGTCTCCTTTTTCCTTTTTTCCTTTCCTTTCTGTTGTGTAAAACTGCTAAAATCTCTGGTTCCCCATCCTCCATTAATGACCTTTTGCCCAGGCAAAGCCCATATTCTTAGGTATTTGCTGAGGAATATTAGCTCACCTTTCTACAGTTCCCCCTTTCTCCAGACTTCTAGCTCCTTTACCCAGGTACATTTAGGGGAACTTCGGTGCTTTTCAATATTTTACATGACTTAAGTTCTCAAAAGAGACTTGGATAGTATGCTACCAGCTACCTTATTCTATCAGAATGGGAAATGTGCCTCAACTTCTTAACATGATTTTCCTCTCGTTGGGATGCTTTTTATCACAGTTGGCTAGCTATCATTCCTCCCCTGTGCCTTTCTTTGAGAAATGCTTTACTTATTCATCAGCTGGTATTAAGTCTTGTTGCTGAACTCTCTTAGAGTACTTTACACTTTTCATCTATAGCATGTCTCAGTTTTGTAATTAAATATGTCATTTTCTGAATGCTTTTTTCTGACAAAGTTTTAAGGTACAAAAGGGTAGAGAACATAGTACTTCTTTTTTTTTTTTCTCTCTCTCTCTTTTAGTAGTCTTTCCCGGAGCCTATTACACCCCTTTGTGTTCCTGACCTTTATCTCAGTCACCTACTCAAGCACTCCATTTCCCAACTACTGAACATTTTTTGTGCTTGCTGTTCCTCCTCCCATGTCATAGCATCATACCTCTAAAGCAGTGGTTTTCCATCCTGGATCAGGACATAGTCCTAGTTTACAAAGCTTTTATAAATAGGAAAAAATTTTAAATACTCTGTTTTGAGTATGATGAATATGTATTAGTAGCAAAGACAAATAACTGTCTAACAAAATGTGTAGCCCTCTTCCCATAGTATAAAATTGACCTTGGCAAGCCCATGCTTGGAAAAAAAGACTACTACCCAACCCCTTGGCATGTTATTAGTTCTCCCCATTGAAATGTGAGCACAAATTCTATAAGAGGCTCTTACCTCTCAAAAAGAAGGGCTGCCTGCTCTCTGTCTCCTTCTGCAGATGACTGTGAGTTTAAGGGAGCTTGGGTCTACAAGACTGATGGAACCTGTTTTCCTGCTAAGGTCTGGGTGAATCGCATGTGGTACTGTTAATAGAATGAGAAAGAGATGCCCATTTTCTTGAGCCACTCGAGCATATCAGTTTATATGTAACAACAGTAACATTCTCAAATTAATACAGAAATTGATTCCTTGACCTGGGAGATACCAGAACAAAATCCTAAAATGTGTGGCATTGGTTCAGTGGTCAGAAGGTGATCAGCAAGGAAATTGACCCAACAGATTAGCAAAATAGAGACTTATGTTATGCAGTGTTGGAACGTTTCATCAAACTGTCACTAGCAGAGCTTAATAAGGACACTACCTCCCACCCAACCAATTATGGCACTCAAAGGAGAGAAAAAATCCGTAATGAAGGTAGTACCTGTGGGATGTTTCTTGTGTAACTTAATGGAATTTTACAAAGAAGAGAAGGGCTCATGTGAGAACAGGATGAAAAGTTCAGCCCCATAGAAAAGATTAGTTTAAAAGTATTTCATTCCAAATGTTGGGGGGGTACGGGGAGGGCTGTACCACTCAGAGAAGACAAGTGGTGACTCTATAGCATCTCACTACGCTGATGGACAGTGACTGTAATGGGGTTGGTGGGGGGGACCTGATGAAGGGGGTAGTTTAATCACCATAATATTGCCCATGTAATTGTAGATTAATGATACCAAAATAAACTATAAAAAAAAGTATTTCATTCCAGAGAAGTTTATGATTTCAGATGGCCCTAATGCAACGGATATTAAGGAGAGAGACAAAGGGAGGGAAAAATACCAAGACATGAGTATTGCATCCAGGGAAGAACTTTTTAATATGCTTGTTATAATTTGGTACTGATGAAATAATTAGATCAGAAGCCTCTAAAGTTTTACAGAATTCTGTTGTTAAGAACTAAACAAAGCTTGAGCCTGGCCTAAAAAAAGAAGCCTGCAACTGTAAAAAATAAATAAATAAAAGCCTTTTTTCCCCTCAAATGTATAATAATAGGAATTGTGCTCCAACTCTGCTGCTGTTCTAAATTACTACAGACTTAGTGGCTTAAAACAACAGAAATTTGTTATCTTATCGTTCTAGAGGTCAGAAATCCAAAATGAGTCTCACTGGGCTAAAATCAAAATGTTAGCATGGCTGTGTTCCTTCTTTTGGGAGCAGGTCTATTTTTTTGCCTTTTCTAACATCTAAAGAATATTGTATTCCTTAGCTCCTGTCCGCTTTCCGTCTTGAAAGCCAGCAATGGCTGGTTAAGTCTTTCTCACCCTGTACTCTGACATTGACTGTCCTGCCTCTCTTCTTCACTTAACAAAGGAACATTCTGATTACCCTGGGCCCACGCAATAATCCAGGCTATTCTCACCATCTGAAGTTTTAGTAACATCCTTCATTCCATTTGTAAACTTAATTCTCCCTTGCCATGTTAATATAGCATATTCACAAGGTTCCAAGTTTGGGGGGTGTATTATTCTGTTTTATTACAGTAGGTATACTCCCTGCTGTTCATTTCAGAAGCAGTCATGGAAAACAATGGACAAGAACAAACCTCCCATGGTTGGAACCAGCAGCCATCAAAAACAATAGCAAAGAAGTTCATCTCAGAATCAGAAATTAGGGCCTTCTCACAAGACTTCTTCAAGGGTAGGTGTGCTTCACCATGTCTACTCAGGATTTTGTCATTGCTGAACAACTGTAACTGCTGTGCATAGACCATTCGTCCTTTTGCAAGTAGGAATTTTTGTTATCTTTTCACTGCCCAACCTTTATACTTACTATAGATACGTGGTGCGGGGAGGAGCTGGGAACTTGTTCTTTAGAGGTGACTCCATCATGGGGCGCCATGTTTGAATTGTGCATTGTGTAGAGTTCCTTGACATGGAACTCAAGGGATGAAGGGATGGGACAGGAACTATGAAGAGAGCAGAGGGTTCTAAACTGGGAGGGAAGAAATACAGACCTTTGATGGTCATGACAGTCCAGACCAGAGACAGTTAACTTGCCACCAGAATTTGTGCTCTAGCTTCCATAGTACTTATGGGAAGTTACTGCCCAGACAGGGACCTCATTTGTCAACGTCTGCTTGCATTTAGGGAGGATCATTCAACTAGTTTACCACAAGGGAATGAGAGTGGAAGTGTGGAGATTCCTTGTCTAGTCTCCCTTCCTCCTTTTGTCTGGAGGCAAAAGACTTTCAAGGCAGAGGAGCCATGAAAAGGAAAGACCCTGGTTTCTTGAATTACCGTTAGGAAAAATCTGCTTGTTGACAAGCAAGCCTGCATTGGATTATTAAATGAGCAAAATTATAAATTTCTTCTATGTTAAACCTTTAAAATGCAAGATTTTGTCACATAAATCACTGTTAACCTAATACAGAATTACCTATATAATCAGGAAAGAAAAAAACTTAATCTTATAAAACAAAAATTAATTTCAGAGTGGGTTCAACTTTCCCCTATGAAAACACCAAAATTTTTAAAATCACAGCATGAGTACATAATTAGTTCTGTAACTATTTTAATTAGTGCTAAAATTTATCACTCATTTAGATACAAAAATGCCCATTCCATTGAATATTCCTGTAAAAGTAAGAACAAGATAGAATATAATATTTGATACAACGTAGCATGATCCTCAATTTTCATATTTAAGGGTCTTGTTTCTAATAAGGTATATATGAATATAATCTTGTCACATCTTCTCCAAGACTGGAAATTTTTTTTTTGAGTATTAAAGAGAAAAAAAAATATGACTACTAAAATCAATTGTTTTATATAAAGTAGAACCAAATTATAAATGATAACACTTGGAAATGTTGAGCATTCATGACAAGAATTAACCTGTTTAAGTTTTGCTCAAGTAGCCATAACATATTAGGGACTTGATTTCCTTTATGGTATCAAGGTAGTTTCATAATGTAACTTATGCTTTATTAAACCCACAAATTAGCTTCCTCAGTCACATCACCTGATACTGAATGTCATAGTGAAATATCACATAGCTAAAACTATAATGCAGTATTTATCAATTAAAACTGTGTGTGTGTGTGTGTGTGTGTGTGTGTGTGTTGTGTGTGTATTTGGCTTTGGAAATAGTTTCCAAAGTTGGTACACTTACAAAATACTAATTCAAACTCCTAAACCTTGCAGTGACCCAATCGATGTGCTTACCCGTGCCAGTCTCTGTACAATTGCTCCTGAAAGTTTATTTGTATTGACATAATAGAAATAAAGAACACAAGCATCTGTCTACAGATACAAAGATTTTCTTGGAAAACTCAGGGAATTGAAAGAAGAGAAGGCTGAATTACAATTCTGTATGTTCTGTATTGAATTATTTTCATTTCCAAAGCCATATTTTCTTTACCCAGATTACTTTCCTACCCAAGATAGTAAGACCAGTTCTTATTTTTTAACCAAGAGTTTTATTTCTTACTTTTGTTCTCTGAAAGGTTTCTGTGACCCATATGAGTTTTATTAGGAAGAATGAAAGTGAATGAAATTGTCTTTCAATGTCACATAGATTAAAAAATATCTAAGACTATGTTTAAAGTTATCTTTGTTAATAATGCTTTCTTGTTAATTACTGTTCTTGCTAATTTATTTTCATGGTAAATTAAAGATCCTAATCATTTTATTCCAGAGCAGAATAGTTGGCAATGAATCAAGTCCATACTGACTTTTCTTACCAAACCAAAATAACTTCTCACAGAGCCTGGAAAGCTCCTTCAAGGTGATAGCTAGTTCATTTGATAGACTAATTTTTGATAATGACAAATGGATGTTTATGTGTTAATGGGAGAGGAGCTCCCACCCTAAGGACTTGTGCATTTGACTGCACTTCTTAATGAATCTAATGTAAAAAACTTGATAGTGGAGTTTTAATCCAAGTAGAGGAGAGAGATGGTTTTGAAGGGTGCATGTTTGGGGAACAATGAAGTCTTTATTGTAGGGAAAGGGGGAAATCCTAACTCTTACACTGAAGAGGAGAATTCCAACTTGGTCTCACATGTTGCTAGAGCTGTTTTGGGGGCAGGCCAGTATCAGTGAATTTGATGCATGAAATGCAGCAAGCAACCTGCCTGGAAGTTTAACTCAGGGACTGGTGTTAGTGGTAGCCCCTGATAGTAAAGCTCACCTCCCTGAATCTTGTTCTGATCATGCACCAAGATAACCCACCAGTGTTGGAAGCTTTGCTCTAAATTAGTATATTGACTTATAAAATTGTATTCAGTGTGTAGTTTACTTTGATGTCTTCCTCTACTTTTCCCTAGCCTACTTTACATCATCTCCCTCTTAGAAACTTTTATTTTATAAATAACCAGCAGAATTCCCGGACCAGCAGCATCTGATATCACTTGCAAATTTGTTAGACATGCAAATTCCTAGACCCTACCCAAACTTACTGCACCAGAAATTCAGGTTTAGGACCAGTAATCTGTCTTTTAACAGGCCATCCAGGTGTTTGATACATGCTCAAATCTGAGAACCACTGATTGTATATGAATGGTACTATAGAGTCAAAGGTTTAACTGTAGCTTTCTCCTGTCATTAGGCTTTTCTTTCAACAGCACTTCAGTCCTGTCTCTGTCTCAGTTCCTGGCGCTAAATATGTCCTTTGAATCTGCTCGGGGAGGACAAACATAATGAAGGTAGTACATGTGGAATGTTTCTTGTGTGACTTAATGAAATTTTACAAGGAAGAGAAGGGCTCATGTAAGAACAGGATGAGAAGTTCAGCCCTATAGAAAAGATTAGTTTCAGAGTATTTCATTCCAGAGAAATTTATGATTTCAGATGGCCCTAATGCAACTGATATTAAGGAGAGAGACAAAGGGAGGGAAAAATACTAACACAGACTTTAGTATTGCATCTAGGGAGGAACATTTTAGTATGCTTATTATAACTTGGTACTGATGAAACAATTTCATCAGAAGCCTCTGATCTAATTGTGTTCAGTGTGTTTTAGAGAATTCTACTGTTAAGAACTGACACTCATCTCTACAAGTTCACCCCTTCCAGGAATTGATCTGGGCTCCTAGGAGGATATTTAGAACAAAGTTCAGTTATACTTAACAGACAGGAGACCAAATTTTGATTAAGTTTTCTTGTATGTAGTGCTTTTGGCCTTTTTATCCATTTGTCTTGTATCTTTCATAATATATTCGTCAAGTGCCTATTTTGGCCCAGGTACTTGACTAAAGACAGCATTGTTTACCAAACTTTCAGTCTAGTAAATTGCATGAGGTATTACTGTGTGTGTGTGTGTGTGTGTGTGTGTGACTTATAATTGAGATACTGTTGATATGCCATTCACATGTAATGTGAATGTAAAGTGTACAATTCAGTGGTTTTTTAGCATATTTACAAAGTTGTATAATCATCACTGTAAGACTTTATCCTCCATTTACCCCATGGTCCCAAGCACATGGGCCACTGAAAATCATGTCTGGACTTGCCTTACCTTTTCGCCCCGCCTCTTAAGACCCAACCACCAACCAGATGGTTGCTCCCACCCCTTAAGACCCAACCACTAACGTCCCCATAGTAAAACACACCCTACTCCTTAAAAGCGTGCTTCCTCACCCACAAGCTCTCTCTCTCTCTCTCTCTCCCCTCCCCCACCTCTCTCTCTCTCTCTCTCTCTTTCCCCTCCTCTCCACCCCACCCCTCTTTCGAGACAGCCATCCTGTCTGTCTGTCTTATAGGGAATAAAACCACCCTGACGGAGTTCTTGTGTCTTTTCTTGCGAGCGAGTGATCCGGGTAACCAAAGAACCCTTTCATTGGTGTTTCCGCCCGGTTTGGTATCTCCCGGTCGCCTGCTCTTCCCTAGGAATTCGAGCTGCACCGGGAATCCGATAGCGCCCGGCCCCTCCGGACACAGGGGCTCCTCAGCGCCCTCCATCTCCCTGAACGCCTCTCCAGCATCCACCACCCGCGCCAAAGGAGCGGTGAGTCACCCTCCCCATCAAGTGACTAAAACGCCTCTGTGAGCGCCTGAGGGCTGACCGTTGAGTGTCCAGCACCCTCGTGGCCTCACCGCAGGCAGGGGACCGCCCCCAGTCATGGCCTTCATTGGCTATGGCTGTGCCCTAGTCACTCCCAGCCCAGTTTCTCTGTCCCCAGCAGGAGAGAGACTGCCCCCTAGACCGGCAGTGGGTCAGTGACGCCCCAGTCCACTAGTTTCTCCCGTCCCTCTTGCACCCCTACTAGGCCCACAGCAGGTCAGTGACGCCCCAGTCCCTCTCGTCCCCAGCAGGCGAGAGACTGCCCCCATTGTGACTCTTCTGTTCCATTGGCTCATAGCCGGGCTCATAGCTGAAAAGTCCTAGCACTAGGCACCTGCTGCTTGCTCAGGGCAAGTGTGCCCCTCCAGTGACCGAGGTGATGACCCTTCACTTGGAGTTGGGCTACTCTTTGGAGTTCTGAGCCCCCTAGGGACGCCTGGGGTGTGCTGCAGCAACTCCACGAAAGTCACAATGGGAGCGTCCCCCTCCATCCCTGCCGATTCCCCGCTCAGTTGCCTCCTAGACAATTTCAAAACTCTTCATCTACACCCAGATCTAAAGCCCTCCAAGTTAATTCGGCTCTGCAGCCAGATTTGGCCCCAATATCCTTTAGACAATAAAACAATTTGGCCTCAATATGGGTCCTTAGACAATAAAGTCCTTCAGGATCTTCACAACTTCTGTGAGCGTTCAGGCAAATGGAAGGAAATTCCCTATGTTCAAGCTTTTTTCTATCTTCAAAACAAGTCTTCTCTATGTAACTCTATCCACCCCAAGCTTATCCTTGCCATCCTTTCAAACCCTCCGAAGACTCCCTCTTCTTCCCTAGACCCAGCTCCCTCTTCCTCCCTAGACCCAGATGCTGCAGATGAGCTCCCCCTTATCGCTCAACAGGCCAAGGATCAGCAGCCTCCTCAAGTGCCAGCCCTCTCCACCCCTCCGACCCTCCCTTCTTCTCCCTTCACAGCTTCCATATCACCTCCCCCACTTTCTCTCTACCCCAACTCCTGTTCAGTCCCCTCACCTCTCAATCTGCTTGTCACTCGCAGTTGCACTAAAGCTCACCTCTTAGCCCCACTGAGGGAAGGAGCAGGAGCCGAAAGTGTCATTAGAGTTCACGTTCCCTTTTCCCTTTCTGACCTCTCGCAAATTGAGAAGCGCCTCGGCTCGTACACTTCTAACCCTACAACCTATACCAAAGAATTCCAGTACCTCACCCAATCCTACAATCTCACCTTCCATGACCTCCATGTCATCATGTCTAGTACCCTCCTGCCCGAAGAGCGCAGGCGAGTCTGGGAGCAGGCTAGAGCCCATGCAGATGACGTGCACCTCACCAACCCCACTCACCCCACGGGACCAGAAGCTGTGCCAGATGGAGACCCAGGATGGGTCTATAACCACCCCTGGCCAAGACCAGTTTACTACCTGTCTCGTAGTAGGCCTCTGAAAAGCGGCCAATAAAGCTATTAATTATGAAAAGTTACACCAGATAAGAATGAAAACCCTTCAGCCTTCCTAGACAGGCTCACACAGGCCCTCTTACAGTATATCAGTCTAGATCCAGAAACTCCTGACGGGCGGTAACTCCTAATGACTTATTTCTTTGTTCAAAGTTTTCCTGACATAAGAGCAAAACTAAAAAAGCTCAAGCAGGGGCCCCTTACGCCACAGTCCGAAGTTTTAGCCATAGCCTTCAAGGTGTACAATGGGAGAGAGGAGAAAGCCTTAAAACATAAAATGATGGCTAAGGCCTTCCCTCCTGTGACTGTCAACTCCTGAGGGCCTAAGAAGACAGCCTCGCCAAAACCATGCTTCAAGTGTGGACAAGCAGGCCATTGGGCAAAAGCTTGCCCCAACCCGAGACAGCCCTCATGCCACAGGTGCCACCAAGTAGGCCATTGGGCAAAAGCTTGCCCAACCCAAGAAAGCCCCTTGGGCCCTGTCCCAAGTGCCACCTCCTTGGACATTGAGCAGTTGAGTGTCCTAGTGCTCAGAGAAGCACACGGCCAGTTGACTCCGCCCCGTCCCCAGCCGCTACCTTCAACCTAGCAGAGGAAGATTAGCGGGGCCCAGGGCTCTCGCGAATTGCCACCGCCATCACCACCGAAGAGCCCAAGGTGACAGTCATGGTGGCAGGAATCCCACTCTCCTTCCTCATCGACACCGGAGCTACTTAATCCGTTCTGTGTTTGTACAAGAGTGCCGTCTCTCATTTTTGCATTTCCATCACTGGAGTTTGCGGCACCCCTTACCAGCCCTTTTCAACCGCCCCCCTCACTTGCACTATAACCCGAACCACTTTCACACACTCATTTCTTATTATCCCACGCTGCCCTAACCCCCTCATTGGCAGAGACATTTTACACAAACTAGGGTCTTCTATTTCCTTTCGCCCCTCACACCGCCTCAGCTCAGACTTGCCAGCGGTCCATCTTCTTCTCTGTCTTCAGAGCGCCCCTCCCCCATTCCAGCTCCACCCTTACTGCCAAACCTTGTAAATCCCTACATCTGGGACACGAACAACCCATCTCTAGCTAAATGCAGCCCAGTCCAGATTAGTCTTAAAAACCCAGACTCCTTCCCATCACAATCCCAATACCTGCTACCCTTGCGCAGCCAACACGGCCTCCAGCCAATCATCCAAAATCTGTTAAAAAAAGGCTTCTTGAAGCCAACCCACTCCCCGTTCAACACTCCAATGCTTGCAGTGAAAAAGCCTAACAGCACTTTCAGGCTAATCCAAGATCTCTGAATCATAAATGAAGCAGTCATCCCCATCCATCCCATAGTACCCAACCCATATACTCTCCTCTCCTCCATCCCAAGCTCCACCACCTATTTTTCAGTAATAGACTTAAAGGATGCCTTCTTTACCATACCTCTCCACCCCAACTCCCAAAATCTTTTTGCTTTTACATAGACAGACCCTAAATCCCTCTTCTCCACTCAACTGACTTGGACTGTCCTTCCCCAGAGATTTAGAGACAGCCCCCATATATTTGGACAAGCCCTTGAGTGAGACCTTAAGAACCTTTCGTTCCCACACTCCACTCTGCTGCAGTATGTAGATGATCTGCTTCTTTGCAGTCCTTCCTTAACTATCTCCGGACAAGACACCATCACCCTCCTAAATCACCTCTCTGACTGTGGCTATCGAGTTTCTTATCTTGGCATCCTATTGACTCCAGGATAAAAAGCCATCACATTATGCAAAAAAAAGTGCTTCAAGACATTCCAGTCCCCTCTACCAAAGAAGAGATTCTTTACTTTCTGGGCTTAGCCAACTTTCTTCGCAGCTGGGTCCCCAACTTCTCCCTACTCGCCGGCCCCCTCTATGTGGCAGCCAAGGGCCCCATCTGCGAACCTCTCCAGCAGCTCATCAGCCGCCCCTTCTCCTCCCTGCCGCAAGCTCTGTTACAAGCACCTGCTTTACACCTACCTAATCTTACTAAGCCCTTTCTTTTGTATGTTAATGAAACTCATGGATTTGCTCTTGGAGCCCTATGCCAAGCCACTCCAACCTTCCCAGCTCCTGTAGCTTATCTGTCAAAACAACTAGACAACACAACCCGAGAGTGAGCACCATGCCTCCGCGCCTTAGCAGCTGCAGCTACTCCTCACCAAGAGGCAGGAAAGCTCACCTTTTGCAAAGCCACCACCATGCTTTCACCCCACCGCCTGTCAGAACTCTTAACATACAGAAGTCTGAAAACCCTTCCCCCTAGCCGAATCCTAGCCCTGCAAGTCACCTTTCTAGAAGATCCCTCCATTTCCTTTGCTACATGCACCCCTAGCAACATTGCCTCCCTACTCCTTTCCCAGCCTACACTTCAACTTCCAGCCCCCTGGGCACACACAAGTCCCTATCAGTTCAGAGCCTTCATCAGCCCTGTTAGCCTGGGGCCATCTAAACCTTAACCCAGTTATATAAACTGCTCACCCTTAGACTGAAATACTTTTAGTCAAATAAGCTAAAACGAAAGAAGGCAATTGGATATCAGTATCTCAAATCTTTGTATCAGTTGATCTATCTGAATATATGTTCTTTTATGAAAAGTGTTGCGAACTGTAATCATTATGTCTCAGTCTGTATGTTTGTTTGTCTAAGTGTGTAAATGAAAAACGTTTTTCTACCTCCAGATAGTATTAATACAAATTAATTTAAAAACAAGCGCTTGTGAAAATTAGGCATTCTAAAACTTCCAGAAATTTCTAATAAAAATATTAAGCATTAATGCTAATTTAAATTTAACTGAAACAGACATGTCCTTATAATTATCACCTGCCTAAGTTTACTTAAAATTGTTTAAGTTAATGTTATCTGTTAAATCTTTCAAGAAGATGCTTAAAGAAACACTTGACTTTGATGTTTAGTAAAAGTTTTATAAGTAATCTAGCATAATTGCTAAAGAATGTGTAAACAAGTGTAACAAATGAATATCTTAATAATAATAATAGTATATTGATGTATAACAGTGTATATACTTGCAAAACAGCCTAAGAATTTTGTGGTAACCAAAATTCTTAGAGTTTTGCTAAGTTATATGAAGATGTTTTAGAGTTTTACTGAGTTATATGAAGATGTTTTGTGCTCAGTAAAAAATTGTGCTATAACGCACATTTTCAGAAATGAAAAATATATTCATAAATGTATCAATCTAAGGAATGCTGGTGTTACAGTTTACCATAGCCTATTTTCAGCATTCATTGAAAGTTAAAGTTCCTAATGGTTTTAAGTTCTAATTAAAACTACTTAAAGTAATAAAGAAAACATCTCTGCTTGCTAGAAAAGATGTGTGTTTTAACAAGAGAAGGTATAAGGAATGGAGATTCATTTTATTTAAGGTAAAAGAAGGTAACTGTTCTAAAGTACAGCTGTTTATTTAAAGAGGGAGAACAGTGAATGTAAAAAGAAAGTTGCAGAAAGTTTCTGGGAAGATTGATATGGTCGTGCTATGTGAAAGCAAATGAGTCTCAATATCAAGTACACAGCAAAATAAGAATTTTGTTTTCAGTTAAAGACAAAGTTTTCTTAAAGTGATTAGTCTGCTCTTAATGTTAAAAAATTGCAAGAGTTTTCTAATTGTTTTATCAAATCAGTTTCTCATGCTTAAAGTCTCAGTGAGTTCTCTGAGTGTTTGGGAAAATGAAGTCTTCTATTGGGAGGACTGTAAGCCAAGTGTTGTTAACAACTGAGTGACCTGTATTTGCATTTAAGCCTTTTTATTGTCATTCTAGTTAAATACCTATAATCCTATTTAAGCAAGTGCCAAAGAAACTTTCTTCTGACAACTTGCCAAAATCAAATTCAAAAGGGTACTTTTACCCCTAGTTAACTCTGATATTTTCCAGAGGGCCCCTAGAAAATGTCAGAGGAATTTTCTCTTCATTAGAGAAAGTATGTGACTAATTCGGCTTATTTATCTGATATATAAATAGCTTAATTACCTGGAAAATACTGTCAAACAGAATGATGCTAAACTTTGTTGCTGGATGTTTTGTGTTGCAAAAATATCCAAATTTCCTTATGTTAACTGTCTTATAGTAAGCTCTCATCAGATCTTTAGCCACTCTCATTTACAAGTCTTTTGTCATTTATAGTCACTGTTTTATTACTCCTAAACTAGTAAAGAACTAGATTTCAGCAGAACAGGTATTACATAGGATTAAGTAACTAAGGAAGATGATTTTGTGGCTTTTTGTTTTAAATGTTACTGATAAAGTGTTTTAAGCTTTTTCTCTTAAGCTGACAACAGTTTAGTAAATGACAATACCTTTATAAGCAGAATTGAAACATTTATCTTTCTCTCTACCTGATCCCTCCAGAATTTAACAACTCTCAGTGGCTACTTTTATATATCATAGCAGTATATTTATTTGCATAAGTTCAATAAGAATCTGCTTTCCTTGTAAGAGGACCAATTAAAAACACTGGGTATATTACCAAGGCTTTGACTGGAATGTTATACCTGAGAGACACGTGCATAAAACTCATATGAACAGACAGCTTTAAGGAACTGAAGTTGACTTTATAAAGCCAACAGAACCCCTTGGAGGAACTGGCCTGGTACGTTGCTTATAGGATTCCCAGCAGCCTTACCAGGTGAGTAAAGAAGGTCACTTCCTGGCAGGTGCAGGAACCTCAGAATGTCTTGGGGACCTCAAGAAGAGAGGAATTCACCCAAATCTATAGGTACTGCAGGAAAAACCTGATGGCAAGTCTGGCTTGGCTTTCTAGCCTCAAGAGGCCTTTAAAAGTCCAATCTGAAGTTCCTTATAAAAAGTTCCAGCAAAGCACATTTAAAAGAGCCTATGTAATCAATTGCTCTTCTTGCTGCACTTATGCAAATAATCAAGCCAAATGTTAATTATTTTCTTAATCTGGTTACTTCTAATAAAAATGAGGGTGATTTTAGAGAAAAGTATTGTTTCAATAATGCAGCCTTATTTATACTAAGTCCTAATACTAGTCATTAGTACATAGACTAGATCCAGAATTCTAGTTTCCCCAAGATATCTGGCAATGATTCTCAATTAGAAATTTACTATTTCTAGTCCTCATATTCAGCCATGCATTCTTTAATCTCCTTGTCAAGTCTGTTCTTCCAGAATAGAAAATCCAACTCCAGATGTTGCTGCTTGACCTAGTGACATGATTTGTTCTGTCTTGCCTAGAGGCCATGAAGCTGCAAATGGTGATAGCCATAGAGCCCAAGATAAAAACTCCCATCTTCTGACGCCCTCCTGACCAGCCCTTGATGGAGACCTAGCTGCACCCCTTACTGTGCCCCCTCTCAGCATGAAGCAGCCAGAGCGGTCATTGTTCCCTTTCCCTAGCAGCAGCTAGAGTCTCTATCTGGAGAAGGGGGAATGAGACAGGGACCATGGGCTTAGATCAACTCTGAGAAACATCCTACTTCCTCTCCTCATGCCTCTGATCATTTTCTGCCTTCTCCTACTCTTCGCTCACTGCCTAATTAATTTTCTAAAAAACCTTATTCAAACTCAAATTTCAAAAATCACTAACCAAACAATCAATCAGTTAATCATGCAGGAGTACCACTGCCTTCCAATGGAAAAAAGATGCTGCCAGCAGACAACACAGTGCTGACAGAAGCTCGAGTACTGGAACACTCCATCACTTCAGACCAAGGGCCCATCCGAGGACCACCCCCATCAATACAAAAATGAACTTCATGGCCCCTAATCAGCAGGAAGACTGACTTTCACCCCCTCCCCAAGTCCTCTGCAATTTATAAAACAAAAAATGGAGGAATGTAAGACTTTATCCTCCATTTACCCCATGGTCCCAAGCACATGGGCCGCTGAAAATCTTGTCTGGACTTGCCTCACCTTTTCGCCCCTCCTCTTAAGACCCAACCACCAACGTCCCCATAGTAAAACACACCCTACTCCTTCAATGTGCGCTCTTCCTCACCCACAAGCTCTCTCTCTCTCCCACTCCCTCTCCCCCCCACCTCTCTCTCTCTCTCTCTCTCTCTCTCTTTCAAGACAGCCATCCTGTCTGTCTGTCTTACAGGGAATAAAACCACGGTGACGGAGTTCTCGTGTCCTTCCTTGCGAGTGAGTTAGTCGGGTAGCTAAAGAACCCTTTCAATCACCACTATGAATCATAAAAAATTTCATCACCCCAAAAAGAAGCCACGTATGCATGAGCAGGTACTCCTATTTCCCCACAACAGTCACCCTAGTCCTAATCAGACACTAATGTACTTTCTGTCCCTATGGATTTGCTTATGGTTGGTCTATCTTTTAAGTAGAATTCTATAACACATGGTCTTTTGTGACTGGCTTATTTCCCTTAGCATGTTTTCAAGGTTCATCCATGTTTTAGTATGTATCAGTACTTCCCTAACTTTTATTGCCAAATAGTATTTCACTGAATGGATATAACACATTTTATTTATGTATTTATCAGTTGATGGACATTTATTTGGCTTATTTCCACTTTTTGGCAGTAATGAATATTTCTGCTATCAACATTTCATGTACATGCTTTTGTATTGACATATATTTTCATCTCTCTTGGCTAAATCAAAGTGAAATTGTTGGGTCATTTGGTAACTCAAACTTCAGTCTTTTCCAAAGCAGCTGCCCATTTTAGGTTCACACCTACACTGTTAATTTACAAGTGTTTTTGACCTGGCATCCTAGATACAAGTTTCAAGCTTTAAAACTTTTTTTTTGATACCAAAGAGCATCATGCATCCTAAAACTGGAAAATAAGTGGATGTCTGTGGGTAAAATAACAATACATCCAGAATCTCTTGCCTGGCTTTAGTGTATCTCCATATCAATAAGTGTTTTCAAGGGGTGTAGAGAAGTAGGCCATCTCCATGTCAATAGGTAATTACGGGGCCATTAGGGACTGGAGAAGTGGGGTGGAGTTTTTGGCTCTGCTGTGGCCTCCAGGTCAAGAGAGATGTGGGACAAGTGCTTGTAAGCATAAACTTGCACCCCTCAAAGCCATCTCTCTCCTCTCCTTACTTCTTTCACTGACTGATTCTGGTTTCAAAGGTATTTTTCCCCAGGATTTTCCCCCTGGAGTTACACCTGGTGGCAGTCAGCAGGATCTCTGAACCTGAAATCTGTCTACATGGGTGCCACCTTTGGGCAGGCTGCCCCTAGAGATGGTGGGGAGATGCCTGGAATGCCCCCTGTGAATGGTGGGGAGGCCCCAGTGGCTGCAGCGGTAGCGGGTGTAGCTTCACCTGCGAGCCCCTAGTGGGGAATTGGTCTAGGTTAAAGCACCTCCTAGAGGGGTGGGGCCTGGGGAAGGGTGGAAACACCAGAAGCTGTAGAATTAGCCCTTTGTGAGATAGAGGACTTCTTACAGGCCCTGAATGGCTGTGTAGCAGCTGGCATTATAGGGTCTCTTTTCCTCAAGATAGTGGAAAGTGTTATTGAGGGGGGAGAGAGACTTTGGCAGGAGAAAGAGATACTTCAACATCACTTGAGGGAACTGGGTGATGACCTATGGGATGCCCTTAAGGAAGAGAGACAGTTATTGAGAAGATGGCCATGCCCATGGAAGATTCCTTAGCAGCAGTGATGGTGGAGGTGACAGGAGAAGCCACGTTGCAGGAGGCTGTGGGGGAGGAGGAGGAAAGAGTGGTGTCTTCAGCCCAGGAGATGGTGGGGGAGGTGTCAGGAGAGGATGAGGAGGCTGGACCAAGGGCCAATCTGCTGCCAAGGCCACCTCCCAAGGCACCAGCCTCCTGTATTAAAGTCCCAACCAGCTGTAATTAAAAAAATAAAAACGAAACAACTGCAGGCTCCTCAGGGGGAGGAGCCACCTCCTACTGAAGTTATGGAGCATTCCATACTCTGCCCCTATACCCAGGATGAGCTGGTGGACCTGAGCGTCCGGTATAGGCAGAAGCCATCGGAATCTCTGTCTACATGGCTTTTACATCTCTAGGATATGAGGGGGTGATTATTGTTATGTCAGGTTCTGAAATGAGTAGATTGGCTTCCCTGAATGACTCACCCTTCCCTCTGGCAGTGGTTGCAGAGTGCTTGTCATGCCTCAGGGAATCCCACTTCTGGATTGGCTGACAGCTGTCATCAGGGCAGTTTGGCCTAATCAGGGTGATTTACCATACTTACCCACTAGCTGGAAAACTAGTGTGTAGAGAGCTCCAACAGGTGTTGTGGGAATTCGGCATGAAAAATATCATCTATAATATGGACCCCCAGGGCCCCAGTGAGGAGGTGTTCACCATAGGAATGAGAAATACGGTGCTTCATACAGCTCCTACATCTCTCTTTGGGTCCCAAGTGACTATTCTTGCCCCCCACATAGGGCAACCTGTAAGTGAAGCTACTTGTACTTTAGCAGATATGGGGAGGTTGAAACAATCAGAGCATGGAAGAAAGTACAGTCTACAGCTGAAAGGAGAGGTGCAAAAGGCCCTGTGAAGGTCTTGAGGACCCAGGTGTGGGTTGAGTTGATAAAGGCAGGGGTAGTGAAAGAAAAACATGATGGGCAGCCCAATAGGATTTTGTTAGAACTGAGACACCAATGAAAGCCAGAGTAGTAGTGTCAGCCGTGGATGTTCAGGACATGGGAACTGGAGGAAAAGCCTCATGTCCGACCTGTATCCTTGCAAAACTTCCTGGGAGACAGTACTCAGGATTTGCCTGGGCCCAAACCCTCACAGAGCAACGATTGGGCATCACGATTCAACTGAGGGGGGTGTCAATGTCCCCACCTTGGGGGACGTGGTAGGGACCGGAGGCCACATGTAGAATTAGCAATTCATTGGTCCCTTGTGAATGTACAACGTGTCCTGGTGCTGGTGGACACAGTAACTAAGTATTCTCTAATTTATGGCAACCCTGAGCATTTTCCTGGAACCCTTGCTGTGATAGATGGCTATGGAGGTAGGGCAATTAGAGTGAAGAAAGCCCAAATCCCATTGGGATAGGGTGTTTACTCCCAAAGAAGTATACTGTATACATTTCTCTCATCCCTGAGTAAATTTTGGGGGTAGATATCCTTCAGGGCCTGTGGTTACAGACCACTGCAGGTGAGTTCAGACTTAGGGTGTGTGTGGTAAAGGCAGTTCTGAGGGGACATGCTAAGCACCCACATGTAGCTCTGCCTGTATCACAGAGGGTGACAAATACTAAGCAGTATAAATTGCCTGGGGGTGCACAAGGAAATTGGAGAAACTCTACAGGAGTTGGAGAAGGTGAGCATTACAAAGCCCATGATAGTCCTTTTAATTCCCCAGTGTGGCCAGTTAAAATGGCTCCTGGTGTAACACTGTGGACTACAGAGATTGAATAAAGTCACACCCCCTTTGCATGCTGCTGTCCCCTCTATAGTGGCCTTTATGGACACGCTCATTCATGAACTGGGGACATATCATTATGTTGTAGACTTTGCTAATGCTTTCTTCTCTACTGACATAGCACAGGAAAGTCATGAACAGTTTGCCTTCACGTGGGAATGCCAGCAGTGGACATTCACTGTCCTTCCGCAGGATACCTCCACAGTCCCACCATTTGTCCTGGACTTGTAGCCCAGGACTTGGCCACATGGAAGAAACTGCAAATGGTGTGGCTGTATCACTACATTGATGATATTATGCTGTCTAATTTTCTTGCAGATTTAGAAGGGGCAGTTCCTAGACTGCTGCTACATCTACAGGAGAAAGGATGGGCTGTGAACAGCACCAAGGTTCAGGGACCTGGTTTGCCTGTAAAATTCTGGGGGTTGTCTGGTCAGGTGAAACTAAAGTTATTCCTGAAGCAGTCATAGATAAGGTCCAGGCTTTCCCTACTCTTACCACTGTGGCAGTATTACAAGAGTTTTTGGGTTTTTTTGCGCTACTGGAGAGAGTTTATCCCACACTTGGCACAAATTCTGAAACCCTTACACCGATTGGTAGGAAAGGGCATCAGGTGAGACTAGGATGAGACATGTGCAGCTGTTTTTACTACTACTAAGTGAGCAGTGAAGGCCATACAGGCCTTGAGTGTAATGGACTCATCAAGGCGCTGTGAACTAGATATTCATGTAACCGAAGATGGTTATGGATTGGGTCTTTGGCAGCGGCTTGAATGGACACGCCAACCTATTGGATTCTGGTCACAACTAAAGGAGCAGAGGTCCCATACACCCTGATAAAGAAGCAACTGGCTGCTGTGTACACACCTGCTAACTATGGAGACCATTACTGTAACAGCTCTGACCAAGATAATAACCATCTATCCCATCGCGGGGCGGGTGCTAGACTGGGCCGAAAGGCCATGGAGTGGTGTGGTAGAGATGCCTACATGAGCCAAATGGGATGCATATTTACATCAGCATAGCACCCTCTCTACTAGCCCCTTAAGTGGAGAACTCCCAACACTTATTGGGGCCAGTGACCTATACCAGTGGGAAGCAGGAAGAACTTGCTTTTGAGCCATTGGTAACAGATTCCTTATCAGGAGGGAAAAGCCCCTATACCCGAAGATGCTTGCTATACAGATGGCTCCAGTCATGGGCAGCCCCCAAAGTGGAGGGCTGTGGTTTTCCATGCTAAGACTGAGACAATATGGATAAGGACTGAGAGGGGGAAGAGCAGCCAATGGGCTGAGTTGTGGGCAGTACGGCTCCTGATTACCCAGGAGCCCTCCTGTATAGTTGTCTGCACTGACAGCTGGGCCATCTACTGGGGCTTGACCCTGTGGCTACCGACATATTACCATGCCAACTGGATGGTTGGTCACCAGCCCCTTTGTGGGCAAGAGTTGTGGTAAGACCTATGGGCCTCTGGTCAGACTAAGACTGTTACCGTATATCATGGCACTGGCTGTTTGCCTTTGGCATCCCCAGGGAATGATGAAGCCGACACATTGGCCCAGGTGCATTGGTTACATCTGCATTGTCTGCACATGGGGGAAAAGACAATGTGGGCTATATCCTACCTGTGCGGCTTGCCACTGACTTTTGAAGAAATCAGCAGAGCCTGTAAGGAGTGCCTTGTATGCTCTACAAGGGACTTACACCAAGTCTCACAGCAACATGGTACAATAGTAAAGGGGCTGATACCCCTTGTCAGGTGGCAGATAGACTATATCAGGCCTCTGCCCATAACAGAAGGATATTGGTATGCCATGACTTGTGTGGACATGGCTACTGGACTTTGGTTGCTTTTCCTGCACGTTGTGCAGAATAGCAAACCAAGAGGGGCCTAGAGCGTCTCTGCAGCCTTTGGCCAGCTGCATGTGATTGAGAGAGATCAAAGCACCCACTTTACTGGACGTGCGTTACCAGGATGGGTGAACAATATAAGCATACTGGGGCAGGCATGATAGAGAAGTACAACAGTTTGTTGAAATCTGGCCTGAAGTTGGACACCAATAATCTATAGGGCTGGTCAGTTCGCTTTTGGACAGTGCTACCGCATTGAATGAGAAACCCTGAAAAGAAGCCTTGAGCCCTGTGGACATGCTAACACACATCGCTGCCTCTCCTATACAACTGTATGTGCAAACCAAAAAGGCGTTATTGAAGCCAGGGTATGGCCAGCAGAGCAACTTCCTGCTGCCAGCCCTTAATGCATTAAATCCTGGAGACACTGTTGAGTGGACATGGCCCTGGGCATTTCAACACATGGACCAGCAATGGCTGGCCCTTCTGGCACCTGGGGAAAAGGCCTGGAATCTGGCCTCGTGTGTATTCCTGAGTAACAGCAGAGTAGCCCCTAAAGATCATGATGGCATACCCAAAATGTCCAGGAGGTAAGAGCATCTTAGGGGGAAGTTTTGTTTTATCTTTATAGCCAGTGCATGTACCTCCTGTAGCCCTATAGATTGACCTGGCTGTAACTCCCATAGGGAGGGGTGTGAAAGTCTGGTATACTAAACCAGGACAAGATCCCATTCCTGCTACTGTCCTATCACTGGACCACTCTCTTGCATATATCCTACCTGATGGGCAAGATTTGCCTATGCTGTGTCATTAAAACATGTATCTTATTGCCCTTAAGGTTATTTTCTTCTATAGTCCCTGTGGCCTGGATGCACCCCCTGGCTGCAGCTGCTGTGTGATGATTGCTCTGAACTCCCTACCTGTTCAGCTACTGACCGCCTGTGGAATGGGTGAGCTATGGACTTAAGGGCTTTGAACCTAGCTGAATCCTCTGGCTTGAGGATTATCATGATTTTATGTTATTAGTCTGGTTACAGTGTTCCAGTTTTCTTGTACAGGGGCCATTGTGGAAGATGGGGATCTAGTAGTTTGTGAGGTGAGTTTTATGGAGGGGTGGCCTTTGGGTAAAATTGCAATATTTCCAGAATTTGTTGCCTGGCTTTAATGCATCTCCATATCAGTAGGTGTTTCCAAGGGGTGGAGAGAAGTAGTCCATCTCCATATTTAATAATAGTTAATTACAAGGACCACTGAGGGACCAGAGAGGTGAGGTGGAGTTTTTGGCTCTGCTGTGGTAGCTGGGTTGAGAGAGATGCAGGACAACTGCTTGCAAGCTTAAGCTTTATTTCTCCTTTTGATTGATTTCCGTTTCAAAGGTATTTTGCCCCAGGATTTTCCCCCCTGGAGTTACAATGTCTCATATAAACATTTATATATGACATACAAACATATTTCACCCAATTTCTGGATGATGAGCAGAAACACATATAAATTTATGAAGCACATGATTACAATCAGAATGGTTAGCTTTTCATAAGTTCTTAATAGCAAATGAGTAGATGACTGACTGAATGAATAAAGATATGAACTAATAAAGACACATCTAAATTTCTCATTTGCATCAAACAATATGGTGAGTTCCTTAGGTTGCCAGTATGTAGTCATGTATATATACAACATATGTGAAAGGGAAAATTTGACTTTTTTCTTAATGAAATATAATAAATTACTCTTAATGCTGTTAACAAGATTAGGTGATGACCATCAACCTACATTAATCAACTGATATTTCCAAGGTTATTAACTTAAATGTTATTTGAAGTCTCTTAGACTTTGTGACTAGAAATGGTGATTCTAGACTCAAAATTGAAGCTAAGTAGAAACATGAATGCATGCTTAGGTTGCTAACAAAAATGTTTTTGTTTTAAACATATTTTTCTATGAAAATATTCAGCCTGTGTTTTAAAACACTGATATAAAAATAATTGTTTAGAACCCATGTTTTATAAGTTGGGGATTGCTTGTATTTTTTGGATTACTATTACACTGTTTAGGAAATATTTTTACTTAAAAAAATACTTCTAAGAGAAAGCACTAAATTTAGTTATTGTCTTAATATTTCACTGAGAAATAAAATGACAGATCCTTCATATACTGTATATTTGAGGCTCTAATAGAGGTTATCAATAAGCATTTAGATAGATTTTGTTGATCTAATTTTTCTGGTATTTTGATACTCAGTTTTTAAAACATCTTATTTGCTTGATCAAGGTGAGAATGTGTTTTATTTCTATAAAATGTTTCCTTCTTTCTCATCTCCAGTGAAAGGGAAAAAAATAAGTACTATGAAGGTGTCCTATTGAGGTATTGCTGCTTATGGAAGAGCAAGCAGTACGTGAAGTAATAAGTAGCTCCAGCCAGTGATTAAATGGAGAAGCAGAGTTGATGGACCTGATGAATGCAAATGTCATTTACAGACTCACATACTTCAATGTCATAAATACTATTCTCATTGTACAAGTACAAAGATGACAGTGCAAAATAAACTGCACAACATATACATAAAATGACAGAAATACAGAAGTAGGTGCATATGCCAATCTCAATTAATAATTTTATTGTTTTTATGTGAATCTCTCCCAGCAGGCCAAATTATTATTTTTCATATGTTTAAATATAAATTTTTTATAGTGATCAATTGCTGGAGGTGGGCCATATGGAGGATATAAGCTAAGGTTTTATATTTAGAAAAACCCTAGTCATCAGGAATTTGTATAGTTTAAGTATCAAGGTCATTAAAATTTAACATTAATGTAAATTGATTTAATATTTGTTACATGTCTGCATAGCTAATACTTGAACTATATAATTATAGTTCAAGACTATATAATTAATTATATAATTATTCATCATTATAAATAAATAATCTTAAATAAAATGATAGTGGAAATCTTTTTATGATACTAAGAATCACAGGAACATACATTTTAAGAAGTGAATTGAATGATACATGAATTTTATATTAATAAATTTGTCAAAGAACTAATTGGAAAAAAACCATATCATCTATTTCCAGTAACTGTTATTTCCAGTTAAATTTGCTTACATGAATTGAACTTTGAAAATGGTTTATTTATTTTCAGAGACTTTTTTCCTTATTTCAGGCTTATTTTCTAAATCAATAATCTCCACCTTTATTGATCATTAGTGTTTATTATGTACATTTTAAAGCATGCACAAAATTACAAAAGAATGAGAAAAATGCACTTACATATGGTACAAATAGAGCATATGTGTACCATAAAATTCATTAAAAGTATATAGTGTGCCAGGTAATTGTTCT
Organism: Smutsia gigantea; assembly: GCA_032199065.1. NCBI lineage: Eukaryota > Metazoa > Chordata > Mammalia > Pholidota > Manidae > Smutsia > Smutsia gigantea. The sequence continues at coordinate 180,755 of JAVSCE010015011.1, forward strand.
TTCAGGTAATTTCTTAGTCTTTAAAATGACTTGTTATAAATGGATTTCTTGTCAACTCCCAAGTCCATAGACATAGAGGGATTTTTCACCTTGCCCGGCTAGTTTCATCTGTGGTCCTGCCACTTCCCTGCCTTGGGGTGTGGCTATAGATGAGTGAAGGAAATAGGCTGTATCTTTTAAACCTCAAGGATTATTCCTCATTTTTAAACATTGAAAATTGAAGCTTTGGAAGGCTAAGTAATTTGGCCTACATCTTTGAAGTCTGAACGGCAGAGCTAGGTTTTGTAGTCAGGTATGTGTGGGCCATTTCAGACACGCCTAAGCATACCACTGCGGAGGAGCATACTTCTCTGCAATTGGTCAGGAGTTTTGATGAGAGTCAACAGAATGTCCAGGGTCAAGAATTTGAGTATGTGGAGGTCTTAGAGTTTAATGAGTTCAAATTTTGACATTAATTAAGAACAAATTAATGTAAAATTAATATAAGACATGGGAAGGAGTAAGGGGCATAGTGACACTTAGGTTGGGGCACCTGAACATTTTCTAAATGTGAACACTTTCAGGTGAGGAAGAAGTTACTGAAGCAGCTAAATCACTGTTGCCCTTTCTTTGTAATCTAATTTACACCTTCCTATATTGTTCATGAATTTTTCGATAAAAAAGTACTGGGAGAAAGAAATGGTTTTGAAAGCTGAATTTGGGAAGAATGTGGGTTCATTAAAGTTCATGAGTGATATAAAAATATTTGTTATATACAGATCTATATTCTATATGAAATGGCTTATGATTTTTTCACTAGAGTGCATATAAAAATCCTACATATCAAGTGTCAGATTGCTGCCTGGGTATATACATAGGGAATTTGCAAACTTGTTAATAGTAGTTGTACCTTCTATAAGGCTTTAATACCATTTTTTAAAATTAAAAAAAGTGGTTAAATATTAACTTCATATAACTTGTTCTACTTTTAAATTAGAAAAAGGATCTTGAAAGATTAATATTTTCTTTTAAATAGGGAGATATTGAAGATTTGTATATATTTGTGTGTATATGTATATATCTATGTAAGGTACAGATTATAGGTTATAGATTATATGTATAGATACAGGTATTTATTTAGCAATAAAAGTATTAGTTGATTGGATATTGAAGTAAATTGTGTTGTCCCACTCTTTCGCCTCATTTATGCTACTAGTTTCATGCCCAGGCAATTTGACTTTCATGTTTTTTTGCTGTCTCTGTTTTATCTCTCCTTTGCATTGTATTTATGTGTGTTATATAAATAAACTCCTTCCCTTCACAATGTTCTTCCTTCATTTTTCCATTTGTCTTTTCTCTGGATAACTTATCTTTTCATTTTCTAATTTTTCTACTTCGTCTTACTACTTAAAAAAAAATCCCTCTTTTAGTAATGTGTTAGATACTCAACTATTGTCTGTTGGGGAAGAAAAAGATGAAAAGAAGGGGTGGAGAAGGGGCGGAGTGGGGCTGGCTAGTTAACTTAGGGAAGAAAAGGGAAAAAATAGTAGAACTGGGTTCTGTTCCTGAACACTGATGAATTATGGACACTGACATTCTGTCACTGTGGTGTGACTAGGTTTATAATGACACTACATGTTTGATAAGTTTTGTCATTGTTCAAAGGGAAAGTTTTACACAGTTTGAGAAATACAAATGAAATTTAAAGGATATGTATAATCAGTCCAGTATATACAAAATCCAAAAGTACTCTAATAATCTTTTGAGAAACATTGGGTTTTAAATATAAAGAATTTTCATATACTAACAGAGAAACAGACAGAGATGATTGAATATACACACAGCCCCCCCAACCAAAAACATGCCTGCCCTTTTTTACAAATAATGACTACTAACCATGTGACTGGCATAATTAAAGCTCAGATCAATATTCAATAGAATATTATAAAAACAAAAATCTTCATTTTGAAGTTACTCATTTGATATTTTAAAGTTATGCATTTGGTTTAAACTTACTAAAAATTATAATTTATACTATCATGATCCTTGCAGATTATCCATAAAAGTGTATAACATTTTGGAAAAACAGCTTGATCTCTGTGTGACAAAAGACGTGCAGTAACATCCAGGTGATAAGTATACTCAGCTCGAGACTCAATACTCAATCTACTGTCTTACATTGGACTATCTTCCCCCAGGTTAGCAAATTCATGAAATCAACTCTTTTCTTCTAGCTAGCTGTGGATATTCTGAAGGAATCATATTCTTAAGGAATGGGCCACCTTAGAATAAAATTCACAGAATTGTGAATAAGAAAAATAAAGTCAAGGTATATAAATTCCAATTGTAGACAATGACAGCCATCTTTAGAACAGAATTGTTTAAATCCCTGTTCTTAGTTTTAAAGGTATGCAATGTTGAAATATTATTGATTGAATTATGAAAAAACAAGACTATTAGCATAAACAATATCCATCAGCCAATTAGGCATCAATCTTTTTCCCCCCAAATTATGAGGAACTGCTAGAAATTATACCCCACCACCTTTTATGTCTTGAAGAAAATACTATTACCCTATAAAAATATTTGCTCTATATTGATTTTCAGATGTTTTCAAATACCAAACTTTGCAAGTTTGTATCTCTCTCATCTGGAAGATCATGTTAGTGTCATCTCCCAATGGAATATAGGATTTTAACTCCAAGTTTACTGATATGTTCATATAGTCATGCTTCCGTAGGCATTTTAGTTATTTAAATCTAACATATGGGGTTACCAAAATAAAATGATTCCTCTCTGTTTTCTTTCCCATGCTCATTACTGCAGAGGGAGAAATTCCTGGGAACACCCTTTTATGGTACTTATGTGGACACTCAACTAGTAGATTAATTGTATATTATCTGTACATGAGGTGAATTTGATTCACAGCATATCCAAATTCTTGTTGAAATATATTGGGTTATAATAATGTCTTATAGTGCTTAAGCTATATTAATAACCCAGTGTCAGAAGAATAATAACAATAAATGGTCTTTCTCATGGGAGGCTACATCCACAAAATTTAAAAAACTGGAAAGAGTGCTAACAGTTAATAGTTTTTGTCATTTCAGATGTTACCATCTACCTTTCAATAACCACTTCCCATTGTATTTTTGCTATTAGTGAATACTTGTATAAGAAACTAAGTTCTCTACTTCCTTTGTCTGCGTAGGCCTAAGGAAATGGGTTCCATATACTTTGAGCTGAAAGCAACAACAAAAATTTTCCAGCTCTATTTAGAGTGACAGAGGATCTTACTATGAGGTCCAGATTTCAGAGTTATTTTTTAATGGAAAGTTACTCGAAGATTCAATGGTATTTAATTTAACAGCTGGTAGTTCTAAATATTTAAGTTAGCAGACATTTGCCAAAATGGGTCTGATGGGCCAATAAGAAACTTCCAACAAGTACTTGCTTAATGTTACTTTGAATCCATTTAGAAAAAGGTGTTTCTTTCCTCAAAAGTTCAGTGCAGTATCTGTCAGTTGCTGTTACTTGGGCTACAGAAAAATGTCTTCTAAATATTTGTCTTATTTGTAGAAAGTATTTGACCATATATATTTCTTTCATCTAAGTGTCTTTTCCTTGTTCTTTTCGGATGGCCTGTGTGCTGCTTTAGTTTAAAAATAATGTGAATGTCTGACTTAAAAACCACTACACACACCCTTAACCATTCCCCTGGGAATTGATACTTTTGAATTGTTTTCCTCCTATTCCTATCTCCTGAAAATATTCCCAAGGACATCAGTAGTTGAAGCTTTCTGTCCATTTGTCTTTTTCTGGCACACATGTGTTTGTGCACAGGAGCATGACACTGCCTCAGATCACAAATATTGCTGATTATGGCTCTTACAGTATATCTTTATCTCTGAGACAAGTCATAAACTCCTATTTGCATAGAAACAAATAAGGCCTGTTGTCAGTTTTCTCCTTGTTTTCTTAAGACATGCCAAAAAACCCCTATAAAACTAATCCTTTTAAGGTTTTTTGGCCAAGGAAAATTATTTTCCGTTTTAGTGTCTCTCTGTGTGTTTGTTCATGAGAGCAAAAAAAAAACAACCAAAAACTTTAGTTACTTTGTCCTCTTCTTTAAGCCAAAATGTTGAAGATAATTGTATTTGAGTTATTGAAAAAAAAATCATAGAGAAACATGCTCATACATACATACAAAAATACAACAAAAATAGAATCTTATGCTACCAGTATACATACATAGTATAACCTAAAACAAACAGGTAGTAGAGGGACATTTCATGACTATTAGGTTCATATTGTTCTTTGTTCATTTTTAATTAATAAAAATATGTATGAACAAATTGAACATTTCCATGTAACAACACTGAGAGCTAAGTTACAAATCATAAAATGTGTCACAAGTGGAAGTGCTTTGTATGAAGTAAATCTTTAAACTTTCTTCTAGAAATTAAACACAAACACCTGCAACTCTTAACTAATCTCTATTTATTAGAATATTTCTTCTATAAAGAATAATATTCTGACTTCTTGCTCACTTGCAGCCCATAATAGAAGTTTTATCATCAATCCTGATGATTTATAAACATTTTATTTTGAATGAAAAATTTTGATTTAGCAAAATTCTATTAAAATAATGGAATATATGCTTTCTATGGAATGCTCCATAATAATGGTAACAATGCAGTGTAGAGGGCTGAAGTTAATCCAGTAGACAAATAATGCTATGCTGAGAAAATGGTCTTGTTTTAGATACCATACATAAGAAAGAAGAGCCACAGTTTGAATATCTTCATTAAAAAGGTTTAGGTTGGTAAAAAGCAATTAATAGCAAACCTCACAACAGAACATTAAGCAATGATTTAGGCTTACGTTTGATAACCAGCCCTTTCGGAAAGAACTGTAGAAGCAATATCTTTCTTCAGCAGCTTCAGATATTAGAGCAATACAGTGCTTCATCAGAGTGATTCCAAGAAATTGAGATTTGGCTTAAAGGCCAACGAAGTTAATAATGAAGGCTCTTACCTTCTCTAGAAGTTTATTACATTCTTTTATTCTTTAAGCTCTTAAAGATATAAAATTGGAAATGTTATACCCTAGTAGGAAGTCTGAAGTCATTATTGAAATAATTGACAGGATATAATAGTAGTTTTATGTTGTGAAGCTATTATACCAACATATACATAGACAATAATGGGCATCTAATTCAGCTGTTCTTAATCCCCATGCTGGGGAAGAAAATCTGCTTTTGAATCATTAAAAATTGAAAGAAAAGTGATGGACTTAACTATTTTGTTACCTAAATTTGGAGTGGAATCTATCCCCAGTTATATAAAACATCCTCCCTGAGAACCGTGGTTCTCAGTCCCATTACAGCCCGCTTCATCTCTCATTTGCTAGCTCCTGTCGCCACTCTCTCTTTGCTTAGCATAAAAAAACTAAGTTAAGTCACTGTGGGGTGCCTTTTGTGAGGCCACTCAGAGTAGGAAGAAAGAAACAAAGAGCAAGATAAAGAGGTAAAGACTATAAAGAAAACAAATAAGGCATAAAAAAGGAGAGGTAAGGGGGGAAGGAAACATCATTGGGTCAAGAATCATACATAGACTTTACAAATTTTGCAGCTATTAGTAATTTTGTCTGTTTTGGCAGATTGACTTGAGAGAGCTGAAAATCAATTTTGAATTAATAAACGGTCTTTCTCCTTTTATAAGCCTGTCCTGAAACTGAAGAAGGGCTAATTAAAAATCTTACAGCCACTACAAAATTACATCGTTTTACACATATGCAGGACGATCAATTTTTTTTTGACCGTAAGGAATAATAGGGTTCTCTGCACTTCATGTCAGAAGTGCTGTAATACACTCCTACAGGGAATTTAAGATTATCTGAGATGTTCAGGGAAACCTTTGCACCCTTGGCGCTCTAGTTCCCTCCTGAAGGAGGCCTGTGCAGTATGGGGAGGCCTAATCTAAGACCCTCCGTTCTTTGTAGAAGGCTTGAGCATGCCCTGCTTTTCCTGGGGGTGGAGGTGAAACTGGAGGTGAAATTGGTACTCTCTAGCTCTTTCCTCCTCCCTTAATTCCTTCTCCACATTTCAGTGCATTTTGCAAAGTGCCACCTGTTCATGCTGCTTACTCTTTTCCTGCCTTCACACTGACAAAGTGAACTCACTCTGCAGCAACCTTGTCAAGGAAGGGCTGCTCCGTGGCCAGAGCAGAGCGTTTGGAACCTATTGGAGGCAATCTCGCTAGGATGTTACAGAGCCCTTCTAGCAGCGCTGTCCTCCCTGGAAGGAGGATTCGTCCCTCCATCCCTGTGTCCTACTGAACGGCAGGACTGGAAAGATTTTATAGCATCAGGTCCTACTCTGGCTGTGCTCAGCCCGGGTCCTGAGGCTTCGTCCTCCCCAGGTGAGCCATGCCAGGCACTCCCAGGAAATAAATAGTGCCACCTGGTAGAGAGTCAAAAGTGGGGCTTTAAAATGCAAATACAAACCCCTCCTCCATTTGTTGTCAAATCACTTCCCCGCGATTCCTAGGCAGGCGGTGGATTCTGCGCCTGGGAGAAGAGCTTGGGGAAACGCTGTTTGCATGTGCAAAAATAACTCCCGAAGATGTAAGCCAAAGTACTCGGCCGGAGCCTCTGCAGCCTGTGGATGCCCGCTGGGCGGCTGGCTGTCCCCCGGGAGCCCTGCAGGGCTGGGTCCGCTCCCCCTCCGCACGCGGCGGGAGCCAGCCGACGCCGACTTTGGGAGTTCCTTTCTGCCTTGTATGGAGGGCTGCTCCGGGCCCGTCTCCGCCCGACCGCTCTGACGCCCAGCCCTCCCGCTGCCCACCCCCAGCTGCCTCCCTCCGACTAGCCTGAAGAAGCCAGACGGAGCCTCTCCTGGCCACAAGTCTCTCTGCCTGCCATTCCCCCATTCCGGCATCCACCCCCACCCCTCCCGAGCGCCGTCACCCGTCCTCCGCCCCCGCCCCCGCCTTCTCCTCCGCAATCGGGGGAATAAATCAGGGAGGAAACCGAGGAGAGAGACAGCGCGCGAGTGCCGGCGGGCTCGCCCAGGTTTGTTTCCAAAGTCGCCCTTGATGGCGGCGGAGGCGAGGCGGCCGCGGCGCCGAGCAGCCTACGCGCGCTAGTGGTCCGCCCGCCGCCCTTTCCCCGCTCCAGTCGCGCCCGGCCCGGCGCGCTAGCCCTCCGGCCGCCGCGGTCCGCGCGGAGCGTGTTCTTCCCCTCCCGTGGCTCTCGGGCGCTCCTTCCCCCGGCTGGGGAGGGAGGCGGGATTGATCTTCGATCGCGAAGATGGCTGCTGGCTGCCTGCTGGCCTTGACTCTGACACTTTTCCAATCTTCGCTGATCGGTCCCTCGTCGGAGGAGCCGTTCCCTTCGGCCGTCACGTAAGTCACCGGCCAGGCAGGGCGGGGAGAGCGGGCCGAGGGATGCCGCGGAGACTGGGGTCGGCCCCAGAGTTGCGGGGCTTTTCTTTCGTGGGGGCGGGGAGCGAGCCGGGCTGGATCTGGAGAGGCCGAGCGGGAGGTGCGCGCGGCTCGCCGCCGAGGGCGCGCCGAACCCACGGCTCGGCGCCTCGGCGGGGCCGGCTATCCGGGAAACGTCCGCCGACGTCCCGGAGCCTGTGCCCATCTCCAAAAGGATTCCTCAGACTTAAAGAGTTTATCTGTACTGGGGGGAAAAGTTTCCAGCCAGGTAACCCGCCTTCATGAAACACAGTTAAATAAAAAGTTGTTTTGGTTCAGTGTTTTACAAATGGGTAATTTCAGTCTTGCCAGGGTAGCGTGGACTTCTCCCGAACTTGACTTCTGGGATGCTAATTGTTACAGTGTCCAAACTCGTTTAGATTCCAAATTACTGGGCACGCTTTGCAGCCTTTTTGATCAGGAGTGCTCGCTCCCAGCAGCCGATTGCTGTCCACCCGGGGTCTCGCCAGTACTCGGACCGAGCCATCCATCCTCCCTCACCCTTTATTTGAAACATCTAAGTGCTGGCAGACACGCGTTTCCTGTTCTTAGAATGAATAGAACCTATTCTTTGAGGGAGGGATTGAGCGTTTCTAGAGTCTACTGCAATTTTTTATTTTTAGCATTTCTAAAATAACTTAAAAAAACTAGCTGCTGTTCTGGAAATAGTGTTTAAAGGTAGCTATGTAGGCACACTGCAGGAAGGGAATGAAAAATAGTAAATTCTCTTCTTCCAGCCTGGAAAAAAGGAATCAAAGTCAATGGCCCACAAAAATATGTATATATTTCTAACTGCGCTGAATAGCCTATCAGGCATTTTGGGAAAGCATTTTTTTTTTTTGGTTCTTGAAGCTACTTTAAAGCTTCTAAGAGTAGGTAATGTTAAATGGATGAGTCACTTTAATGCATTTTACATAACAAAAACAAAGCTCAAGGTAGCCTTCCCGGTATTTTTGCTGTTGGGAATTATTTGCTGTCCTTTGTTGGCCGAGTGCTGAATACTGGAGTTTTCGGTAGATGCTAACACTGAATCTTTACCAGCTGAAACCCTGCAGCTATTAATTAAGATTCAGCTTTAAGTATTTATTACATTAGGTGTCAGTACAAGATTCTGAAGGGTGCACATTCTAACCCAGAGAAGAGGAGTGTCTAATAATTTCTTTTGTCACTGATTTACAATCATGTTCCTTTTTATAATCTTCCATGAAAAGGATTGCAGATCCTTTTTGTTATGAAGCAAAAGGGTAAATGCCATCTGTAGATTTTCACTTAATTGACAGGATGCTCCAAGTGAATATTTTGAAACAGACGAGTAAGAATTACCCTAAAGATGCTTCAAAATTACTCTTATTAAGAAATTGTACTTTGATTTCTTTTAATGTTTTAGTAGGTTGGCCTATAAAGTGAGAAGTCAAGTGACTGGCTTGAATTTTGTGTCAAAGAAGTGGCTCTTTAAAAAGGAGTCACTGTGTTCAGTTTACACATTTATAAAGTTATTTTTAACTGACAATTCATCAATGTTTCTATCATTCAGAGGGAATGTATTATCACACCATTGGGGAAAACAATGACTTTTTAAGATACAGGAAAATACAACCTTTGATTCTGGAACATACCATGATAAAATATTAAATTAAAAATCCTTACTGAACAGAGAACATCTGGAGTAAATGCTTTCCTAAAATTACAATAACTCAATTATCATGGTCATAAATTCACTGGAGACAAGAAAGGAAATAAATAGGCAGAAACAGGAATTAGAAAACCACAATTTGTTTTCTTTGAAAGGATTTAAAATTTATTTTTTAACAACGGAAATTTAAGATGTGTTTTCAAATAACATTTATTTCACAAAAAAAGAGCTTAATAGAAGATTTCGTAGGGCCAAGTTAGTCTCTTGTAGGTAATTAACAGTTATTTTTGGAAGGCTTCTCCTGCATTCTTGATTATTTGGAAAGTTAGTAACACTTTCTGAGGAGAGGAGAAATGGTAGTGAACCTTTGTACTTCATGTTAGATTTCTGAATAAACTCTATGAAATTTTAAAAAATGCGATAAATTCATGCAGATGTGCCATTTGCTTTTCTTGCAAGAAAAGAATTCCTATGTATTTTATGAGGCAAAATCTCAAATCTTTGGTAAAAATTTCAAGTATATAAAAACTCAGTACAAAGATTATAGTGTCTCTATGGGCAAATTATTCTCCTATGTATAGATTTTTTTCTATGTCAAAATAGTACATTTTTTGACAATTTTGTTTCCCATAAAAAGAAATGTAAGATGTTATCAGAAGATAAAGAACATGCCATCAGCAAAGTATAAAATTAATACAGACTCATTGGAATAGGACCTGAATTACAATTACTAATATACTTTTTTAAAGTACAGTGTTTACAGTAATATTAAGGACTTAAGTTTTATTATAATTAAAATATCTTTCTTAATATATTCTTTAATTTTCTATGGTTTAGCATACATTCTCATAGGCATATTCTCCTAGATTAAAATAGTGGTTAAGCTGTTCTAAGAGTTAATACTAAAATAACGGGTTCTTTTCAGACAAAGGAATTTTGATAGAAATCTTTTGCTGGATTAGGTTTGTCTTTTGAAAATAATTGTCTCAATTAAGGTGTGAAACATAACTATGCCATATGGTAGCACTGAATGCATGTTTGTATATAAATGGAAAATACATTATTTTCATGTTACAGTATACGCATAGCAGTAGTTTAAAATACAGGTTTTGAAAAGAGTTCTCTCTTGTTTTAGAAATAATTTCTTGGCACATATGTGAGAACTGTTTTAAAATTCAGGGTAATGTGTGTGTATGGTAGCCAGTATTGTAATGTCAATTTAAATCTTCCCCTTTTAATTTTAGAATCTATTTCTAAATCTACTAAAAAAAAATTAGCTATTATTGCTATTCTTGTTAATTTTTATATCAGTCATATCAAAATGTAAATCAGTCAAGAATAATTGGCTGAAAGCCTATTGATATAGGGGGATTTTAATATAAAACTATAATGAGATAAATAGTGAGAATTGCAGGTATCTACAGGAAACAAACATAGTATGTCATAAACGAATAAGTACTTTCAGGTTTAATACTTAAGATATAAATCATTTTTTTCTATTATTAGACAAGTTTATATTTAGTCTATAGAAAGTAAATTTCTGTTACAAGACTGGAATGAACGTCTTCTCCATGTGTTAGAAGTGACATAATTCCCATTTGGGCTTAGCAATTTCTATTCTCTTACTACATATACAGGAAATGTGCCTTATGATACAATATGAGTTAAATGTTAGAGCCAAAAAACAATGAATATTAGTAAATCTCCTCCTCAGGTCTTTAAATTGTTCCCATCAGCTTAACCAGGACATATTTTATTCCACAGGTGTATATTTAAAATATGCACAGTGTATTTTTGCAGATAAATAACGATATTACATTTATTAATGTTTATACATGGGTGTGTGTGTAGCTGTTTGTATTGGCATATGAATGAGTGTTAGGCAGACTGAAATGGATATAATCTAAAAAAAACACTTTGGAAAAGTATAAGAGTCTGCACTTAGAATTTATTAAAAAGAAATGTGCTTTCATTAATTTTTCATGGCTTTCACTAATTTTAACTTAATAAATACATATAAAATGAATCTACAACAAGTTGTTTTGAGAAGAGACAAAAACTTTGCACTCTCTTCAAAGAAACTTCTCTATTTAGTCACCTTTTCTAATATTTCTTCAAAATTGTTAAAAGTAACAGTAAAATGCTCTTCCTTTGGGGGTTTATACGTGTTAAGGTTTTGCAAAAATAACACATGCATTGAAATATATTCAGATTTACTGTTTACATTTGGAAGTATATATTCACAAGAAATAACAATGCATTTAGGAATTTTTCAAATAATTAAAAAAGTTGTACCCATAACAAATTGTTATTTAAGTAATGTGTTTTCATCTCTGGAGTATTGATATATAAACCATACATAAATTTTTGTTCTTCTCCCCGTTCTTCCAATACAGATGCAAATTCCCAAGAAAATAATTTTCTCTTCTGAATGCACATCTTGTTTCCTAGTGTGGGTCTTCTTCTATTTATAGTCTTAAACTGGAGATATCAGAGGTTAAAATGAAATACTCTTTAGGCAGATTGTCCAATTTGATTTCCTTCAGTGTCTTACATATATAGACATAATTAATCAGTTCTAACCTAACTGTAGTTAGAAGTTAGAAAAAAAATCAGAATTTGTTTCAGTATTTTAAAAAGGAACATTTTATTGTTACTAAAGTGACAGCCTTCTATCATTTGTAATAAAAGAGCTGTCCATTACAGTATTCAAAAAACATGTAAGCCGCTTACCATGGTGAATGAACTCTGTTCTGTTCCATCCACTGCACATTTCCTTGAGGCTTACGGTGTGCCTTTGGTACTGTGTCCCTGCCAGCAAGCCCTCTTCATGACTGTCTGTGTCTAGTGCTGCAGTTGTTCCCAAGCGTTTCATGTGGTTGCTTTCCAGTAAACTTGGAACTGCACTGACACGGTGAACCATGTAGCTTACACATTTCATTTTTTCTTTTGTGTGCACAAAGCATGAAAATGGTAGTGTCCTTTTGTTCAGAGTTGAAAGAGAATGTTGATTGACTGCAATGTCAATTGAGATAAAAATGGTAGCACTTTGTGGAAAATACTGTATCTGCCACCTTTTCTCTGAGGTCTAAAAAGCTAACATTGTATATTTAGATCATTTGTCTAGTTTATGTTATTATAGTCTATTTAGTAGATAATATTTTACGTGTGTGCATATGTATGTGTATGCACAAATATTTTTTAAAACTTCAAGTGGTTTACTAGGGCAGAAAAACCTCAGTAAGGTAAGTTTATTAACACATGTGCATGTTTAAGATATGTGATATGTGCCAATCCAAAACTATTTTGGGGGATTAAATGTGATTCAGAATATTTTTATACAGTAGCATTTAAGAAAAATTTGTCAAGAGAATCAAATATTATATTGTATGCAAAAGCAGCTTGAAAATGCTCAGGTCCTATAAAGACACATTATTAATGGAATTGGTGAGTAATAAAAGAGTGATTCTAACCATAGTTGTGCCATCTTTTAAAGCAAGTATGAGAAACTTGCACAGGAAGTGTTGGGCAACTATTAAAAGGTCTTTGCATACTAAGTATTTTTATTACTTTGAAATTTGTAAGAATTAAACATTGACATGATATGTGTTAGGAATAAAGGATAAATGTGCACCGGTTTTTAAAACTTGTAAAATAGAAACTTTTAGGTTTCTCTTACAGGGTATATATAATTTGTAGTAATTCAAACCATTGCTCCTTTAAATTTTACCATTTACACAGATTCAACAAGATTATAAACAAGGACAGGATTGACATTGTGGCCTCAACAAACTGGCACACTTTTACAGTTAATTTCAATAATTCAGAATCATGCTGTTATATATGAAGCAATGTTTAAAGTTCTCTTTGAATATGAATGTGAGATATTTCTGGCTAAATGTTATTTTAACATTTGCTTCTGCTGATTTTTTTTTAACCATATGCTTCTGCTGGATTAAAGAAATTAGGATACATTTAAAATTCTGTATCTTAAGTGGAAGAACAAGTTAAGCAAGAAATGATGGCAGAGGAAAATAATGGTGTTGCCCATTTAAAATGCTTCAGATTTGGGGATAATCTGTCAATTTGAGGTCCTTTTTGCTGAGTAATTAAAAATTTATTATGGTGGCCTCCTGGAAAACTGAAAAATAATTCCTGTATCCTTTTTATTCAAATAATTGCTAGTTCTCTATACACACACATTTAGTATTAATATTAATAATTATTTATTATTTGCATATAACATCAGATCAAATGGGCAGTTTTAGGTTTTTCTCCCATTACCTGTGACCAGACCTCGATTTTGGGTCCTTGTCCCTGAATCTTCTCTCATTGTTTCAGGGGACTTCCTCTTAACCCCTGGACATTTCTCTCTAGAAGTAAATTGTTGAGGGATTTTGATGTGCACATAAATCTTTGTAGGCAATCAGCACTTTCAACAGAATTGTGAGTCGAGACAACTGTTCCTTCTGACATTTGCCCACATACTGTAGGGATAATTAGGGGAAAGAGCTGATAAAATGGTTCTCTGTCTGAGGTGCTCTTTCAGGCTGTATAAAGGGATAGTTAGACATCGGTGACATCTTACTTTGAGGGTTAAAGGAGGAATGGCCCAGTAAAGTAAATGGGTTTAGGCACACTGTGAAAAATATTAAAAAAAAAAGTGATCAAGAGGCGAGGTGGGGACGAATGCCATGAGGAACGATGCACGTGTAAGAGGGCAGAGGAGCCCTCAGATTTATGAAGTGCAGTAAAGATGCATTAAAGATGCTAAAGGCATTTGGTTATTTATTTTTATTTTATTTTATTCTTTTTTCACATTTCCCATGTGAGCTTGGGGTTATCCAAAGATGCTGTTTACTGAGCATAATACTCACTTTTAGAGATCTAAATATTCATATATGGAAATTCACTTTGTAAACTAAAGACAATAAAATTGTGTAGATTTCAAAAAAAAAAAACAGACGCAATTACAGATCCCTATTTTTTATAAAGCCCTGGGGAAATGGTTAATTGGATGAGAAATATTAGTATAACACTTTATTAAACCTGAAGTGCTCATAATCAAGAAAGGGATTCCATTAGTAAATTTCTTCCTTTAGATTGCAATAAATGAAATACTTTGCAGGTAGGCAGGCTTTAGGTAGTATATTGAAGACAGCTTAGACCTGTAGTACATCGTACATCTTTTTTTTTAAATAGTTTTGATTTACACTGTTCTTTTAATGTGTCCTGTTTCAAATATTTTTAACATCAAATGTAATTTAATTCAACATTAATGTAATATTATCATTCAGTGCAAATTATATAGTACACGGAACTACATGTTGAGAATCCAAATTGAGGAAGAGAGATTCCTCAGGGAAGATATTTAAAACTCCGAGTGGCCTAGGAAGCTGTCGGATCCCTCCAGGCATGATCCAGGGTCAGCACTTAGCATGGTGAACAAACACGGTCTGATCTGTGTCAGGCATAGGGCTCCTGGGTGAAAAGAGATGGTGGAGATTGGACCACTGGTCTGAGTCTAAGTTCCGAAATGTTTGCAGCAGGCTGTCTTTCTACATGACCTGAGTGGGGGAGATGGGCAGTGTTCACAGCCCATGGATATTTGTGGTAGCCCAGCTCTGCATATTGGCCGTCATCCTGAGATTTTTTAAATTAAAAGTAATAGGCTTGAATCATAGCATGTGGAAGGTGGATTAAATAGGACCAATATTGTTGACAGAGACTATGAGAGCAGGTAGTAGACCATTGCAGGAGTCCCAGAGCGAGAGAGGCCCAGTGTCTAAAAAAGAATGACCGCAGTGGGAGAGCAAAGCAGGTATGAAAATAAAACATTGAAGTAAGACTGCAGGCCCTTTGCTTAGAGAGGAGGTGGGGATGACTAAGATTTCTAACAGGTACATCGTGTGGCGGTGACCTTAGGAGGCCAGGGAACAGAGGAGGAGTACCACGTTTGTGGTAGGAGTGAAGGGAATAGACTCTCTGTTGGACATTTGAGTTTGCCGTGTCTCTGTAGTTAACTATTAGGCTGTTAGAATTAGGTATCTGAAGGGGATTTGGAGGTTGATTCAGAGAGCAGTATTTCTGAAGTCAGAAGAGGGGTTCAGTCATTCACTGAGCAGATATTTAGCATCTGTTATGATAGGCACTGTGAGTTTCAAAAGAAGAGCCTCGATCTGCAGTCTTGGGAGAGCGGTCAGACAGTACAAGCCCTTTCAGGAGATCAGCAGGCCACTGATAACAGAAGGGAACGGTTTCAGTGGGGTAGTGCAGACAGGACCACCGTTTCAGCACCTTGAGTTGGTAGCAGGCGGGAATATGATGGCAGCAAATGAGAGTGTTCTGTGAAGGAATTCGGCAATGGGAGGAAATTTGGAGAGCGAACACTCAGAGGAAGACTGTCTAAGGGATTTGGCAGTCTTTTGGTTAAGGAATGAGTTTATTAGGTCATTTGGTATTGTAGGTAGTAGACACCCATGGGACTATCTGAAAGGGAAAAGGGAAACATTTTTCAGTGGTAGTGGAGTAGGGCAATCAATCATGGGCGCCGATGCCAAGAACATGCCAACAGCTGCAGAAGAGGTGGGATCGACATCGTTTCTTGCTCCATCCTCTGGTTTTCTTTGTTTGACTCTCTTTTTTTTTCTCTCCCTGCATATTGACTTACCTGCTTCCCAGTGCTCACAGTGGTGCATGGCTATGAGACATTTTCTCTGTTGAATCTTTGAACCAGGGTGAGACTAGAATCCTACTCCAAAGCATAGAGTCCTAAGGAAGATAGGTTGACAGTCTGAATATGGGCCAGGTGGTCATTAGCCCACTCATTTGTGATCAGGACATAGGACTTGGAAAAAGGACCCTAGTTGCTTGAGCTTGAGTCACTTTTGCACACCCTGGTCCAGTCTCATGAGTTACTACACTGCAACAGGCCAGTTGCTACTACCGTGCATAGATGAAGAGGCAATTCTTAGAAAAGGCTCTGGGTGAGTGGGGGAGGTTGTAGGAACAACTCAGTGTTAGCAGAGGGGAGATTGGAGCATATCAGAGGGAGAATACCAAATGGCAGAGAGATGAAAGGGAGGAGAGAGGCCATGATTGATGGGTAACTGTTCTGACAGAGGTAGGTAAGGAAGGAATCAAGACGAAAACAGTGTCTTACAAAGTAACTTTTGAAATATGAAATAGCCTTGAGAATTAAAGCAGATGGTTGGAATATAGGATAGATTTACTTTTAATTTACTGTAGATGTTTTTAGAGGAGTGTTCCCAATGACATATTCAGTTCTCAAGAAGGAATGATATGATTCAGAAACGTAATACATACACATTAGTAATGTTCAAATTTTGAGGTGCACAAACCGGAGTTTTTCTTTATTTGGTAGCACGACTGCAGTTCCCCATTGTATTCCCTTTGGACATAGCAGCATTTGTTTCTTTTTTGTCCTTATTTTTCTTCTTTTTTAGACCCTCATAGGTTTGCAAGTTACTAGATTTAATATGTGTATGTGCTTAGGGTAGAAGGATGTTACCAACTTATCAATGAAAAGGAAACAGCAAAATAGTTCTTTCTTTTAGTAATTCAGCATTATTATTAAGTTTTTGGCAAACAGGTGTTTTACTGTCCCACTCGGTCAGTGCTGTCCCCATCCCATATTCAGTCTTTATTATTTAGCAGAGGGCAGAAATTTGAATTGAAATAGATCCTTGTCAAGAAAACAAAAAGTTTGATAACAAGCCACTGACAGAGCATATTCCTGCGAAGCACGTCCCTAGTTAAACCCTTACAGAGGCATCTCTGATGCATCATCCGAGGCATCACGAAGGTCTGGAAATTACTCGAACTGCCATCATAGTGGTTCTCTGAGTTTCCAAGATAACAAAATGAATGCTCAGGCTCGTAAATGCAAGCAGGTCTAAGAATCAGTCTTGATTGCCTTGGTACCTGTGCAGTGTGGAGAGACCACCCTTCCAGTTTGTAAGGAGAGATGAGGAGAGTTAGGGTGGGTCATTTATTTTCCTTTTGTGACATAGCTCTTTTTTTCCTCCTGTAGGGACTCAGTTTATTTGAGCAGATTTTGAGGTCTATCTGCAGAATGCCTGGACACTAATAATTACTAACTATAATTATTGTAATAATGCTCTCTGACATTTTTGAGCTCCTTCTGTATGCCAGGCACTTGAATTAATACTCTGCATGTTTTTAAATCCAACCAACCTTCAAGCTAGTACTGTAGGTACATATTATGATTATCCCCGTTTTATAGAAGAGGAAACTTAAGTTTGGAGTATGAAGAACATTTCTGAATTGCCTTAGGAACTGAAATTTAATCCTAAAGCGGTTCCTACCTTTATTTTGATTCTAGAGGCCTTTCCTTACCTGTTGTACTTTGCTGCCCTTCTGTGGGAGGAGCCCTGGTGTGTTGGTAGCTATGTATCTGACCTGTTCCCACTGTGGCAGGCTGCATATTCCAACACTGAGGTCAAAGGGGAAGAGGAGTCAGTGTGAAGTAGAGCAGAAGTAACTTTCAGTCTTAATTTCTCCATCTGCAGAACAAGGATAATTTAATTTAGTCCTGAGCCACTGTGTTATATTACGAGTATGAAATGAGAGTTCATGGGGAACTTGAAAGGACTGTGAAATGGCCAGGCTTTATTCTTTGTACCATGTGTGATTTCTCTGCCTTCAAGAGATCATGAATTGATGACTGAAGTTTAGTGAGCTAGATTATTGTGGTAATACATCATTTGGGTCATGAAAAAAATGAGAAATACATGGGAAAAGGAATGCTTAGCAGGTCTTAAAAATATCTCTTCCTAAAAGTTGTGTAGCCTTTAATCATAAAGAGGAAATGAAAGGATATGGAGCAGACTAGAGTGAGGGAGTGTTCTAGAAGTCATAGGGGTTGAGGTCACAGCCTATATCCTAAAAGGGACCACAAAGAAAGCGGAACCACAAAGGTTTTATGTGTTTTATGGTGACATTTCAGCCAGCACCTGTTGTATGAAAACTGCCCCAGTTGACTCTATTTTTAAAAGTCATAACTTTGCCACTGATAACCTCTCATTGTCAAGGATGTGAGTTTTCAGCTTCAAGACAGAATATTTGAAAGTTAATAAAGCAATCTATCCATGATGTTTATAGAAATGATTCCAGACAACCCTACAAATAGGCTGATGAGCATAGAGTAGTAAAATTGAGACCAGTTGCATATTTAGCAACCAACATAGAAATCAGTAAAAATCTGCCAAGAGCATACTGAAAAAGGCCAGTTTTCATTTGACTCATCTAGTTGATGATTAGTTACACTCATTTAACCCCACCCCTTCACTTTACTGTATAAATTGAGGTCAGCCTTTCACAAACACTGTTCTCCTGTTAGTAGAAATAAAACACTTAAATAAAATTTCTGCTGCGAATTTTTAATCAATTCATGGAGGAAAGAGGTGTTTTAGATGAAGCTATACATTAATACCATGACTAATGAGTACAACTTGAATGATAACCATTGAAGTAGCATGTTTTCAAGTGCCAGGAACCTGGCTTTTTATGACAGTCGTTTTGACATTTGTCACAGGAAGGAATGTGTAAAATTCTTTCAATGTTTGTCACTTTGAAAATACCAACACTTCTTTGTCATGACATATTAGAATTGACTTAAATTTGCATCTGGGAAAATGTTAGGGGAGACAGACAAATGGGCTGTGTGAAACCTCAGAGGGTTGGACACCACGGGGGGTGTGCAGATTGCTCTAAGTTAAATATGGAGAGTGCTTGATTTACTCTCAAAAACACCTGATTTTCCTGTTGATATAAATATAGAAATCAATTAATTTTCATGAGGTAAAATTTTATTGTGCATGTGTAGCTCAGTTCCCAGAGGATTGATACATGGTGTTAAGGTCTACTGGTGAGTAATTGTTTAAAATTTATATTAATGCCCGATGGTAATAAATAAACATAGGGGAATGGTAACTCATCCCTGAGCAAACCGTGCATGGTAATTAGATGAGGTCATTCATCTTAAATTATCAGATTGGACACAACCTGTCTGTGTGGTGTCTGAAAGCCAGCTGGGTCCCTGGGTGTAAATGCTTGTGACAGAGGGCTGTTTTGAGGGTTGCAAGCCTTGGATTTGGTCCTGTCCCTTCTGGGTTTTTCCACAAGTGAGGTAGAATGACCCCTGGGATTCTGTTCTTATGCATAGGGATCTAAAACCTGACGTCCACAGGCTGCTGAGGATCTGTTTTTTTTTTTCCTATTTCCTCTGCACCCCACCCTAATTTAAGGGAAACATTATATGTATAAATATACAATACAGTGTATATTTTGATATTATATATGCTTATATATGTAACATGATACGTAAAAAATTTTTAAATGTATAATATAAAATAATGTATGTTTATTACATATACCATGTACTATATATGTAAATGAAATATGTAACATTAATACATGAAAAATTATATATTATTAATTTATATGAAACAAAGATAGATCATAATAAAACCCTAGTAAAATATGTACATAGATGCATATGTGTTACATGTTTGTAGAATATATATTTAGAAGACATTATAAAACCTGAAAATGCTTTGTAGTATCCAGAAGTGCTGTCATACATATGAAGGACTGCAAAATTCATTAGGAGTAATGGACACTTGCTGGTTACAGTTTTAATTTTTTGCCCACTTTGATTGCTGTGATCCTACTCTTTCATATCTTCTGAACCCTACAGTGATTCCATATTGTCCCACATGTCCCTAGAAGTTGCTAGTAGATATGCTGATAGACATTTAAGCAAAGCAAGAACCATACTAGTTTGTCTTCTGAAGTTCTGAGAATTCAAAGTAGGCAGTATGGTATGGTGGGAAGCATTTGGAGCTAGGGAATGCCAAGGTTAAGCCCTGCCTCTGGTAACAACCTGTGTGATTTTGGGAAGTTAATTTTCCTGTTTCAGTTTCATACTCTGCTAAAGAGGAATCATACTCCATACCTTTTAGGGGAACTTAGGAGGCTTAGCTTAAAGGCCAACAAGTCCTCGTGTATGTATGTTCACTGAATTATTGAGCAAAGAGTGGAAAGTGATTATGTGAAACTGTTAGAACTGGAGAGTTTCCTCCCAGTTTTAATGCACTACTGGAATTGTCTTTGGAGTTGACTACAGAGTCTCTCTTTTCTCAAAATAATCTCTTGCTCCCTTTGTGTTAAACAGATTAGAGCTTTGGGGGAAAGTCTTCCTAGAAATGGCATGGGAAAAGGAGGACCAAGTCAAAAATAAAATCCCAGACATTGTTCAGTGTCCTGAGGTTCTGATGAAGGTTCTTAATGTCTTGTGTCACGGCTGTTGTTGAAGTTGGGTTGTACGTGACTGGAAGAAATGGCAAGCTGTCTCAGATGCCAGTTGGAACCATAACTTCTGAGTTTACCAAATTAGAAAAGATTCTTGCCAAGATAATGCTGGTCTCCCATATTTAAAATAGATCTGAATGTTGGACCCATGCTGAATATCATCAAAGTTTAATTCCTATATTTGACTATCAAGTTCTTACTATTCGACAAAGTTATTATTTGTGGTGTGGTTGCAGCCTTTGTAACCAGGCTTCTTTATCTGAACCATAGAACACACGTAATAATTTGAGACTGTTTTTCAATTCTTCCAAAGTGGTTCATGGCTACTAGCACCATGCCAGAGCATAGAAAAGTTGATGCTTAAAAAAAGAAAAAAATGCTTTTGAACATTAGGATTTAATTCTTTCTTTCTGTCTTGAAGATTTCCAGGGTTGGTTGAAAGTGTGCATTCAAAGCTCAGGTCTATGATTTATTAGCTGAGTAACTCAAACAAGTTGGTAAAACCTCTTAAGGTTGGGAGAATTAAGAATGTTAATTCATGTCAGGCAGTGGCACATAGAAAGCCCAAATAAATAGAAGAATTCCGTTGGAAGCAGGAGAATTTAGTCGAGTCAGGTGACTTGGGTTCCTGTTTGCCTCCACGTGGCATGAACTAGATGTGAGACCCGCCTTGGTAACATCTTGTGAGGGACAATTCTGGCTCTGGCACCTCCTTATATCTCATTGCTCACCACCTACTTCCTAACAGCTTGGTCTTAGACGTTAACTACTTGCCATTCATGGACTATATTGAACACAAACTAGATCTTCCTTAGTACTTGAAGCATTCTTCTGAAGAGGCCCCCCTCGTATTCCCTTGCATTTTAATTCCCTCTGGTGATCTCTCTGAAAGGAATGAAGTTTGATGTTTTCTTCCCTTCTTAAAGCTCTGTGCTACCTCCAAATTGCACATAAACATAGTACGGTGCCAGCTTCTTTATCTGACTGAAGAGCATATTAAGAAATACATAATGCAATTATATAATATGTATTATATATAGTATAATCATATAAATATATATAATAAAATGATACATAATGGAGCCACTGATTTTGCATTCTTGTGTGCAGAGCAGTAATGTTAGTGACCCGTTGTCACCTGAAGCTTTTGGTTCTGTGAGGCGCTGGATGTTCTCCCTTGACAGTGTAATTCCAGTAATTGTTACAAACTCTCTGAAAATAAGTTTAAACCTGTATAAGCAATGATTATGATACAGTGTGTAACACAGAAGGGTGTTCTTCTTATTCTTTTAAGATGAGCAACCAACACATACCTTGCTTTGAGGTGTAAATTTTATGAAGTTTTTTTTTTAGAAAACGGTATAAATCAATTATACTATTTAAAATATCAATTCCAATTTTTAACAAGAATTAATATTAGAGCTCATCATGCATCTTAAAGTTGAGAGGAAGTATGTGCAGAATCACATTGTGGCCTTTCCTAGTGCCCAGGTGATTTTGCTTTCCTCCTAGTATAATGGGCAATTAAATGAGAGAAGTTAGAAAACCCATTATATCTTCAACATTTATGCATAAAAGATGTGAATCAGATCATACAGAAGAGAACCAGGATTGAGCACTGAGGGACTGTGAATGAAAACAAACCAGGCAGAATCTTCGTAAAGGCATTTTATATGAAGATTGACAGATAAAATGAATCCCTTATTCAGAATTCAGAAATCTAGATTAGTTTATTTATTTTAGTTGTAGAATTCTCCTATGCTGTTTAATACATTACTACAAACTTAGTGGTTTAAAATAATGTATAGTTACTTTCTCAGAGTTTCCGTGGTGAGGAGTTAGCCATGGCTTAGCTGGATCCTTTTCTCAGTCTCACAAAGATCGAGTAAGGTATTGACTGGCCTGTATTCCCTTCTGGCGCTGTTTTCCACCCCTCTTTCAAGCTTATGTGGTCTTGGACACTTACTTGTGGTTGTAGGAATACCTACTTCCCCCTCCCATTTGTTCCCAGTTTCTGAGGCCACTTGCACTGCCTTTCCACAAGGTCCTCTGGAAGGTGCTCTCACAACAGGCCACTTTAACTCTTCAGGGCTGGCAGTATTTAAATCTGTTCAGAACGGGTCCTAGTCCCTATTTTAAGGACCGTTGCCTAATTAAATTGCGCACCACCCATGATAATCTTTGGATTAACCTGGAATTAAGTAATTTGAGATCTTCCTTACAGCCATAGAAACCCTTCACCTTGGCCTTTGTGACATAACCTAACTGTGGGAGTGATGCCCCCTCCTGAACACAGGTCCCAGCCCCACCCCAGGAGTGGGAGACACGTGGAAGCCATCCCCCAGGTCTTTTTTTTAATATAATTTATTTTATTATCATTAATCTACAATTACATGTGCAATATTATGGTTATTAAACTACCCCTTCATCAGGTGCCCCCCACCAACCCCATTACAGTCACTGTCCATCAGCGTAGTGAGATGCTATAGAATCACTGCTTGTCTTCTCTGAGTTGTACAGCCCTCCCCGTGCCCCCCCAACATTATGTCTGCTAATCGTAATGCCCCTTTTCCCCTCTTATCCCTCTCTTCCCACCCATTTTCCCCAGTCCCTTTTCCTGTGGTAACTGTTAGTCCGTTCTTGGGTTCTGTGAATCTGCTGCTGTTTTGTTCCTTCAGTATTTTTTCTTTGTTCTTATACTCCACATATGAGTGAAATCATTTGATACTTGTCTTTTTCGGCTTGGCTTATTTCACTGAGCATAATACCCTCTAGCTCCATCCATGTTGTTGCAAATGGTAGGATTTGTTTTCTTCTTATGGCTGAATAATATTCCATTGTGTATATGTACCACATCTTCTTTATCCATTCATCTACTGATGGACACTTAGGTTGCTTCCATTTCTTGGCTATTGTAAATAGTGCTGCAATAAACATAGGGGTCCATCTATCTGTCTTTTTCAAATTGGGCTGCTGCATTCTTAGGGTAAATTCCTAGGAGTGGAATTCCTGGGTCAAATGGTATTTCTATTTTGAGATTTTTGAGGAACCTCCATACTGCTTTCCACAATGGTTGAACTAATTTGCAGTCCCACCAGCAGTGTAGGAGGGTTCCCTTTTCTCCACATCCTCGCCAACATTTGTTGTTGTTTGTGTTTTGGATGTTGGCCATCCTCACTGGTGTGAGGTGATATCTCATTGTGGTTTTAACCTGCATTTCTCTGATGATTAGCGATGTGGAGCATCTTTTCATGTGCCTGTTGGCCATCTGAATTTCTTGTTTAGAGAAGTGTCTATTCATGTCCTCTGCCCATTTCTTAATTGGATTATTTGCTTTCTGTTTGTTAAGGTGCGTGAGTTCTTTATATATTTTGGATGTCAACCCTTTATCAGATATGTTTTTTATGAATATATTCTCCCATACTGTAGGTTGTCTTTTTGTTCTACTGATGGTGTCCTTTGCTGTACAGAAGCTTTTCAGCTTGATAGAGTCCCACTTGTTCAGTTTTGCTTTTGTTTCCCTTGCCTGGGGAGATATGTTCATGAAGAAGTCACTCATGTTTATGTCCAAGAGATTTTTGCCTATGCTTTTTCTAAGAGTTTTATGGTTTCATGACTTACGTTCAGGTCTTTGATCCACCTTGAGTTTACCTTTGTGTATGGGGCTAGACAGTAGTCCAGTTTCATTCTCTTACATGTAGCTGTCCAGTTTTTCCAACACCAGCTGCTGAAGAGGCTGTCATCTCCCCATTGTATATCCAAGGCTCCTTTATCAAATATTAATTGACTGTATATGTTTGGGTTAATGTTTGGATTTTCTATTCTGTTCCACTGGTCTGTGGGTCTGTTTTTGTGCCAATACCAAATTGTCTTGATTACTGTGGCTTTGTAGTAGAGCTTGAAGTCAGGGAGTGTAATTCCCCCTGTTTTATTCCTCCTTCTCAGGATTGCTTTGGCTATTCGGGGTCTTTTGTGGTTCCATATGAATTTTAGAATTATTTGTTCCAGTTCATTGAAGAAAGCTGTTGGTAGTTTGATAGGGATTGCATTGAATCTGTAGATTGCTTTAGGTAGTATAGCCATTTTGACAATATTTATTCTTCCTAGCCAAGAACATGGGATGTATTTCCATTTGTTAGTGTCCTCTTTAATTTCTCTTAGGAGTGTCTTGTAGTTTTCAGAGTACAGGTCTTTCCCTTCCTTTGTTAGGTTTATTCCTAGGTATTTTATTCTTTTTGATGCAATTGTGAATGGAATTGTTTTTCTGATTTCTCTTCCTGTTAGTTCATCATTAGTGTATAGAAAGCAACAGATTTCTGTGTGTTAATTTTGTATCTGCAACTTTGCTGAATTCAGATATTAGTTCTAGTAGTTTTGGAATGGAATCTTTAGGGTTTTTTATGTACAGTATCATGTCATCTGCAAATAGTGACAATTTGACTTCTTCTTTACCAATCTGGATGCCTTGTATGTCTTTGTTTTGTCTGATTGCTGTGGCTAGGACCTCCAGTACTATGTTGAATAACAGTGGAGAGAGTGGGCATCCCTGTCTTGTTCCCGATCTTAGATGAAAAGCTTTCAGCGTCTCGCCGTTAAGTATGATGTTAGTTGTGGGTTTGTCATATATGGCCTTTATGATGTTGAGGTACTTGCCGTCTATACCCATTTTGTTGAGAGTTTTAATCAGGAATGGATGCTGAATTTTGTCAAATGCTTTTTCAGCATCTATGGAGATGATCATGTGGTTTTTGTTCTTCTTTTTGTTGATGTGGTGGATGATGTTGATGGATTTTCGAATGTTGTACCATCCTTGCATCCCTGGGATGAATCCCACTTGATCATGGTGTATGATCCTCTTGATGTATTTTTGAATTCGGTTTGCTAATATTTTGTTGAGTATTTTTGCATCTACGTTCATCAGGGATATTGGTCTGTAATTTTCTTTTTTGGTGAGATCTTTGCCCGGTTTGTGTATTAGAGTGATGCTGGCTTCATAGAATGAGTTTGGAAGTATTCCCTCCTCTTCTATTTTTTAGAAAACTTTAAGGAGAATCGGTGTTATTCCCCCCAGGTCTTATTATTAGATAACCATCATAAAAACACCCAAAACTAGAAAATGGGTATGCTCATCCCTTTCCCACTCTAGATGTTCACAAAGTTTGGAAATGCTCTGAAGCAGTCCGATGACCTAATATCCTTTTGCCTCCAGACAAACTGTTTGCTGAATTGGTTCTTATCCATCCTTTAAGGAAAGTAAATCCCTATAGCTAATTAGCAAACCATTACTAGTGTTTGCTAATTTTTCACCCTCTACAAAGAAAAGACTTCTCTATGTTGTCATATAAGCCAGTTTATACAATTGTTGCCAGTAAATTGTAGAAAAACTGCAAGGCAGTTCTGAAATGTAAAGGATTAAGTTACTTCCAAATTAAGGTTTATACTTCATGAAATTGTAGTGCTTTCCTCAAGTGGTGGGCATTTTCTTACTGGTAGAAGCTAAGCAATTTTCTGAAATCTAACCTGTATCTGTTTTTTTATAGGTATTCATGTGGAATGATAACATTTCTAATTGAAAGTATTAATTCAGAAATGCTCATATGTAACTGAAAGCATCCATAAGTGATTTCTCCTGTTCAGTGAATAGATTTAGGTGAATAGCCATATCTTCTGCCTTTCAAAGACACGATTATCATATGTTGCTTTTTCACAATACCTAAGTACTGGTACTCAGTAAATTTACCTTTAAAGGGCCCTTCTTTGCCCTGTGCTTACCTAGTCTGTGTGGTTTGGAAGTACTGCTGATTGTCTGGTTTGCTCAGGATTTGTCTTGTTATGCTTCTAGCACTAATTAATTTGCTAACACCAGGGGATTCTGGCCAGAGTAATTGTCTAATTTAGTGCTTTTCACACTAACTCTGCTCAAGGAATAGAGCCTATTTATTTAATTTTAAATTTCATATCCATGGAAAATGTATATTTTTATAGAATACAATGCAAATTAATGGAAAAGTAGAATGAAAAAATATAGACCTTGTTTTTGAGTAATTAGATTCAGTAGTCCTAACATAACTTCTTAGAACTGTTATAAAAGTATCTGAACCCTTACGCTCCATTCTATACTTTCTGTGAACCAGATCTGCAGAGCACAGTCTGAGTAACTCTAGTTTAATTAATGGATTTGGCTATTTAAGGTAACTAAATGGCTGTTTGCAGTTTGAAAATGGCACTTATAAAACACTGAAATAGAAGATTTTCTCATTAAAGTGATTTTTAAAAATAATATACTTTGATGCTTATCTTTTATTTTGGTTATTGAATAGCTACAGCTTTTTCCTCAAAGTATTCATAATACTTTGGTTTGAAAGGAGCTGCCTAGTTTAGACTGTTACATGCTGTAGTTCTTTACCAGAATTTTATATTACTTACAAGCAGATTTGACTTTTAGTGTGTTCTCTTCAGAGTGTTTACTAGTTGCAGTGAACACAAGCACTGTTGGCAGAACGAGTATTTTGGTACTTCAGTAAAGGGGAGAGCTGTATACTCTTTATATGGCTACGTCTGCAAATTGGAGCTGATGTGAAGGTAGGTACCTATTTCCTTTTGATGGATTCTGGGATTACTTGGATATATTCAAGAAACAGATGGATATAAAATTGTTTCTCCACAAATATCTTATGTCCCAGAATCAAGATGAAAATATCTTAATACATACCTGCTGCAGGTTGGTGTTTTTTTTAACACTTAAAAAAATTTCTGTATAAAGTGTACTTGGACTGTGAGGCTGAGTCTCTATCAAAATCTGCATTGACATTTCAGATCTCAGTTTGCCAAAGTAAACATTCTCACTGTTGAAGCATATCCAGAATCAAGCAATATTATTTTTGTTAAAGGCAATTAGAAGTTTACGAAGAATGGTTCAAATGTTCACCTAGTAAGTAGTGAGTATTGCAAATCTTTTCCATTTTGCACACCCCAATTTCTCCGTAGGCATCTGTGCACACTGAAATTGAAGTGTATTTTTAAAAAAAAAGATTTTTAACAATATATTTCTGTTGTTTTTACTAGTTTGACTGGAGATTTTTCTGAAAGCCTATTGCCAAAGATGTTCTTAAATTGCACATAGGCTTTTGCTTATGAAACTGAGGCTTAGTAAACTATATCAATAGATTGGTACAAGATGACTGCCTGCTCTTTACTTTATTCCTGTCCATGCCATCTCTTCTGAGTTATATCTGTTATTATACACTTACTTCTGAACAATCCTAAGGACTTCTGTAGGATTTTCCCAGACTGTTGAGATAAACTGGTTTCCTAAAAATCACAATTATATGTTTTAAGAATCTCTTGAAGGGTTCTTATTCTGTTCTTTAGTGGGTCACTTAAAACTAATCGAATTAAACTAGATCTTTTTATAAAGATACTGCATCTCCCAGCTAACAGTTAGGATATCAGGTCAAGAACAGTACCATTATTATTGACCGTGTTAGACAAACTCTTGCTAAACTTCACCAAGTTGCTATTTCTTCTAAGTGTTTTTCGGGATAAGCTCACAAAATACCATAATGTTAAATTCCCTTACTAGAGCTACTTTTGTGTAGTTTGAAAATCCCCTTCAAGAAAGAGAATGTGCAGTTTAGAACATAACAAAGGCCGTGGTTCTAAGACATTTGCTGAAATCTTATTGTTGGAAATTATCCAACACCTTGGTGATCATTATAGCTAATTATTACAGTAGAATATTAATTATTATTGCATTTTATATGCCCATCATTTAAAACATACCGGCAGGATGATCCTCATATGTGGGTGTTTTAATGTATTTGCAATTTGGCCAAAACTGTAGGTGAGAATTTAGAACCAGATATCATTGTCTTACACATCTCACATCTAAAAATGACTATAATCTTATTTGTGATGGGCTTTAGTTAGGGGTTGGTTAGGCCTTTTTCGTAGAGCTACAAGGGAAAATGTGTTTGAAGAGTATATATGGATGAGGCAACCAAAACTTTTCCTTGTTGCATTATGGAGTTTTTATGAGGCCAGGTGTTGTCTCAAAATTATCAGTGAGATTATTCTGCTGACCTTAGATGATCCCGAAGTGAAAGTCTTTGGGTTATTCTTTCTCTTCCCTAATCATGCACATTTTAAATCATATTTTGAGTTTAGCCAGATTTATGTGTACATGATCTGATTAATTCTGATCCAGCCCTACCATCCGAGTGAGCAGCCATGCAAGGGGCAAGTGACATGGGCAATTATATTTAGTAGTATAGGAGGCAGTCACCAACCCTTTTGAAAATTGGCTTTGTGTCCATATGCCTCTTTTTCCCTATTCTTTTGCTTCGATACTTACTGATAGATCAGGTGCCCTCAAGCTCTTCCTTGATTGATCAAATTCCTGCTTTTATGCTCCATGCATGATTTGCAGTCCCTCCCCATGCTTAAAAAAGGTAAAAGGAGCTCTTCTTTTTTCCAGAGATGCCATTTTAAAGGGAGTTTATTAGCACAGACAAATCCCTAATGTGTAAACCATAGACATGCAGACCATTTTTTGAAGAGGATTTTTCTGTAGTTCTGTTTCAAGTTGTGATTGCAACTGGCAAACACTGTCAGAATAGGAACATCTGGGCTGCCTACTTCTGAAAGTTTGCTCACCAATGTCTTGACGTAGAGTCATGGAATAAGTTTCAAAAAATTTATTTCTTAGGGTTTTCTTCTAACTTCAGATACCATCCTGTAGAATATCAGATACTATTAAAGAAACCATCATCATTTTAGATAGATGTCAGTAGCCCATAATGAAGTGGTGATAAGCTGAGAATGACTAATAAAGAACTATTCTGGATATATATGGTATTTCATAATATAAAGGAAGACTTCTATTATATAAAATTATAGATAGCAGAATACCAGTGTGGTAGATTAAGAGGGGCAGACTGTTAGGATAAGAAGGACAATGATGTTCTGAAGGACATGTGCTTGAAGAAGCACAAAGGGTAGTGGAGTCGTACACTCAAAGAACTAAGTGATACAACCCATGTTAGAAAAAGAGACAGAACTGGATTTCCTCTTTAGATCCAGTTACGGACATTTCTGAATTCTTTTCTCATGCATTTATCTGACAGTGAGAGTGGTTCTCTTTCTGGCTTTCATGATGTGGTAGGTTAGAAGCAGTGTTTTATCTTACAAAGAAAACAAAATTATGGGTTGGTAATGGGGTGAAAATCAGAAATCAAGAGGTTTTTTTGGAATCCTCAGTTATTATTACATGCAGGTCAGTTTTGACTCACTTATGTATTTCTAACCCATCCTTGGTCTCTCTTAAGTTCAGATTCAGTATGAAAAAGGCTAGACCATTTCATTTTAATTATACAGCATTTGTATTTTATAATACCTGTATAGTACTTTGTACCAGTTCATAATTATGATTTTGACAAATGAAGAAAATCAAGTCAGAGAAATTTGTTGGGAAACATTTAAAGTCTATTAAAATGCATCTAGGAAAGGTAGTGTTGCCATATCGAATTTATACAGAACCACTAATTTTCCTGTACCGTCTTGGCTGGATTTTTCACATTGGCAGTGCTGACATTTCAGACTAGACGATTCCTGGTAATGGGAACCTGACCTGCGGGTTGTGGAATGTTCAGCAGCATCCTATGTCCCTACCCATTAAAGGCCAGTAGTGACTCCTCCCAGAGTCATGATGATAAAACGTGTCTGCAGACATTGTCAGGTGTCTCCTCATGTGTAAAATAACTTGTCCTTAGGAACCACTGATTAAGTAGGGTCTGCACAGCAAACTGGCCGTGATATGTGTCCCTGTAGCCAGTGGTATCTATTTCTGGTTCATTCCCACAATACTTCTGTGGTGCTTGCATTTTGCTCACATTGTGTCACATCAGTACGTTTTATTCATTAATCCCTGATAATTATGCTATTAAAAAAGGTAAATTGCCTACTTCAAAATATTTTCTAAATTAAGCTGTTAAATTTAGTGCTTAGTGAGGCAGGTAGTGTAATTATTTAACAAACAGTCAAATGTACAGGGCTAAAATTCCCCTGTTCCTGGAGATCTGTGGATTTCCTGAAGGAAAATTTTGCAGTGAAGCATTATCTTTAGCAGGAGGGTACTGGTGTCTGCTCTTTCCTGCTGGGTCTGAGGCGGAAATGAGACAATCTATCCTGTCCTTGTGCACACTGCATAAAATGCTTTGTAGGTACCAGAAATGCTGGACAGTTGCCAGGGCAGCCTGTGGGCAAACTGTAATTAACATGGGCACATGCTTTTGCGAAGGGGTATTTGTTTCACCTGGGAAAGCTGGCAGTAAACTAATGAAGATTTTCTTGGCCAAAAGTGTTCCATTTTTTTCAGAGGGGAACGATTAACAGAGACCCCAAACCAGTAAGAAAGACAAACTCATGGTACTTCTAAGCTTTATTTGTATGCATATGGCATAGTGTTCTGTCTTATATGGGGCTTTGAAATTTTATAGGGCTGGTCTGAACTATTGCACACTAAAAATATCTTGATGGGTATGGAAGGGATACCAGGTGTTTCTGCTCATCTGCTTTTTCTGTAAATGGAGAACAGCTACATGCTGCTTTGTTCTCTTTTAGCACAGTGCACTTACAAGAATGACAGCACAATGTGTTTTAGTATAGAAACAGTAATCCCAGTGAGGACAGTCTGCACTGGTCGGGAGGGAATGCTGTTACATGAGGGAAAATGGATACCCAGAATTTCTGATCCAAGATGATCTTTCTTCTCTGATATGATCTAAAAGTAATTTTTCTGCTTCTCTTCTGTCTGCAAAGAAATAATGCAATGTTTTACTGCTTTAGTTGATTGGGCTTAAATGGGACTCTTGAAGTATTTCAGATCCCCTGTCATTGACTTAGGAGAAGCTAGAAAGATCCACTTTTATGTGATTAGTATTTTCTTTTCATATTGACCTCTCTCATATATTTCATTTTATTAACAAAACATATATATATTGCACTCTCACTGTGTGCAAAATTTAGTTCATTTCCACTTATTTTTCTCCCTTCTCCACAGCTTGTGCAGTGGGTAAGACTCACACGTAACCTACCTGACTAGAATGAAGGTAATAGGCAATGTAGCTTGTCTTTTAGGTCTCATAGGTGAAAATCCCAGGTCGTTTCATGCAGCTGCCAGACTTTGTGTCTACGGGTTTTTTCCAGCATTCTCTTAATGCAGAGAAACTTCTGTCTGATGTCTCGCCCTTTACTCCTCTCTGGGTTTGGAAAAATGTGGGATGGGTGAATAGGATGATTTCTGACAGACTTTCCAAGAAATAAAGAGAACCCTGAGGCTTTTAAAATTTATTTAATGAAAAAAGGGAGGCAAATTTGAAAAAATTTTTTTCTTCTTTTAAGGTGATGTGATAATAGTACTCACTGCTTTGGGACATTTTCAGTTAGAATAGTCTGAATTTGTTAACATGTTGCATTTTTAGAATGCTAATGACATGATTATAAATACAAATGGTTAGCCCTACCCAGTGCGTTAAACACACAGTTTCACAGAGGTGTACATGCCTGGGATGTACAGTCTTGTAGAATCAGAAGTCAGGTTCACGTTGAACTATTAGTGCGAGGACTGTGTTCACCTTCTTGAAGAAAACATTTTTGCAGTGAATATTCTAGACACGCATACCTCCCTAGAATGGATCAAAATCACTCGTAGGCTGAATCAATACTGCGTGTGTTCTCTTTCAGGACTTGACACCATCTTCACTCTGTCCTCCCTGGATAGAGCGCCTGCTCTGTGCATTTACAGACTCATTGCTATTCTTGCTTCTCCCAAATTAATACTCAATAATTGTTGCCTGAAGTTATATTTAGTAGGTCTTCCATGATTTATGTATTTTTCCTGCTTTGTTTGACGTTTCCCTTAACTAGCACTGTAATACGTTGGTCACAGTACCAGGTCGGTTGTGACCGGCTTTCGTGCTAGCCATGGGTACAGTGTTTAACGAGATGGGCTCCATTTCCTCATCTGTAAAATGCAGTCAAACGCTCTTACTGAACTCACTGTGTTGTGGCATTCACTGTGTATGTGAAAACACTGAGAGCTGTAGAGCACAGTACTGACGCTTGGAGTATTCATTTTCCTCACTACACCCATGTGTTGGATTGTGTACCGTTAAACCCATCCATCATTAAGGTTGTTCATCGGGCTCTGTCTGTTTCAGGACCTTGCTTTTTCTGAGCTCATCTTGTATTTGAAATGCAGTTTGGACAGCATCTAGTTTAGATACCACCTTTTGTTGTGCTATGATTGAAAAATTGTGACTGTGTTACAATTACTCTTGGTTTATTATCCTAGCATTTCCTTGGATAAAATTCTGACAGGTGGGTTAGAGTAAAGTAAGTTTAAATGTTATCCATGATAGTATATCCTTATTAATAAAAAATTCAATGTATGAATATATATGTAATATGTATCTATATGTTTATATAATACATATGCATGTGTAATATATACATACACTTATTAGTAAAATTGATAAAATAATAAGCATTGGCAACAATGGCCCAAGCCCTGAAGAAACAAAGGCAATAGAACGAGATCATGTGTTAGGTAATTTATAGGGTAATCATAACAATATTTTTCACTTATTAAGCATTTATATTTACTATCTTGAAGCTTATTTCTGTTAAATTTTTTTCTAAATTATTTTGGGTTTACAAATGTTTTGATTGCTATTAAGAATTAAAAGAAAAAAACCTCAGAAAGTTTTTCCATAAAGTATGCATAATAGAATAAGCTCCATTTGTTTTCCTAAGTAGTAATGGGGTTTTAGAGCCAAACCTGGTGCCAGCCATTGTCTCGGAGCTCCTCAGGGAGATGTTGGTCAAAAGTAAGAGACGCATGCAGCCAAGCAGAGATGGGAAGACCTCTGAAGAGGCAGTTCTCAGCCCAGGCCTGAAAATGCAGATACACTGCTTCTTTGGCTGAGAAATCAGGGCATGAGTAGAAATAAACTTGCTGATGACCCATTTTCCTTTGCATAAATGTTAGTTATTATAGAGGGAAAATTAATAAGTCAATACAAAGTTCCTTTTGCACAGATACAATAATAGTTCCTCAATCCAAATAGACAAGATAAAAAATAATTGATGAAGGAATGTCCAATTAAGAACTCAAAAAAGTTATCCAAGAAATAACTAATGTAGCCTATGAAAATCTGTTTAGTTTTAAACACATACAAGTAAGTGTGTGGACTAATTCAAATAATGATATTTATTTAAGATAAAATGATTGTTAGTTGAAATAATTTAGCAAACCACCTCACTTAGCAAACTTAATACTTATTAAGCTACCTAGAGCTTTTTCTTATCATTTACATCTCTGAAACAACTTGGGAAATATTCATTTAATTCTGAATTTAACAAAATGTTTTGATAATCTCAAATGGGATGTATAATGTTTTCTGTAAACAGGCCTTGTGAATTTTGAGTATCCCTTTTAACATAGGTTTCTGCAGAATTTTACATATTTATGCCAAAAGGTGATGATTACTAGGCTAAAGAGTAAGGTGAGAAGCAATTTATTATATATTTCAGAAATAAAACTAGTAGTTGCCATAAAACTGACATAAAACTGATTTCTGTCTTCTTTGAAAACCAAGTCCAAGGAAATGCTAGAAGCAGTTCCAGGCACAGATAGCTGCAAACAAAGGGCAAACGGGCCACTGAAACCCTGAGCCATCTGTGGTCCAGTGCCTGTGAGATGAGGCCTTTTTTTCCATCAAAGTTTACTTTTTAAAATTACTTCTCAGTGTTGAGGGATGCCTAGGTGGGTGGCAACACAGTTACCTTGTTTTGAGTTTTAGGTAAAGTGACGGAGACGAACCATGAATCAGGATTTTTGTGGTAATCTGCAAATACAGACAATGGTATGTGTGTGAGGTTGAGTTGTAGTTCTGGCTTGAGGTAAGGAACTCGAGGCACTCTGAATTTCTATGAAATAATTTCAACTTTTCCTCCTACTTAGACATCTCTTGTTCATGCCTGCTGTGGGAAATGTAGCAGAATGCCGAAGTTCCTCTGGTGAGATGTACTACTCAGGAAAAAGTTCCCCAAATGAGAGGAGGCAAGGTGTCCACATAGCTGTGTAGAAGAAAGGTTTGAGAGTCTGGGTTCCGGATGTATATATTACGTGACTATTTAAAAATGTCAACTTTTAAATAATACTGCCTTTTGATGTTTTGATCATCAGCTGCTTGTTGAGTGAAAATTTTTTGTTAGCAATAAACATAATGTGTAGCATTTATTGAGAGTTAGGGGCCAGGTACTACAGTAGTGTTTTACTTGCTTTATCTTACTTAATTTTGACCCTAACCCTGTAAAACAGGGATAGACATATTCCATGTTTATTCATGAAGAAGAAACTGAGGTCTGGACAGTTGAATAATCTGGACTACATGGATTATCACAATGGGGTAAGGATACAGCTGTCATCTGCCTGATTCCAAACTTGCTGTCCGCTGTCTCATTATATTGCCTCCTCATGCAGAACTGCTCGGGCACCAAGAATTTAAAATACCACTTGAAATAAGGATGACCTTATGTGGGTCATTACATATGTTATTTGAAAGTCTGTAGGTTTTCTTTCTCCAGAATAATGATATTTAAATGGAGGACATTCAAATTCTGTGTCTCTAGAGAAATTAATGACTCTTAAAATTCTTAGCTATGTGTCCCAGAAAGAATACATAAAATATTAATGGAATAAACATTTTTTTTTCACATTAATACATGTGAAAGAAATCTTCAAAGTAAAAGAAGCAAGTAAATATCAAAAAGCAGCTTATTTTAGAATGTAATCCTACGAGAGAGCAGTCTTGAAAGATTAAAAAACATTCTCTTTACGATTCTGAATTTGAAGCAGCTGGAATGATCAGCATAACGGAGGATCATTTCTGAAAGTGAGGGATGCAGAAAGTTAAAAGATTCATCACTCGGTGCTGAGGTCACCTGCTTCATAACAGACTAAAATAGAAGAGAACAAGTGTCAAGAATTCATTTTGCCTTCCCAATGCTTTTGTGGCTTTATTTTTAGAGCTCCGCGAACAGTGCTTGGGAGCCTTGTTTTTCCTCCCGTGCCTGCGCGGTGAGGACTCGCCCTCTCTCCTGCAGTCTTTGCCTCCCGTGGCAGGTGTGAGGCACTTCCTAAGTGTCACAAGCCAGTCACTGGCTCAGCCACCCCGGATGTAGCTTGTTTCTTCAGCCCACTGAGTTCATAAAAGAGGTAATTTTTATACTGCCTGTTAACATGTTCCTTTTTTCTTAAGATTAGGCAATTGGAGTGAAAGGGTGTTAGATAGATAGTGGTGCAATAATGACAAAGAAAATTTAATGAAGAATGGGTTGATAAACTGCTATGATGGACCGATGCACTGGAAAAGGATGAAAAAGGATATTCCAGGGTCTCCCTTACACAGTCTAAGGTATCATAAATGTCCCAGACCATACAATCTACCATTTTTTTGTGATAAAAGCAGAGTATATTTTTTTCTTTTTGAAATTGTGCCTGTATGTTTGTTTCTGAATTAGAGGAAACTGTTAGATATTTTACCTATAGTATGCTATTTACTCAAGACAAAAGTATTAAAAGGTATTAAGAGTCACAGTTTAAATACTTAAATATTTAAAACCCTGAAAACATAGTGAGCAGAAGAGATCTTAGACAATGACTTTCTCAGGAGCTGTCAGTGATTTCTGCGGTTTATTGGAATTAGGAAAGATTCAGTGGTTATATAGCACAGATACACATTTGAGTCACCTGGCAAGTTTTCAAAGATTACCAGTGCTTAGGTCCTACCCTAGAGAATTGGTATTGGTATATTAAAAAAAAAAAACCTCCCAGATGATTTTATTGTGTAGCCATGGTTGAGAACCACTGACTAGAGAACTGAATGGCAGTTAGCCCTGCTTTTGCCAAATCTACCTTATCGTAGGTACCGCACTTCACTTTTTCATTCATCGGTTTCCTGTATTAAGAGCTGTTAGAAGAATAACATCTTACAAAAACTGGAGCACTGTGTAAGGTGCATTCAGGATTTTTACATACATCCAGTTATATTTGGCTTACATGACGAGCAGAAAATAACATTTAAAAATGTAACTAGCATTAATTTTTTAAAAAGTCACAAGGCTTTTTTGGTAATGTACATATAATAGTCCATCAAATATTTGTTGACTACGTGCTATGTAGAAGACACTGGTGGGGAGATTAGGGATCTAGCATTTTATTTATGATCTGGGGAATAATAGATATGACTTAAGAAGTAATCAACATTCCAGAGCTATGTATGCATCACAGCAAAGTACAATAGTGCTATAATGATTGCAGAAAGAGTAACAACTCTGGGCTCATTTGGTCATGGAGAGCTCATAGCACATACGACACTTGCAAAGTTTATCAGATTCCTGGTATGCAATCCTCCCCATCACAGCTTTTTCTTTATAAAACTTCAGTCTCTTTGAAGCTTTGTTGGTGCTTAAAAGTGCTGAGATCAGTAATTCAGACATACTTGGTCTTCCCCTTTTACAAAAACATTCCTCATTGAATCACATTGTCTTGGGACCACACTTAATTAGCTAATTATCTCTTGTGTTTACAATGGCTTGGTACTTGAATATGATGTTTATCTTAAAACCGGTAGCTTTTGACCTGGCCTTACCAAATGAACAGAATTTAGGTGCAAGTAGAGTAGGTTGAATTTTCCAGCTTCAGGTTAGTAGGAAGAACATGTTAAACAAAGGTAAAGAGGGTATACAACCTGTTTGAAAAAGGATTGCAGTAGTAACAGTTCATCTTCTGTGTGCCCTATATTTTTATTCTTATGTTTACAGCTTCTGTCATGAATTATTTACATGTTTTTCTTTATTGAAGTATCACTGATATACAATCTTACATTGGTTTCAAGTGTACAACCCAGTGGTTCACCTGTTACCCATATTATTAAGTCCTCACCCCCACTAGTGTAGTTACTATCAACCTAGGAACATATTACAAAATCATCGGTTATAAGTAATTATTTACTTTTATTTGAATATGAAGTTCTAAGAGTTTATAATACGATACATTATTAAGTCATCAAATCAAAATTCAAAAACAGTCCAGTGCTCACTCTGATATCAAAAGCAGTGCTTTCCACTCTGCTGTGCTGTCTTTGGATAGCAGGATAATGGAAAGAGACAAAAAAGTAACAGGAAGAGGCTGGGTTGTGGAATGCCTTGAATACTGGAACAAAGAATGGATATCCTGATGGAAGTGCAAAGCCATTGAAGAATTTTGAAGAGTGGGTATATATATTAGGTATTTTAGAAAGCTGATCTGGCAGGGATGTATATGTTGTATCAGTTCAATAAAAATGCTTATTCATTAAAAAACTTTATTGAATGCATACTGTGTGTTCTACACAGTGTCTAGTTGCTGGTACTAAAGTTGCATTAATGAGTGCTTTTAATCAAGAACTCTCTTTGTGTAGTGTGCTGTGCTATACATTTTGGATATAAAGAGAAATAAGGCTCAGTGTTTGTCCTTTCCATACCTTCTTGTTGAGCCAGCCTATAGGCTAATAGGGTCCTTGTTGGTGTTTTTGTGTGCCAGTTGCAACAGCGATGGGTTCTGGGGGATGAAGGCCACGCCAGGATCATTGAGGCTTTTATAATTGTCTAGATTGTCTCAACTCAGAGGGGTGAAGAGATGGAAGGGAAGGATGGAAAGAAGATATAATAGAAAGAGTGGGCAGAATTGTTCATGATAATATGAGAAAAGTAAGAGGAGAGTCAGAAGTATTGATCTGGGTGACAGTTTTTCATTTCCCATCTACTCACATAAAGCTGCCAATGAGGAGAAGGAATGAGCATTTAAAATGTTTCTCTGCTATCTACTTTTGGTCTGTGTTCTTTGAACATTTCTGTTTTGTGTCACACAAACTTCTAAAAATAGTTGTGTCACCATGAGTTAATATGTAACATGCAGTGACCTAGTGTTTCAAATACTAATTTTTACTTTAAGTATGGAAATAAGTTCATCTCATAGTATACAACATTCTCTTTATGAAATGTTTGATATGTAGGCCTATGAAAGATTCCACTGTTGGTATGTTTCTTTATAGCTGTAAAGAGAATTCACATTTTGAGAGGTTATGATAAGAGGGATGATGTAAAGCAAAAAAAGAAATTTCGTATAAAATTATATAATATCCTTATTCTTTGTGGCAAAGATCTAATGATCCACTAAATTTGACCAATATGTTTTTTTGTCTTGATGGCTGACACTCTTTGAAGGAAAAGTTATCTGTGAGTGTCCATATTATGACCAGCACACAGAGTAAAATTGACCTCACCAAACATTAAGCCCTCTTGCTGGGCTTTCTTAGTACCATATTCTGACCCAGTCTGTGTGTCCTATAGCTCTGACTGGGCAGAGGAGAGGGCTTTGAGGTTGTTTCTCAGGAATGCTCAAAACTCTGGGCACCAAACATTTTCTATAGCCTAGTCATACACTATTAATCGTAATAATTAGCTGTTTTCAACTGTTATGTCAATGCTATTGGTATTAATAAATTACATTTGGATATGTGCCATTCATTTGTTTCTTGTTAAAAGTAATCCTCATTCAAAAATGTTAGCTATTTGCGACAACATGGATGGACCTTAAGGGCTTTATGTTAAGTGAAATGAATCAAGATGAAGACAAATACCATATGATCTCACTTAAATGTGGAATATAAGAAACAAAACAAATGAATCAACAAAATAAAATCATGGGTTTGGAGAACAGAGTGGTAGTTGCCAGCGGGAGTGGAGTTGCGGGGTGGGTGAAATGGGTGAAAGGGGTCGGAGTACAGAGTTCCAGTTGTGAGTGAAGAGGTCCTGAGGATGTGGGCAGCAGCTCCTTACGGTGACTAGACTTACTGCGCTCATCATTTCACAGTGTGTACAGGTGTCTAGTTACTAAGTTGTACACTTGAAACTAATATTGTATGCCAATTATACCTCAAAAAATTAGCAGCCCTTCTTCTTACTCATTTTTATGGCTAATGGGCAGATAGTCAAGAAAAATTCATTTAATGTATTAAAACAGCAATCTTCCAATATTTAGGAAATATAGGACATTTACATTTCATAGAGATATAGAAATATTATGATACATTTTGTGTATGCTTATTTTTCTCATCTAGTGATAGGAAAAACTCTAACCCAAGTAAAGGTATGCAAATATGGATGTCAAACCCATTTCCCATTGCCTCTTGAGTTTTAGCTACATCTTCATAGCTCTAGTAAGTGAGCTCACACAACGTACTATGTGCACTCTCTTTGGTGACACTGATGAGGGTGGTAAGCAGATCCTTTGGAAAACACTTAAGGTGCTGAAGACAACTGGCAGGCAGCTGTTAAGTTAAGCTGTGCTGGAGTTCTCTGTGCCAATCACATTCTTTGGTTAGATGGAAGACGGTCACAGATCTGCCTTGTCGGTCTCTTTATAATATTTTTAGAGGGGCATATTTGATTGTTGAGGTTATTATATATGTGAACCTATTGTTTGAAATTAAACAATTCATTAAAATTATAGAATATCTATGTTTTTTGTTTTACTAATTACCTGGATAAAATTGAAAAGAAAGGGGAATATTGAAAAATAATGCAGTGAGACAAAAAACTTCTAAAAAATAGATAAGGATTTACCGAAAAAAAGCAGTGCAGTGAACACCAAAGCTATGATTTCTGATTCAGGGCTTCCCAAAAATGAGATTTTTTTTTTCTTTTTAAAGGCTATTTTTTAGGGCAGTTTTAGCTCACAGCAAGATTGAGAGAAAGAAAGGTAGTACAGAGATTATTACCCAGTTGCCCTCTGCCCCCACACACACATAGCCTCCCTCGTTATCAACATCCTTTTCCTTTTATATATAGCATAGGAATCCAAACTATAAACCCAGAGGTGGAAAGAGTTGAGTACATGGCACTCTTTGATGGTAGGCTGGGGAATGCCTTCCACCAAACAGCTCAAACTATAATCCCCACTCTTGAAAAGTTGTTCCAATTGAACAGACCTGATAATTTGCATTCTGTAATACAGAAGTACATGCTGAACTGTGTTTCATGGAATTCCCCTTCTGAATTCCACAGACAACATTGCTACTGACCACTCAGCCACGTTATAATTCCTAGACTATGTCCTTTATTTGCCCACTGACCAGCTCCTATAGTCTCATCCAGTTATTTTTTGTTTGCTTGTTTTGTTTTTTGGCCAGGGATGTTGCAATGCCTTTACTTAGAAGTAATTCCCCCCCTTTAGAAATATGCTTCTGTTTGCATAAATTTAATGTATTTGTGCATTTCAATTTATATATCTACTTTAAACCTTGATTTTTTTAGACCATTTTGCCACATATTAGTATGCTTTGTACTCTTATAAAGAAAATGCATTAATGGTCTATTCTTGCAATGACCTTAATTAGATATACATCTTCACTTTTAAATTGAGAGCACTTGTCTTTCAACATTGATCATATTTTATGTTCAGAACCCCAAGAAGACTGACATGAAGTGAGGAGTCAGGTAATTTTAAAAATGGTGAAGAGAATATCAGTATTTTTTGCTAACACTCCCATTTTACCTCACCAAAATTTATTATATTACCAATAGAATTTTATTTAACCAGTTCTGAAACACTTTTGGTCAATGAGAACAGTTCTCAAAATCAAGTAAGGAAAGGAAAGTATCTTGGGTGATTTGGAATCTCTATTTAAATCTCTACTCACCGCCCCAAGTAAATATAGTTAGTACTTGAGTGACAACAACAAGTGCTGAAACCTAATCCTGAATTCTCAGTGCCCTCCTGGGTCATATTTGGCAAATCATTGCTCTCTCTGGACTTCACTGATCCAGCAAATATCTTTTCTGTTGACTGCTAAGGGAAACTACGTGAGGTGTATGACATAGTCTCTTGGTTTTCTTTTCTGCGGTGTTTGTAAGTTAGTACTGAGACTGTGTGAAAAATGAATTTTAAAATGGTGCCAAATAAGGAATTGAAGAATTAGGCTTTATGTAAATATTCTGTAATGCATATAAAAGTAAGTAGGTAACAAATATAAATTATTCCCCTCTAATTGAAGTTTATTTTGAATTTGAGCCCTAAGAGTGATAGTGGAAAATTTAAGCTAGTTACATAAAACTAGCCACAGTCATTTTAAAGATTCTTCACTAACCCATTTGAACCCAGGATGACAGTTAAGATCTGAGGAGGGCCTAAGTGGTTCCTAGACTTTGGAGAGGAAGGGTTCCTCTAGTATCCTTTGAAATGGAGCTAATCTGTTTTGACCTTTGCCCCTACCGCAGATCCTTGGGTACGTATGTTCCTGCACATGTCACTCTGGGCCTGTCTTACTGCAGCCATGAGGTTCCTTCAGGACACTGGCTTACATCAGCCGCTTCATGCCTCTCTTTTGGTCAAAGTTCCAAGAACTTATTTAGTACTCCCATCCAAGAGTTTGACTCTTTGGTCTGTGTCCTTTGGTTCCTGATTCAGTCTGGGATTGGGGTGAGGACAGAGAAAGGGAGAAGAAAGTGAATTCTCAGTTAACAGCACAAGATTTTGTACCTTCACACTTACGAAAACTATTCAGCACTAAACATTATTAATATATTTTCTTGCATAGCTTGAATATTTCCTTATCACTGGCAAGGTAGTATGGTTAGATTGGGTTATACTGGAAGCTCAAATAATCTTAAAAGTCTAGAAATGTTAGAAAATATTTTATTTTCCTCAAATATTTTTAAAAAGCATTCTCCTTAAAGGTTATGGAATAATAAATCACTGTCAGCCTTGGAAGGGCACTGATGAGGACACTGGTTGCTTACCCAGCATGCATTCCAGTATCTCCACTGCACAGCACCCGTGTGGTTTGGGTGGTTCCTGTTCCCGTGCTAATCTCTGCTGTCCCATCACTTCTTGGTGGTGGGAATGACACCCAGGTCAGTTTAGCGTGACATGATGTCTAGGACTGGTTTTCAGTAAGTAGGGAAGAGAATATTTCTCTTCTGGATTATGTGGGATACCTGTAAGTTGGGGATTTCTACATGATTTTGCTACCCTTCGTGAAACGGTGATGACATGATGCAAGGAAGGAAGAGTGTGAAAAAATTGCAGAGAAAAACTACATCCTAATAAACCACATTGGAAGTCCACATTACCTTTAGAGAATTTAACAAGAAAGCCAAAATTGATTCCATTAGTATGTAAACAGTCTGAGTGTTCTGTTCTCTTGTTCCTAAAAATAACTCTTGGCAGTACAAATATCTATATGTTGACCAATCTTAAACATGTTACCTTCAGGTCCTTCTCCCACTGAGAGTCTAGTCATCTGCATAATTGACCTCAGTGTCACCAAAATATACTTAATAAGTTCAAAATTAGAGCAATTTTCATCCCTGCCGCTTATTACCCTAAATGTCTCTTCCTGTCTTCTTGGCTAGTCGTGTCATTGTTTAAGTGCTCTAAGTTAGAAAATATAGAATCAAGTAAATACCTTCCTTTTTGTCTGGTCTGCTGTGTCCCTCCATCCCAGAGTCAATCGGCCACCATATCTTTTCCTTACCCAGTTTTCTGTCCCCACTGTTACTGGCTAAGGCCATGCCTTTTCCACTGCTTAAGTGAATTATGGCATTTTGTTATTAAAAAATAATAATCTGT
This sequence comes from Smutsia gigantea, assembly GCA_032199065.1. Taxonomy (NCBI): domain Eukaryota; kingdom Metazoa; phylum Chordata; class Mammalia; order Pholidota; family Manidae; genus Smutsia; species Smutsia gigantea. The sequence goes on from JAVSCE010015011.1 coordinate 223,944, forward strand.
TAACACTTGGTCCCCTAGCCATGACCACCTTTCCTCCATGTTACAGTCTATTATCTTCTTTATTTTTCAAATTTATTTTATTTAAGCAGTCTAATATTTTAATAAATAAGCAAAGACAAACTTCTGATCATGCCCTTACTTAAAAAAATTCAGTGGATTGCACTGTTTGTAGCATATAGTTCACACTTTTTGGCCTCAATCTATTTTTTAAGATAGAAAGATTTTCATTCTGATCTTCATCATTTAAAAAATGGGAAGACTATTGATCAAGCCATAAATATATTGTGAGGGTTAATACAGATAATGTGTGGGTGTCTGGAATGTGGCAGGCTCTGGATTAAGTAGTAATTTCTATTATATTCTGAAAAAGAGTGATACTGCCTCTGTGACTTTGCATATGCTGTTCCTCTGCCTGCATGTCCAGTACCCTTGTGAATGTCTTGTGGTCTTTCATGATCCAGCTGATTCCTTCCCTGTGATTCTTTAATAGTTGTCTCTGTTACATAACCTGCATTTTGCCAATATCTTTAATAGCATTTATCACACTGTATTGTCACATATTTTTGTTTTTTTACAAAATTAAAAAACAAAGCCTTTTATTTTTCTTTAGTGAGGTCTTTGCATATAGAAACTAAATTCTGTTTATATTTCTTTTTTTAATTTGTTTTTTATTGAAGTATCATTGATAAACAATCTTATATTGGTTTCAAATGTACAACACAGTGTTTCAGCAGTTACCCATATTATTAAATCCTTACCCCCACTAATACAGTTACTATCTGTCACCATAGAAGAATGTTGCAAAATCGTTGGCTGTATTCTCTATGCTTAACTGCTGTATCTGTGACCAACTTATATTATGTTGGAGAATTTTGGTGCCCCTTTAACTCTGTTTACATTTCTAAAATGACAGCTCTAGCTTGACACTTCCTATTCCACTTCCCAACTTTGTTTTTCTTTAGCACTTAGATTTAAGTAATATAATTATTTAGATAATACAATTGATTTGTTTCTTACATTTTCTGTCTTCTCCATTAAAATATATGGTCCACCAGGATAGAGATTTTTGCTTTTTTATTCACTTTTGATCCCCAATCTTGAGATGTCAACACACTGAGGGAGTGAATGGATGAGTATCATTTTTATCTTTTAATGCCTAACACAGTACCTGGGATATGTTAGGTGCCAAAAATTTTTAGCTGAATAAATGAATGAGTAATGCATGGAAAATTGGAAGAATGTGAGTTGGTACATTTAATTTAGAGAAGATGGGGTTAATTGTAGTGACATCTTCCAAAATCCCTATTTTGGGCTTTTCTGTTTTTTGTTTTTTTGTTTTTTTCCTGAGTTAGAGGGTATAAAATGGATAGAAGTTGAAATGGAGCCTCTTAGAAACCCACTTACAAATAGACAGTGAATTATAACTATAATATAAAAGTGTCACCCTCCCCCCACAGTCAAGGGAAACAAAAAATGAACAGTGGGACTACATTAAACTAAAAAGCTTCTGTACAGCAAAGAACACCATCCAACAGACAAAAAGGTAGCCTACAGTATGAGAGAATATATTTGTAAATGATTTATCAGATAAGATGTTAACATCCAAAATATGTAAAGAACTCATAAGACTCCACCAAAAAAACATGTTTAAAAAATGGGTGGAGGACCTAAAAAGACATTTTTCCAAAAAAGACATACAGATTGCTAACAGGTACATGAAAAGATGCTCCACATGGCTAATTATCAGGAAAATGCAAATCAAAACCACAATGAGATATCACCTCACACCAGTCAGAATGGCCACCACTGCAAAAGACAAGAAATAGCAAATGCTGGTGAGGATGCAGAGAAAGGAAACCCTCCTACACTGTTGGTGGGAATGTAAATTGGTGCAGCCACTGTGGAAAGCAGTATGGAGGTTCCTCAAAAAACCAAAAATAGAAATATCATTTGACCTAGTAATTCCACTCGGAATTTACCTGAAGAAAACAAAATCTTGATTGAAAAAGTTATATGCACCCCTTTGTTTATCACTGCATTATTTATAATAGACAAGATACAGAATCAACCTAAATGCCCATCAATAGATAAAGAAGAGGTAGTACATATACACAATGGAATATTATTCATCCATGAAAAAGAAAGAAATCCTGCCAGTTGCAATAACATGGGTGCACCCAGAAGGTATTATACTAAGTGAAGTAAACCAGGAGGAGAAAGACAAATACCATAAGACTTCATTTATTTGTGGAATTTAAAAACAAAACAAAACAAAATGAACAAAATAGCAGTAGACTCATAGATATTGATAAGTGACTGGTGGTTACCATGGGGGAGGGATTGAGATGGGTGGAAGGCGAGTGTGAGGGGGATAAAGGTGCACAAAAATCTCAATCATAATATGAGTTGGTCATGGGGATGGTAGTACAGCATGGATAATACCTTTCTATATTGACAAATAATAACTGCACTAGTGGGGGGTGAGGATTTAATAATATGTGTAATGTTGAACCACTGTGCTGTACACCTGAAACAAATACTATGTATTAACTAAACTTTAATTTAAAAAAATAACTGAAAGAGTTACCTCCCTGCCTCCCAGTTTATGTAAGGGATATGTAAACCTAATGTTATGAACATTTTTTTCTAAATTCTTTTCCTATTGTGTGAAAATAGTTCAATTCCTACTTAGCTATTTAAAGTACAAAGTTTTTAGTTAACCACAACAGAGATAAATAGAGGTGAATGGATATGAGAGTGCCCATTAGTGCTATTGTGACTATTATGAAACCGAAAACCTTCATTTCATAGTAATCATAGTCCAGCCAGTTACTTGGTTGACTATATTGGTCGGCTTTGAACTAGTGACTTAAATGTAGATGGTTCTCTGTTCCAATGTCAAATAACTCTCAGTTTATAATCAAAGGAAAGAATGAAAGAAGGAAGAAAGGAAAGAAGGAAAGAGGGAAGGAAGCAAGTAAGGGAGGAAGGGAAGTTCAAGGAAAGACAAACTAGGGATTTTGTGTTGAGTCCTCACTCAGAAATGAGTAAAGCAATAATAGAATTCTATTTATTCTAGTTGTTTTATCTAACAGCAGCATGTCACTCCTCTGGATATATTAGTGTGGGTATACACACAGACATACATATATACATATGCATATTTATGTAGTAATAAACAGTTCCACACATAATACATAATGAAGAATTAAAAAAAACCCCACAAACTCTTTCTCTGACTTGAAAACTATATTGTTAAAATAAGGTTCTCTAAGTGCAATATTTGTTTTTACTGTGGCAAAGACAGTTAAATCATGGGAGTAGTAAGTTACTGATTACAGATGATGGAGTTGTGATCCTCCCCCAGCTAAGTGTTCTTCCTTCTTTACTCTCTGCATCTTTCTTCCCCACCTCTTAGGTCCAGGCTACCAGGACTGGGGCTCTAAAGCTGTCAGGCTTTTCTTGTACTTAAGTAGCAGTGATTTAATCTTAGCTCCTGTCGTGATGTTTAAGGATTGACTTCATCTCTAGGTACGGAGGTAGGAAAGTGGTGGGATGCAGCCTTCCTCTACTGCTTCTCCTTGAACACTCTGCACCAGTCTAATCCTGTCTCACTTGCAGCTCTCGACATCCCCATCACCTCCTCAGGAGTATTGGTTGTTGGTCATTTCATTCCCACCACCTGGCTTGCCCTTTGCTCCTTTTGTCATGTAATAAAAAATATTTCCTTTTTCAAGACCCTGTTTAAAATCTTACTGAATAAGCAGTGGGAATCTTGACACCACTTTGTTGTTTTGGAGTGTTATTTAACCCGTGTCTCATTTATGTAACAGTGCCTATTGCAAAACATGGCTTTGGTGATTAAATGAGGTCATGTATGCTTAGCACATACTTTACTGTGGGAATACATGCTTAATAAATTTAGTGGTCAGAAGAAATTAATTGCCAGCTTCTATACTAATACTGCTTTGTAATACCTCATTAAAACACTTACTGCATTATAATCACTTACACGCCGTTTTCTTTCTACACCATTTAGTGGGCTCTATCAGCAGAGACTTAAACATTTTCAAATGCTCAATTTTAGGCAACATGAATATTGCTAAGAGTATACAGTCTAAAAATATTGCAAATACAAAGACATAAAGTATATAAATATTAAGAAAAAGAGGAACTAGAGGATCAAAAGAATGCTAAAGGAATAAAGAACTGTGAGAATACTAAAGTACGAATACATGAATGACACTCATTAAAATAAAAATTTATTATATCAATATGAGAATATTCATAGTTATTAAAATTTTAATTAAGACTATAATGATATGGGTAATTCAGGCAAGGGCAGGGAGCTGCTTAGTTGGAGCAACCACCTGCTGGTGATAAATAGAAACAAAAAAATTTGGGGGGAAATGGGTTGGTGGATGAACGCCTCTTCTCTCTGGATTCTGGCTCCAACACCAGGCGACTTGGGTTGGTAATCCATGGTTTATGAAGGAGGAGGAGACACATGGAGCTTTTCATCTAAAATCTGGATGTCGGTGAAAAACTCGAACTATGCAGGAGTTAAAAAGAAAAGCGTTTAAATTCACAGCCTCAGAAATTGGTTAGAGATATGTGTGTGGATTTTAGTCTCTGGTTTGGAATTTTGTTAGATTTTTTTTTTTAGTTAACAAACACGGAAGGGATCTTATTTTGTAACATCAGTTAGGGAGCATCAAACTTTTATTCTGTAGAGATATTTGATTTTTTTTTCATGTCCTTTGTCAGTCTATGTTCTACACATTTTAATATTTTGAAGAGCAATTGAGAGCTAGTTAGATCTCCTTCATTATTTGGATCCAGGAAGTGGCAGGACCACTGCCAGGAAAACCAAGCTTCAGGATAATAGTGAGGTTCACATAAAAGGGTGTGTAGGTAATGAACAGAAATAAGGGACAGTATTACAAATTGGGGAATAATTATTAGGAAGTGAAGAAGCAGCAAGCACAAGGAATCCCCAGGGCAGAAATATATTGTGTAGCCACTGTGTGGGGAGTCAGCTGTGAGAAGTGCTAATGTTAATATTACAGGACCATTAGCTGGATTTCAGACTATCCAGATATTCATCTTCATCTTTAGAGACCCACATTATGGCTTATATTGATAATACGTGGAACTCTTCATTGCCTGAAACTTACACAACCTTGTAAGTTGGAAAGACAAAGCTTGGAGAATAAAGGACCAGTATGGCAGTTGAGAAGGCAATTTCAACTTAGAAAAAATGGTTAGTAAAACTTGAGGTTGGGTTAAGGAGTTAAAGGGTACAGTATTTTTATTTTGAATTATATTTTGAATTTATATTTGTATTATACATAGGAAAATTTTAACCAGTAATGACCAAAAGTAATAAAACACATTAGAAAGCCCAAACAATTCTGTATTTCTGTGAAAAAAACTATAAGGAACACTGCATTCTGTAGTTTGCATAGCAGTTTTACATTTATTATCTCTCTTAAGCCTATCAAACACATCAGGGATATGTCTCAGGCCCATTTTATGTTGTTTATGTGCATTGATGGAGACTCAGAGTAGTAAATGAGTTGTCTGCTTAACTCTGATTATTACCATGTTCTACTACAAAATAATTTCTATAGGCTGAGAAAATATCCATTTACTATTAAACATTGACCACAATCTAAAGTGTTGTGTTATAAGTACAGATAGACGTGCATGCTATTCTGACTTCCTTTAGACTATTAATTATACTAAAAATATTTATAGCCAACTATTCATATCAAAGAATAACATAATATTCAGCTTAGTTCTTCAGATACTTCTAGAATAAACATTTTTGCCTTGCATACTTATGATTTTTGTGTTTAGAAGTTATACTTTTTAATACCACTGTATTACGTTGAATTACTAATACTAATAATAATAAGTGGAAAAATACAAAATCTGCAAAGCAGAATGTCATGCATGAATGCTGTCAAGTATGCTTTTACTTCCATAGCAGTGAAGCACATGATATAAGGGATTGGGGTCCTGGACTCAGATTGCTTGACACTGCCCTTGTCACACGGTGAGCAGTGCCTGGCAAGTACATTTTAAATTCTCTTAAATGTACGCCACCAGATTGTACAGACTATCAGAGTTGTGGTTTTTATCCTTTTTTTTCAATGCTGTATTCCTAATGTCTAAAATAGTGCCCTACATGTAATAGGAATTCAATAAATATTTTTTAATTCATCTGCAAAGTGAATGAGTAGATTATCTACTCATAGGATGATTTGAAAGTAGGTCATTTACCATAATTTCTGGCAAATAGTAAATGGTAGCTGTTGCTATCACTTATTTTTATCATTGTTAGTTTCTGTAATTGTGGTTGAGGATGAAAGACATTTAAAAGACAAGAAAATATAAACTGTTCTCAATAAGAGAGCTGGTTTGGAGTGGGCTCTCCATCTGGTAAAGTATTGTACCACCTGATGGTTGGTTTTGTTTGGTCAAACACTGAGAAAGGAGAGAAATGGCTTTCCATACTTCCTCAATAATAAGGGTTTGCAGTGGCCTTGGGTTTATTTCTTTTTCTGTTGTACTTAACCCTTTTCTTTATGATAAAATCGCTGAATTCTGAATTAGAATTCCACTATACTCCTCCAGATCTGTGTCCTCCTGGAGCCCTTCTTGATGCCTCTCTTTCTCCACTCCTACCCCCGCGGTGGTGCAGTCCTCCTCGGGGTCCCTTTCCACTTAGTACTGCCTCTGTAGATGTACTTAATATATGTTATTTATTTTCCTGAATTTTTCTTTTCTATTATCTGAGACTAAGACTGAATCTCTCTGTTCTTTGCATTGCTTACTTGGCACATACCAAAGGCTCAACAAATGTTTACTTTTCACCCTTGACCTTTGGCAATTCTTTTTCCATTCTTTTCCAGCTTTTTGTTGCTCCCAACTTATTTCCATAGAGGGTTGTTTTTACTGTCTTCCCATTGATTTTACATCAGGGGTCTATAAGATATCTGTAAATAAATTGTATACAAATTATCTCCACACACACACACATACACAGATATGTATGCATTGTACCTCAAAAATCTAGTTATTTTACAAATTGATTTTACATTTTAGTATATCAAGAATATGTATTTCTTTACAATTTTTCTTAGTTGCCTTCATTATATCTTGAGACACAAATGAAAGCTAGAATAAAATGCAGCATTTGATAGTTACGCTCAAGAGCAAGCAGTCACTGGCACATAGTCTTATAAATGGATTTCACTTGCTGGGAAATTTTTTTCAAGTCCTAGTTTTGATTACATTAAAATAATTTAAGAATGTGCAGAAAGCAGATCTTTTTTGAGTGCTATTAAATTGAAATGAAATAGCGAAGGGTTACATTTTGGTTTTAATCTCACTTCCTAATTTAAATGTATATCTTTTCAGCTCTTCTTTTTGTCTGTTGTTAGTATGAAGAGAGGGCTATTACTTGAGCCATTGCCTAACTTGAACATGTGTGATTAGCCTTCAGCCTGGATGATACATTCTTTATATTCAAGAACATATTTAGTATTGTTCTTTGTGTAAAAATTAAGCATTTCCAGTTGCAAGATGATCTTCATTTCCATTACTTCATTACAATATGACATGTCTGTGTATAGGTAAGAAATGTACCTGTAGATGCCGTTTCAAGGTAAGTCAAGTGTTAGTGCCTTGTTCTTTGCATGTGTATGTGGCTGCGCTGTTTGATCATATTTGAATCTTTCAGGACTGAGCTGGAAGACTACTTATAACCTCACATTTAAAAAGTTAATGACAATTGTTGATGATGTAATCAAATTGATATGACTCTCAGTACTGGGAAAGGGGAAACCTTATCTTTCAAGGTAAAGGGATAATACATTTATTTCCTGACTTTGCTATTTTCTAATGACTTTAAACATGCACCTGAACATTTAAATCCAAGGGGAAATGTTTATAATTAGAATTTTTGCATTGACATGGGACAGGACCACCAGTTTTTTTTCTTTTTTTTACCTTAGGGACTTAGTGTTCAGATACTGTTTTATTTATTCTCTCAATCATAATAGTAAATTCATTCATTCTAGGCTGGTACTGATTTAACATGTCACTCCTCATAGGGGTATTTCAAAATAAAAGAACATTTCAGTAAAGAGAAAAAGTCTATATAAAAAGGAATGACTAATTACAGGTGGGAAGGAAGTTACTCTTTGCACCCCTTTTAAATCCCACCATATGGGAACACCAATTCTACCTCTGCATACAAGTCCTGCTTTCTGTTTGGTTTGAATGTGTGCAAAAAAAACCAAAATAAAATTCAAGTGAAAAAATTTGTGTGAAAACATTTAACATATTTAAAGGCCAAATACAATGTTTTTGTGCTGTATCCTATCTTGGTATGCCATAATATCCATTTCCCTTTATTACATAGAAAATGAAAAATAACTGTTTTGAATTTAAGCAAATTAATCTGGACAATCTCAGGCTTCAGAATTAGATCAGTGAGCAAAAAGTCAGGGGAGTCAAAGGGAGAAGTGGAAGCTGCCCTGCAGAATATGCCAGTCCTATTCCTCCTACTGTTAGAAAGTATGAGGAATTTCCTCCTGACACATTAAGTGTGCTTAGTACCTAACCATCTAATTATATACTTGGGTGGTGAATGTGTTGTCAGATTCTAAAACCTTTTCTGAATTAGCTTTTTTTCTTCACCATAGTACCCTGTGCTTTCTGAGATTTTGTATGGTCTTATGAAATGGGAGTGATGCTCAGTATTGACAAGTGCAGGGCAAACAGCAGATGGTAAGATACTGATGGAGACATTTGTTAATGGGCCAGTTGTCGTATTTGAAGTACAGCTTTTTGTACAGCTTATTTGAAGCAGACTTTTTCTTTTTCTTCTTTCTCCTGCCTTTCTGCATTGTGTACCTTGGAGGGAAGAATCCAAAGGTCCTCTTATATTTGTTTCTTCATGAGTTGAAAAAGGTTGAGTGTCAGGATAGTGTCAACCATAAATGAAACCACCTTTAGTAAATAGAGTTACTGCATCAGAAAAAGAACACTGCTTTCAAAATAATACAGTAACTGTGATAAACATGAAAAAATTCGCTTTTATAGCTTGTTAATCCTGCCAGCAAGTTGCTATATAGTTTTGTACATATTTGTGTGTGTGTGGGAGATGCTGTCCCATAACTGATTATTGATACTTCAAGGAAAAAAAGATGTCTTACGAGTCATTTGCATGGCGGAGACGGGACAGGGCTGCCTAACATCTCTGGAGCTATACACGTTCATAGTAATTGCTCAGTAAATCCCTTGTTTAGAAGTATTTTTCATCTTTGTTCTTAACTTCTTTGCTAATTGGCTTTTTCTTGTTGATGATCTAGTCCTTAAGACTGCTTTAAGGAATCCCTGAGGATTCTATTAAGCTTCTGCTCTGTGTCAACTTCAGGTTTGCACAATTACCTGAGAGGAGGGAGAGAATACTCAACTTTCCCAGCAGGCTTTTCTTTTACTCCCAGAAAAACACCAAGTTTAGCACATAGCTAAGGGTTTGTGACCCTCCTTTCTATTGTCCCAAGAGAGAAATTGCTCTTTCCAGTCTTAACTATTCCTACAGATTCTTTCACTGACTTTGAGTAAGTTAGTCTACTGGTTTTCGTGCATATGAGCCATACCCCATGCGGCCCTTTCTGTAATGCTTTCCAGGTTTCTGGAATGCTGATTCATTTTCATTTTGGTATTTTATCCTAGCCCCTGGAAATCCGAGTTCTGCCAACTCTGATTGTCTTCTGCCTGAGATCCTATTGCATGTACATCTTTTTAAACTTAAATAACAACACAAAATAGCATGTGTGATATATTTAACTTACCTGTTTACTGATTTTTACATACACTAGTTAATAGAAATCTCCCATCAGCCTAACTAAGGTTTTGCTGCCTGCATTTTAAAGATGGGGAAACCAAGACTGGGGGTTTCTATGGTTACACATCAAGTAAGAAGGAGGCATCGAATTCTTGTATCAGCTACGTGGGCCGATGTCATGATTAGAAGACTGGGGGGCAGGGAGACCAGGAGATCATTCTAGTAGAGATAATACCTTATTCTATTATGCACCTAAATGCAGCTTTATTAATATAATATATATTTAAGAGTAGAGATGAAGTAAACAACCCAGGAAGTCCTTAAAAAATCAGAGCACATCTAATATATAAATGAAAGTTGAAATTCAATTGTCAGGTATCTCCAATGTGAGAATTCAAAGCTTTTTAATCTCTGTGGGCATTCACATATTTGGGGGTAGAAATGACAGCCAAAATGATAACTGGCTGTAAAAGAAAATGATCCAGGGATTTAAAAATAATCTCCCATCTATATTATCTTATTTACCTTAAGTGTTCTTTTTTCAGCTGTACAGTTTCTTTTTCCTGGAGGCAAGACCCTGATTATACTGCCTTGTATATATATACTGCCTAGTCAGTCTCTGTGTTCTCCTCTTGTCTGCTAAAGGTGAACATTATACAGGGCCTCACACTGATTTCAGGTGAGTTCTTTTTCTTTTTTTTTTCCCTGAGAAGAAAGTGCCATTCTGGAGAGGCAAGTGAACCTCAAGTTTGTTCTCTGATGTCCCTGGATCTTGCTTGACTGTTCTCTGCCTCCCAGACTGCATCTTGCTGCTCTTCTCTCGTGTACCTGAGAGCTGCCAACTTCATTGATGCTCTGACCTTTATGGGTCTTATGTGAAATGGAAAATACTCTGAAAAATATATTATTTTCACAGGTTTATGAGATTTACTCTCAGAACAGAGTACTGGTGGTTACAACATGTGGAGTTTATTTTCTAATCTGTTCTCTAGCTAGTCACACCTCCATTTAGCCACTAGTAAAGTAACCCAACAAAACAAAACCATGATCGTTCTAGAAATTTCTAGAACATGTGCTAATTTGTGGAGGAAAAGTAAGTTTATAAGTTGAAAGTCAATACTTCTTCTCTGTTTTCATATAAAAAGAAGACAACCCTGCCAGTGGAAAATACGATCTAAGGAGATTAGCTCTGATTTAAATTTGAACTAAGGAACCCTCCCTGTGGGCCTGAACAACTTATGCTATTCTAATGTATTTTAATTTCCTTTGCTATACTTCTCACTTGCATTTAGCTAAGAAAATAACAAAACTATCACTGTTAGTTGTCTGGTATTTTGAGAGGAAAAATGTCTGTAAAAAAAATACTGTAAAAAAGCCAGGTTTTGATTAAAGTTATACTGATTATCTGAGTGCCTCAGAGAATTTTAAGGGTTCACTTAGGACTGTGAAACCTGAGATTTTCATGGTAACTTTCATTGTTGGATCACCAAATCAATATATTAGAACTTCATAAATAAAATTTCTACCCTTGGCACTTCCAAGCATGATAAAACACTTGAGGATTTGAAGAAAAATTATATTTAGCTGTGAAAACAAGCTAACAATATTGCTTAAAATGTATGATTTTGACTCAGACCTATCTTTACTGATGCAGCATTGATCTTCATTTTCTTATAGAGAATCCTATTCAAGAACATACCTTTCTTAAGGGGGTGGGGATAGGATTGCAGCAATGAATGCTTTAAATTTTGAAGGGTAAGAATGCTACAGTTATTTCAAGGAGCGATTTCATAAATATTTCTGTTTTTTATTAGTATTATTTCTTGTAGTTTATGATAAAAAAGAATTGAACTTGGGGAAGGGCTAGCAATATGGATTACTTCACTAGCCACCATATGGGCATTTAATGACTTATAAAGGACATATGGCCATTGGAGATGATATTTTTTTCCATAGAAATATCTTAAGTGCAATAATTAATAATTAAACTGTCATAACTATTATTGAACCATGTGATATATAACTTTAAATTGCCACCACTTTATACTATATACATTAACTGTGTGTGTGTGTCTATGTGTACGTGTGTGTTTAGAGGGTGCTAATGTAATTGCTATTGGTAGATAAAAGAATTTTTAATTGATTGTTAAAAGCCAAACTATCATAACATATTTTTACAGTGAAACAATTAACAATAGACTTGATGCTTTTGCACTCATACCTGCATTGTGTATTCCTGCTAAGGGCTGGTTCACAATGAGTCCTCTCTTGGCTTCAAAAGGTTATGATTATTATGTTAAAATGTAACTTGAAACAAGAGCTAATTTCTTCCCCCAATCACATGTGCAAATATATCTCTGATGTATACTTTGCACTTTCTAATGATGTACAATTGCATTTGATGTAAAAGTTTCCATAGGAGAACACAGTACAAAATAAGAATTGGGAATCTGGTTGATTAAAATGGAGGGGTATTCAATATTACAGTGTTTTTTTCTTTTCTTCCTTGCTGAATGTGCTTATTGCGCTGGTTATTGCCCCTGGAACAGGCAAAAGCTGCTGCTTGCGTAATGGTGGCTGATGGTCACTAGGACACTAGGCAAAAGGTTCTGAGAATGCATAGCGATTTCATGAACCAAAAATAGTCTGAAATTATCTGAGAAATTTCTAGTTCAGTTCTTTCTAGATGTGTTTACAACTCTAAACCTAGATGTTAATGCCAGAATGTAGTTAACATTATGTATAAAAAAAAGCATAAATAAAATGTCATAAAGTATATCCAGTATAGGTAGTTATCTTGCTATAGTGTTCTAGGAGTGTACTTGAAAATGAACTTTTTGGAAAACAAATGTATTTTATCATAGAAACAACAGGTTCTCAGGCCAGTTTGGAAAGCCCATTTAACCCATGTGTACTAGATAGAAAGTTAAAATAGAACTATTGCAGCCACATGTGACCACTAGTTGGTTGTGTTTATTCTTCATGAGCATCAATAGGAGACATTTGTAGGCACTAGGCTTGGAGGACAGATGGAGGTGTGAGGGCAGAAGAAATATGTATGAAAAGGTCTCTTTGTCTGAATGTCTGAAAGTTCCTTCCGTGTGAGTTACAGTGCACTCCAGTTGAGATTCTGCCCGAGCTTTCTTACTCCAGCCCTGGGAGTGAAGCCTCTCCAGTCTCCGGGTAGCCCGTAGCAGGGGCGGAAAGAGGAGGAGGTCCAAAGCACAGGCTGAGTGGAATGGGATCCGGTTTCTAGAGAGCTTGCCATCCAGAGGGAAGGTGGAAAATTCTTAGAATTTGCTGTCTTGTGAAATAGTAACGTTTCATAGGAAATGTTGGAATATGGAGGAGGGAGCTGTGCACACTGAAGAGAAGGATTTGCATTGCGCCCAGTAGGTGCTGCTAAAGGTGCAGGAGCATTTCAGTGCATTAATGTGATTAATGCTCCATTGACATGCATTAATTGATTATTACATTATGCCCCATTTTCCTTTGTGTCTTGCCTTGACATTCAGTTAAAAACAAAAACAACTCCATGTTGGCTATCTTCAGCAGTGAAAGATACTTTCTGTTGACTCTGTCCTAACTTCTACTGATTACAAATTACATAAAAATTCTTCCTTAACCTGCCAGTTATTTTTATCATTTACCTTCAAGGCAAACAAACTTTACATTCTTTTACCTTTAGTATTTGAATGCAATGTTTGTTTCATATTGTCAAACACAATTCTAAGGCGAAAGTATTTTTTATTTTTCTTCATTCTACTAATGACTTTTTAAAAATTTAAAAATACTTTACAATTAATTGTATTAGTCTGCTTGGGCTGCTACAATGAAATACTTTAGATTAGGTGGCTTAAATAACAGACATTTATTTCTCACAGTTATAGAGGCTGGGAAGTTCAAGATCAACGTGCCAGCCAATTTGATTCCTGCTGAGAACTCTTTTCCCAGTGTTCAGAGAGGCATCTTTTGCTGTGTCCTCAGATGGCAGAGAGGATACATCTCTCCTCTTCCTCTTCTTATAAAGCCATTAATTCTATCTTGAGGGCCCCACTGTCATGACCTCAGTTAACCCTGATCATTTCTCAAAGGTCCCATCTCCAAATACAGTCAGAGCAGGGATTCATGTTAGGACTTCAACATACTAATTTTGGAGGGCATAAAGGCAGTCCATAACATTGAAGCTGAGGAGAAGAAAACACTGGAGCTTCTTCACTTTCTGCCTTAATTCTCTAGTGGTTTAGTCAAATGAAACTTGATAAATGAGAGATTTAACTGTATACTGTAACTGAAAAGGAGCTAGTTTTGCTTTATATTTCACCATTTCATATTTTCAATACTCACTTGGCTGTACGTGGTGAATATACACTTCATATAGACTTGCAAATTTTTCCAGAAGCTGTTTTTGGCTTGTATAGTTAAAAAAAAATCATATGGCTTTTGAAATACGGAAAATTTTGGCCACTGATATGCCTTAGTGTAAAGTTGTACTTTATAAATATTTATTAATAGCAATTTTGGAAATCTTAATTTGTGTGAAAACAACTGAATAAAATAGGAATCTAGCATATGTATATTAGTAAATAAGCATTAATATAAAGTAAACTTAATTTAAAATAGGGGAATTTAGGCAAAGTGATGGAGGTTCTGTGGAGGGATGGGGGCAGGGAGAGTAGAGTCAGGTGATAAACACATGATGTAAGGAAATACCATGCTTGTTCCAACTCTGAAATCTTCTGCTCATTCAGGATTTCTTTGAACTTTTTACACATATTTGCTACTAATTTATTTTGTATATATGAAGACCAAGGGCACTATCCATTTTTATTAGAATTCCTCTGTACCTTTCTCCACCCCTTGTTCAGGTACCTTTGTGCCCCTTCCCCTCGTTAATTTTTAGAAATCTCTTCCTTTCTTTTTCAGTCTACGTGTTTGCTGTCCTATTCTCTTTAGTGCTTTTTTCTTCCAAACAAGGGTGAATATGAATAATTGAATGGTAAGCAGTTTTTATGTCAGAGTGGCAGTGGTCCAGCTGGTAGTCTCGCCTACAAACATGCTTGGGATGGGAAAGTGTAGCTTAGGGCCAATTTTTCTCTTTTGGAATAGATCAGTGGCCCAAAAATTAAAGTAAAGGAAGCTGAAGCACAAGCTCAGTGAACTCCTCTAGTGCAGAAGAAGCCCAACATGAATTATGATCTATTTTCTGATCAAGGCTGTGTTCTAAATGACAAAGATAAATATCCCTAATGATTAATTTTACCGCTCCTATTGACTCTCACATTAGTAGATAAAAATATCAGCGTGAGTCCTCCTTCTGCTGTAGAGCTGATGGTTCAGAAGAAATCATAACAGTTTAGAAGCAATTGCATGAATGAATCCCAAACCTTACACAGAGACTTAAGTCACCCACAGATCCCTTGCTACCATTATATGTTTTGATGCAGAAATGTCTCTATAAATATATTTATCCCTTGTTTTTAGAACAAACATAATAAATGTTTATGAAGACCAGTCATATAATTGACTTTATTCTCTTTCTGTATATCTAAACATGTCATTCGATTAGTCTTAAATACCAATAATTCATCTAATCTTGTCAGAAGCACCATATTAGGCCATGTTGCATTTACGGTATCACAAAGCGTATTATGGAGGAGGTGGTCCCCTTACACTTACTTAGACAACTGGTAACAAATAGAAGGTCATTTTCTGATTCAAGGGGTCACTTTCCTTTCTTCTCTGGAGGGCCGCCATCCCGCCCACCGCCCCTCCCCTAACAGTTCCCTGAATAGTCTCTGTGAATGGGCCTGCCCGCTCCTATGGGGGCCTCTTGGTGCAACACTTGAAAAGAGCAGGTGCCGGTCAGGAGTGAATGGGACAGCCCAGGATCACTGCTGGGAAACATGTGCAATCAAGTCACAAACTAATGTGGGGAGGACTTGAGACAAAGAAAACAAAAGAACACTTTAGGGTCTAAATCACCCACTTGACAGAGGAGGGCTCCAGGAGGAGAAGCCATGATGAGGACTGGTTGCTTCTGTTTTCCTTTCACTTCAGTTCTAATGAATTTTAGAGGTGAAGGGCAGAACTCTAGTGTCAGAACATTAGGAAATTTCCTTAAATTTAAGGGAGTTGCTATATACAGTTATTCATCATGTATGTCTGCTTTCTCACTAGAACTTGGTGTGTGTGTGTGTATAAAACCCAGCTTTAATTTGAACTTTATTTCTGTTACTATGAGATTCAAAGTTTCTTTATGGAGAATAGGAAGCTTTATGTCTCTTCCTGATGTGTGGGTTTTTACAGTCTCATATGTGATGTGGGAAAAATAAGTCCATTAGTGAAAACTTTCTTTTAATATTTTTATATTTATTAATGTACTTAAAAGAATGTAAAACATTACAGTAGAAATAAAAAATAATACAAAATTGCAGTAGACTTTTAAGACACTATGAAGTGACTAGTGGTTACTGTGGGGGAGGGGCTAGGGTGGGTGGGTGGGGAGGGGGATAAAGGGCCACAAAAACTCTCAATCATAATAATGTAAAGCTGGTCATGTGGATAATAGTATGGAGGATATAGGCAGCGATTGTGTAACATCTTGCTGTGTTGACAGGTACCACACTAGTGGGGTAAGGATTTAATAATATGGTAACTGTTAAACCACTGTGTTGTATATTTGAAATCAATATAAGATTGCATATCAATGATACTTCAATAAAAAAGAAAAAAGTAGTACAAAAAAGGCAGGAAAAGGGTAAATATAAATAAAGAGGCTAGAGTAGTTTGAATGCAAATATATAAACCACAAGGTAGTACGTAGTTTTAAAAACCCGGCCAGCAGATTTCATTCTAGAGTTTCCTAGAGTCCAAGTAAGAAGAGAAATAAATCCATTATATAATTTATATACAGAAATAATGTATTAATTCTACAGATGAGCTCAAGTATTTTTTCCTGCTACTTAGGTCTGAAAGAATTTTTTCCGTAGGTTTTCAGTACATGAGTTGAAAGATTTATAGCCACAAGACTAGATTTTATAAACCTCTTTCCATTATAGCTCAGGGTCTGATAGCAAAGTCAAACTCACTAAAAGTAATTTTGTAGTATTTTAAGATAATCTCATCCATGAACATACCTTTGATACCCAAAGACTCCAGAGTGAAAATTCAGTTTATCTGATAAAAATGATTATTAAATGGGTACCCTTCTTCCTGCTACCTATCTCTATAAAAATGTGTTCTAAGAGGTCTAGAGTAACAGAGGGCTTTTCTTTATATAATAGTTCTGGATCACTCCAACGCATGAAACACTGAGTGATCAATTCTCCAGACTTACTCTTGAAACAATTGATAATCACGGGATTTTTTTTCTGGGTATGGGCTTTGATATAAAGGAAGTATTGACCAAAGTTAAGCACATGATGGAGTGGTTATAGACTTAATGTAGCTCTTTTATACCTTTCCACTCAGTCATAAAACTAATTTTCCTATTAAAGTTTTATTATCTTCTTTGGAGGTGAGAAAACTTGAGATTTGAAATGGGCCATAATGCAATGTCACATAGAAACTTTCTGCGTCTTGGATAATGTACTGGAAGACAATTTTACTTAGAGACTGTAAATGTAATAAATGTTGACAATTTAAAAGTAACACCATAGTGGAGCACAGCTGAATTGCCAGGAAGAGGAAGTGGTAAGGTACTAATTTTTTTCACTTTTATATTTAGGGAATAAGAAATACTTCCTCAATCCTGTGGATAGTCCAGTGGGTTAAAACATTATTTAATTGTTAAGGTGAAAATAATGGAAAAGTAAAAAATAATATTATAACTAAGAAAAGTTAGCAGAAGGGAGAAACAAAAAGTTGGATAGCATTTTGGGGGAAGGTAGTATGCATAAGTTAATTTCCACATATCTCATAGAAGGAGTGAGTAGGGACTCCTCACAGCTCAAGAATCAAGAAGTAGAGGCAAAACATTACTCTGAGTATGAACATGGACCAAACAGGGAATATATAGAGATGCTGGAAAAATTGTGGTTATGCCCCCAGAAAAGTAAAACTGGGTATGGAGTGAGAACTTTTACTTCTCATTTTATAACTTTCCATACCATGTATTATTTTTACATTTTTTTAAACAGATAATGAGTGAGTCATTGGATATATTAAGTTTGAGGCTTTAGGATATTTTCTAAGTAGTCAGTAATACTTGGATGTGCCTGAGGACAATACAAATACTTAAACACACAAGTTTTCCTAAGTGCTGTTTTTAGAGATGTTTTAGATAAATATGACTATTTTTGTAACTGCATACAATTGTTATAAGGGTACTCAGGAAAGAGTATGTTTGTATTTGTTACAGTGCTGTACAAATGTTAAATGGTTGAAAATGGTAAGTGCTTCTTTTATTTATCAAGGTGCCTTTGAAATATTTTTCTAAGGAGAAGTAAATGTTTAATAACTTTATGAGAAAAAAAGTCTTAGGAATTATGTTTCCATAAATTCTTTTGACTCGTGCTCTGAAATTTATTCAGCAGACATGGGGCTAGACCAACAAATGTGTGATTTTTTTTTTAAAAGCGTGTGATTTATTATAATGCAAGTGGTTGGGGAAGCACATTAGAGAAATTGAATAGAAAGTAACTGGAACAGGTCACAAATAAAAAAGTGACATTTCTTATTCCCAGTCCACTCCTTCTCAATCCCATTTTAGAAAATACTGTTTAACAGGATCAAATGTATATTCTTAGTTTAAGCTAACAACCTGTAATGCAGAGTTGAGAAGATCTGGCTTAGATGCAGCTCCTGAGTTTAACATATGCACACGCATACGTGTGCACATGCACTCATGTATGCTCGCTCATTTGCTCACTCACTCACTCACTCACCAGCAGCAGCAAGTTGACTGTAAGCAACGTGCTTTCCCTACTGAGGCCCAGAACTCTACCATTCAGAGGACAACTTCTGGCTTCTGGTCTCAGAGTCAAAATTTTATTTGATAAATTTATCGACAAATTAGATTATTACAAGGAGACTATCTAGAATGCTAAAATATCAAGGAATCATATTCTAGGAAGAAGAATAATTGTTAATTTGGCATTTTTAGCAAGCCCAGAGAATTCATGACCAAAGTAGATGTATAATGAAAGCATCAGAAATTTAGGGCTTATGATCGAAAATCATAGGGAGGCAGAGTATGGTTGAAGTTAAAGAAGTTCCTTCTGTCTATTAAAAATAATAATATACAACCCTCAAGAAATTGAGCTTACCTTCAGTCCTAACATTTAGTATAGTTAAAATAATTGTAGTTTATTGGGCACTTACATACCACATACTCTTAAGCCCTTTTAATCTATTTTATTTAATTTCAACAACCATCCCAAGAGAAAGATATTGCTAAATAACTCCATCTTACAGGTGAGAAAACAAAGATTCAAGGAGACTA
Source organism: Smutsia gigantea (assembly GCA_032199065.1). Taxonomy (NCBI): domain Eukaryota; kingdom Metazoa; phylum Chordata; class Mammalia; order Pholidota; family Manidae; genus Smutsia; species Smutsia gigantea. The sequence goes on from JAVSCE010015011.1 coordinate 243,254, forward strand.
AGTGTCGTGCCGAGGATCTCACAGGTTGTACATGACAGGGAATCCCAATTCTTATTCTCAACCTTGACCTCCCAAGTAAGAAGATCAAGTCAAAACCTCATACATTTAGATTACATGTTTGGAAGCGGGTCTGGATCATATGCCCTTAGGGGTTTGTTTTGTTTTTAAGTCAACCACATATCTAATTTTAACATGGATCCAGGTAGACATGACCTCTTAGTAGTTAAGGTTATAGTATTTAATGATGCAAGGGAGGAGGGATAATCCTATTTTCCACCAAGTGGATTTAGGATTTTATCTTTTTGGGGGGTTAGAAGAAAGTATTTTGCTCCTCTCTCACCATGTAGAACACACCAAGGAGGCAGTTATCTGCCAACCAGTAAGGCGGCTCTCACCAGGAACCAAATCTGCCATCACCTTGATCTTGGACTTCCAGCCTGCAGAATAGAAAACTGTACTCCCACAGAAGGAGGGGTGCTGGAGAGCTCTTTCCCACAAGGCATTTCAGGAGGCTCAACATCCAACTCCATCTCTGAGGCTGACATATTGGGAAAGCTGGCAGTGTATCACTCATTTCCTCTCACCCTTTCACCTCTTTGCAGGAGGCTTCACACGCCCTTCTGCTGTCCTTCCCTCCTGCTTGCCCTTAGGTGTTGGCTGAGGATGGCTTAAGGTAAGAACATTCCAGGACCACTTACATTCTAATGACAGGGCCTGGGAAAAGTGCCTGGTGGAATTTGAGGCATGGACCTGCAGTGGAGGAAATCCTATTACTTGATGTCAGGTAGATCTGAGTTTGATTCCCAGCTTTGCTCCTAAGGAAGTATGTGGCTTTGGGCAAAATACTTAACCTCATCCAGCCTCCAGTTATTTTGATCATTAATTTAAGAGAATGACTGAATTTCAAATACCCATGGGGGAACCTGGTTTAAATTAGGCATCCAGGCCGCTGGCATACCGCCAGCCTTGGGAGAGGGGGCCACCTCCTCAGACAGGGCATGGGGCTACCGGCCGCCTCCTCAGGAGGGATGCACCACAGCCTTGTGCAGTAAGTCCCCGGACATAGAAGCCACGTAGTAGCCACCCTGACTGCTGTGCATTGAGCCCCTGTAGGACCTGCCGTCGGGGCTCGGTGAGTGGCAGCCTGACTGCGAGGCTGCGCGCACCTCTGGAGTTGTGAGGCCCACAGTGAAAGGCGCTGTGGGCTGCTGGCCCTGAGCTGAGCGGGCCTGTGCCGCTGCGGCCCCGGCCAACAGCCCCATCTAGCCTGGAGAGGGTGCCCGTGGTGGCCCGCAGACCAGGGAAGCACACCTGGTGTGAGCAGTCCCACCAGGACTTGCTTCCAGGAGAGCAGCTAACGCACCAGGCCAGTGGGAAAGGGAAAGCCAAAATGAGACAGGGACAGTGGGTGTAGTCAGAGTAGGGTGAGGGCCTCCGGAAAAAGCAAGACAGGATAATTACAGTCAGAACAGTGTAACGACATGCAAGGAAGCCCCCTACCAAAACTCCGTGTTAAACATTAAGCTCTAAAGTCATTCTTCAGTGAGATCGGTTAATATTCCACAGATACAGGAAAGTAGCCTGTTTTTTTATTATGCTAATCGTTTGTAATCATGTGTAAGATTCACTTTAACATGCTAAAAAGCCCAGACCTATGTGCTGTCTTTCCTCCTTCAGACCTGATCAAGTGATTTGCAATCTGGGCAATTATAATGGCAAGCAAACCCTGCCATAAATAACATAGTAAAAGGCAGGAAGGATTCCATCTGTGAGCAAAATTGTAACATTTCCAGAATATCTCTCCTGGCTTTAGTGCATTTGCATATCCTCAGGGGTGGAGAGAAGTTCATGTCCATATCAGTGGGTAATTACCTGGGCAACCGAGGGTGTATCTGAACCTGAGAGTTTAAAGGGAAGGGCTGGCTTGTTTCTTCCGGACCAGAGGAGAGAGATGCCCCTGGACTGCAGTTTGTAAACAATAAACAGATTGTAATCTTTATCCCTTTGACTGATTTCGGTTTTTAGAGGTATTTTTCCCAGGGTTTCCTCTCCCTGGACTTAAATCTGGTGTAGTTGGCAGGGTGCCTCTGAACCCGAAATCTGTCATAGTGGGTGCGACCTGTGGGAGGGCTGCTCCTGTGGATGGTGGGAGGCCCCAGTGGATGCAGCGGCAGAGGGTGCTGCTTCACCTGTTATTCCCCCAGCTGTGGGGCTTCCAACTTGGGAACCCCTAGTGGGGAATTGGTCTAGGGTAAAGTACCTCCTAAAGGGGTGGAGCCTTCCCCAGAAATGGGAGGAGGGGGTGGAAACACGAGAAGCTGCAGAATAAGCCCTCCATAAGTTAGAAGACTGCTTGGAGACCTTAGGGGGCCTTGTAGTGGCTGGCGTTGTAGGGACTGTTTTCATCGAAATAGTGGAAAATGTTATACAGTTGAAAGAGGATTATCAAGAGGGTTAGTGAGGAGAGAGGGACTTAGGTGGGAGAGAGACACTTCAGCATCGCTTGGATGAGCTGGGTGATAACCTATGGGATGCTGTTAAAGAAGAGAGACAGTTACTGAAAAGGCAGGTCACGCTCCTGGAAGACTCCTTAGCAGTGGCAAGGGGGGAGATGGCAGGAAAAGTGGCTGTGGGGGAGGGGGAGGAAAGAGCTGTGCCTTGGGCCCCGGAAATGGAGAAGGAGGAGCCTTTGGTGGAGGAGCCCAAGGGAGAAGAGGAGGAGGCGGGGACATTGGTGGATCTGCTACCCAGGCCACTGCTGGAGGTACCATATTCGCCTGTTTAAAAGGCCTGCCCAGCTGTAATTAAGAAAATAAAAACGAAACAACTGCGGGCTCCTCAGGAGGAGAAGCAGCCTCCTCCCCAGGTTGTGGAGCACCCCATGCCCCTCCCCTATGCCCAGCATGAGCTGGTGGGCGTGAGGGTCTGGTATAGGCAGAGGCCACCGGAATCTCTGCCTACATGGCTTTTATGTCTGGGATATGGGGGTGGAAAACATTGTTATGTCATTAGTCTGGCCACAGTGCTCTAGTTTTCATGCCCAGGGACCATGGGAACAAGTAGATTGTAAGGTGAGATTTCTGGAGGGGTGTCCTGTGGGTAAAATTGTAACATTTTAGAATATCTTATCTGGCTTTAGTGCATTTGCATATCCTCAGAGGTGGAGAGAAGTTCATCTCCATATCAATGGGTAAGTACCTGGGCAACTGAGGGTGTGTCTGAACCTGAGAGTTTAAAAGGAGGGGCTGGCTTTCTTCTTCCAGAGCAGAGGAGAAAGATGGCCCTAGACTGCAGTTTGTAAGCAATAAGCGGGTTTTAAATTTTATTTCTCCCTTTGACTGATTTCGGTTTTTAGAGGTATTTTGCCCCGGGATTTCTTCTCCCTGGACTTACACCATCTTAAAGATAAGATTGCATTTTAATACCCAGCAAACAGACAATACCTCAGCCCACCTTGGTTGCTGGGCAGACGGTTTTGTTTGATATGCACCTAGACCAAGTTGCCAGTATGTCAGGGAGAAATCAGAGCAGGAAGTTCCTTGTGTTAATTCTAAATATTCAGGGACCTCTTAGTAAGTCCACACCCTTAAGCCTTTTTTCACATTCCCCAAAATTCTCAACTGCCTGTAAAATCCCTAGACAATGCACAAATATGGGCTCTCTTGTCCCCTCCTGGTGTGAGCCAGGAGCTCTGTCCTTTCACTGTATCTCTAAATAAAAGCCCCTCCCTGGCTCTCCTACATTGGGTGTTTGCTAAGTTCATTCTTTGACTCCCCAAATTAGAACCCCGGCATCAAAAAGTTCAATGAAACCTTCAGAATCATAGTATTTAAGAAGTATCCCCTCCTTTGGATGCCAGAGAAAAACTTAACAGGCTGGACAGTCTGCTCTGAGATTACCCTGGGATCTTTGATCTTGGCACCCCCACCCCCATCTTAAGGAGAACAGTGTCTATTTTTAAGTCTGCCATCTGGAACCAAGTGTATTGTATTCCCCCTCTACTATGATCTCAGGACCACCTGGAATCTGTTGTTTGGGGTTGCCATGGACACAGAGTTCTTATTCCAGTACTGACTCAGTAGGAGCATCAGGTAAGCGGATCCTGGCCTTGCAGAGTGCAGGGGATCCCAGAAATCCGTCTCTACCTTGGCCTGTCCTGGTTCTTGGGCACGCCTCTCTGGAACAAAAAAAGGCCTCGGAGCTTGGAATTCCTACTCCCACTGAGCGTGAGCCGGTGTTTCTGTTCACCTGTAAAGACTATTTACAGATTAATTCTAGATTAAATTCAGCCATAGACAATACCATGCAGAGATTAAAGGACCCTTTATATCTCTGGTTCATGCATCCAAAAAAAAAAAATAAAGTTATGGGTGCCTCTTTAGTGTCCTCTGACAAAAGTGAGAACAAGGGGAATGATGTAGATGAATTGACATCAGTAATCTCTGATGGAGCCACCAACGAAGGTAAAATAGAACAACTTTCCAAGCCTGATGATGGTGACGAAGGCATCGATTTTCCTAATTCGTATGAAGATAAGAAGGCTCTAACAGCCTTTGCTGTGTCTTCTAGCCAGAATATCTATAGTAGCTCTGACTACAATGAGTTCACATCAGTGACCAGTAAGGACATCATCAATGAAAACTCTGTGCTGAGTGAATTGACAGAAGTATCCTCTGAGCGAATCTCCAGGGCAAGGTTTGACTCAAATGAGTTGGAAAAAGTAATCTGTGTTACAGAGCCGTGAATGACAGTAAAGTAGAACAACTTTCCAAGCCTGATGATGGTGATAAAGACATTGATTTTCCTAATTCATAGTGTGATTAAGAGGACTGTGCACTTAACTGTATCATCTTTCACACTCAGAATATTTGGAGTTTTGCTGACCTTTGTGGATTTGTCCCTCATCATTACAGACCTAATTGTCATGTTATGTTCCTCACAATCCGTGCTACTTCCTTGTATCTTCTGCACCTACTTCCCCACTAGCATCCTTGTTTATACACATGTACATATGTTTTTGGAAACCTATTAAATGCATTAAAAAATATTTAAAAAAAGAAAGTGTTTTGCTGTATTCCATGCTCTTACAAAGAAGAATCTAGAAATGCATGAAATCCTGCTGAATCTGCTCTTATTTTTTGGAGTTTACAGAGGAGTTATATGTACATGTACATAATTCAGGAATTAAAGTGCTATCCTACATGTTCCCCAAGTGATCAATGGCCTAATTCACACGTTATTTGGAGCTAATGGCCTAGCTGTAAATAATCTCTTGTGAATCTGTAACTTGAGTCCAGAATGCTCAAGTATTTCTGTAAGCAGAGCTCAAGCAAGACAGAGAAAGAAAGGGGAACTAGGTTCACAAAGGAAGCATTTACTTTCTTTTCCATCCAAATTTTTAGAACCAGAAAGAGTAGGAGAACATGACCCATGATAGTATGAAGTCTTATAATCATGTGGCAAAAAGCAGAAGGTGCAAGAGAGATCTTTTCTCTTCAAGGGTCTTTTGTCCTTTAAGCCACAGTGACTCCTGATTACTAGTGTTCATGGACCAATCAGTATTTCAAATATGAAGCAGTAAGATTATGACATCTTTTCCTTTAGGTAGGGCAAGTGAAGAGGTGAGGTTCCATCTAGGAGGAAGGAGAGAAATGTTTCAAGATATTTAGGGAAAGCAAAAATAGTCTCTTTGACAATCTTCATTGGATTTTTCTGCCTTCATTCTTGACAATTTCCCCAAACTTCCTAAGAGCCATATTGGCCATAGTATGTAGATGAAATATAGGCCTTGACAAGCCAATGTGAAGAGCAGGATCTGACAGATTGCATTGATCTAATGTAACAATCCTGATCTAAATGGAAAAGAGAATCTAATACCTCCCAAAGCACCTCTGAAGCTTCCGTCAATAACTGGAATGTTAGATTTGGGCAAAAGAAGAGATGTTAGATTTTTAAAGCTGACTGTATGACCCCAATAGAAAAGAATCAATTTTTATTAGGAATGGAGCCTGGCAGTTTTGCACAACACATCCAGCATTTCCTTGACAAAATTTGAGTAATGGATTAGCTTCAGTGGAAATTAGGTAATTTTTTTGACTTTAACATGATGCACAAAAAGCTTTAATCAATAGTACTTGCATTGGAGAGCAGTTTTGAAGTAGGCAAACAGCATGTATAAAGCAGTGTCATGTGTATATAATTATCTCAGCATGCCAAAGAGTGGAAAATCTTTAAGTGGCAGAGAATAATAACCCTCCGTTTCATTGTTCAGCATTTTATTCTGAAGTTGTGTTGGTTTTGTTTTTGTTTTCTTCCATTGCCTAAGAGATTTTCTTAAAAGTATAAACCTGACATTGCTCAATACAGTTTACTTTCATCCACAGTGAGCAGAAATGCTGTGGAAAGCCAAATATTTTACTTGTCAGTATCTGAGAAAGCTACTCTCAAGGAAAAATTTAACTGTGGAAATTCCATGCATATATAGATTCAAGAGTCCAGCCTACATGAATGCTTGTAAGTTAGATACAGAGGTATATGTTTGGTAAAGAGTTTTGAACTGTTCATTTCAGATAAGAAGACTTTAACCATTGATGACACTCCTGAATTAAAAGACACCTGCTGTTCTGGAATATCTACTGTTCACATCTGTGAAAAGAATATGCAGTTCATATTCAAAGATAATATTTTATCTCTTGGTTGTTTCTCGTTGAAGAGAACATTAACCTTGTAATAGAGAAGTAAAGCAAGGGCAGTGTCTACTGAAAATCAAGAGTGTTAATGCTGGAATCAAGTTTCCAGCTATTTTAGGTTTGTGTTAACAATAGGGAGCTGTATGAGTGGTACTATGTGCATTGAAACATTTCTAGTGTATGAATAACAGGTATTTATTGAGCTGCTTAAGACATAGCAAGATGAAAAATATCCATTAAAAGCTTGTAGCTTTTTAAAATACATATCTTAAAGAATTTAAAGCAAAATTTGGTAATGTTTGGAATCCAACTACTTTTCTTACCAACCTCCCAACCTGGTGAATTGGACAAACCAGCCAGCCTTTTTGTTTTAGTAAGGAAAACACATAGATTTTTTGTATTTCATAAGAGGATGGGTGCTCAGGGCCCCAAAGATCCCCTTTGTGACACCTAATTTCTGTACCCCCAGCTCTGCCTGACACGGACATGCAGTGACACGGGTCTTTGTTCCACTGACAGCCAGGCAATGTGTTTTTAGTCATTAAGCTTGCTCCTTGAGCCAGGAGAGCCTGTAGTGATCACAAGAAACTGATTTTCACCCCAGACACCTCACAGACATGCTGTTCGAATCTGTAGGCAATTAAGGCAATCTACAATGAAATCAGTACTATTTGGGGGACATTGAGTATATTTACTAAGCATTGGGCTAAATACACATACATGTGTGCCCTTCCCACAAAACTCTGCATCCTTGTGGAGGAGGAAATACACACAGGAAGTTTGTTAACTCTGTGATGAAAGAATAGTTAAGTATAGAATTGTAGGAAAAGTGGAGAGCAGGTCCTGATGAGGTGGGTTGGGTAAGTGGTATAGCTAGTATCTGCTCCAAAAATAGGAGGAGAGGAGTTGCCCTGAAGCTGGGGCAGCAGGGAAGAGACTTGGGCAGGGCATGCCCTCCCTCCTCTGCTATGCCCCTGCCAACTTCTGGACTCCTGTGACCAGGCTGGCTGCAAGTTTGACCTAGGTGCTTGTAGTTTCAGTAGGAGAGGTTTTATGCTGTAGCGAGGACATCTGTCAGTGAAAATGCTCAGGAACACCCCCTGACAGTGTCGTCTCTAGAATCTGAAATGAAAGCAGCCACCAGTGCCTTTGTATTCTCTAGTGGCCTGAAATGTGACTTAGGGTGATAGAATACTAGGCAGAGATATTTCCGGACTGCTTCAGACCTTATGGGTGAGGGGGTAATGAAAATAGAATAGTGGCAAATCTAAGTGTTCCGAATGTGTATATGTTTGTATGTGTTAGGAGCATTCAGTTTGAAAGTAGTTTTTTTATGTCTTCTCTCATTTTTTTCTTTATATATCTCTGACCCCAGGAGGGAGTGCCAATTTTTCATTTGAGCTGTCCCCAGAAATTCAGATTGAATATAATATTCTTGGGAATAAATCTCTTATATTCCATCAATTTAATGCCCTTAGTTTTTTGAGGATTAGAAAACTTAGAATATATTTTCTGAATTCTAAAATCTAGCTATATCTACAATCCTTTATGGAAGTGCCTTATTTCGTGCTTTCCAAATGGCTTTTGTTAGGAGAGGTTGGTTTTCATAAGTGTAAACTGAGTCATCTTAGGTGATAACTGTATTCATATGCAAGAGGACTGTCAATCAGAGGTACAGGAAAACATAATTGGGTTAACTTTTTGGATTCTCTGCCTTGGTTAATGAAGTGAGGAGAATTTCTGGCACATTTCAGAATTTCTGAGCTTCCCTGAATGATGGCAATGGGCTGATTTAATCAACAAACCATGCAACTGCAGTAATTGTAAATCAGGTCCTTGCGACAAAACAAATGTTGCACAGTAAATTGCCCTAGAATAAAATTCTTCCATATTCTATGTGTGTGGTTTCTTTGTTCTGTGTTTGTTTTGCTCTTTTGGGTGTTATTATTTTGCTCTCTTCTTCCTAAAATTTTTTTAAACAAGTATTTAATGGAAAACATTGCTGTATAGGAAATTTGTACTAAGGCGTTGCTACATTTGATTTCAATTTCTTTCATTTAGTTTTATTTTTCCATCTATTTATTGGACCTCCTAGTACTGATTGCAGCCTTCATAAATTCTCATATGCAAAGATGGACATTACAGTGACAAAAGCTTAGATCAGAGCTTAGAAAGTGCACCTGGTTTGTCTGTGGGGGTGTGTGTGCTTGTGTGTGTGCCTGTGAGATGTCTTGATCCATTTGCACATTTCTCTGGGGAATTCTCAGGCTATTAAGTCAACCAATTACAAATAGAGCCCTCGTTCTATGTTCTGATTTGATAGGAGAATGGGTAACTCCTGTTAATGACTAGTACATCTGTTCAGTTATACTGTTTTGTATTGATGGTTAATTACATGTCAAGCTGGAGGAGGGGGGGGACCATAAACACATGATTCTCTTTTAAATGTCAGGGACTCATCCTAAATTACCTGTCTTTTTTAACGTAACCCAGAACACTTTGACAGGAATTGTGTTCTCCTGACTTTAAAACATTTACCGTCTTAGAGAAGAAGTGTAATATTTCTTGAGAAGTGAGCTGTACTGGAACTGGTTTGCCTTGAATGTCACTCATGTCCAGTTTCATGGGGAGTGACCCTTGTCCGCCTTCAGCTGGCATCAGAAACAGGGCTTCCCATGGGTGATAAAATAGTTGTTAACTAGCCTTCTTTTCCCTGGGAGGATCTTCAGAAAATACTGCTCTGATTAAAGTTGAGGCTGTATTGTTTAAAGCTATAACTTGCTTTTTTCGTAGATATGTCTGCATATGAGCAAATGAAACATCAATAACATATTTTCTTTTTTTAAATGGTATGAGCACACTGAACTTATTTGTAGAATATAGTGTATAGATGTACTCAGTGAATAACAATAAGTATTTATACATGCAACCCTTGAAAACAGTAGGAAAAGATTTGTAGTTGAGTAGAGGGCATCTAAGGAGCTAAGTATTCTTTACATTAGCTAGGAAGTTATGAGTGCCATAGTATAATGAGTGCCAAAGTATAAAAATGACAATTTCAGCCAACTTGTAGGCATAATTTTCATTTTTTACTGATGTCAGTGGGTTGTGGCCCAACATTATTGGATTTTACTTAACAACTCATGCTATGTCACAAGGCAATATGATGTGTTTTAATAAAATTATGCATTGCGTATGAGATCTTGTAACAATTAAAAATGGGAAATTTACAGCACAGGAAATTAAGTTCTTAAAAATGAATCTAGTCTTGATTGAACTCAAAGTCTTGCTTGAGTAGAAGACTGATCTCATTCATGTCCTAATCTATAAGCATTTGGAGTGTCTCTGTTGGCTCTGTGGTGTTCGTTAACAAGGGAGAAGGATATGAATATGATATTTATAAAATGAATAAAGAGATGTTAATTGTAGTAATTTCAGCTTGAAGCATCTTTCCAAAAGAAAAGAAGTTATGTGGTTTAAAGCAGTCACTCTAGCAACAATCTGGCAATTTTGAAGTCTGTTAAATTCTCAATTCTGTATTGTTCTTGTTCATATTAGTAATCTTTCTTTTTTTCTAATCATACCTTAAGATAGTAAAATGTAAGAATATATAATGAAAACTAAGCCATTTTCTTGATACTAGACATAATCGTCCCTTGTTTTTTGTAAGACTCCCCCCCAGCTCTGTCAACATTAAACACTTATAAACAGTTCTCAAGATTCTACTCTGAAAACTATATTCTAAATTTGAATAAAATTATTCTCTTTAGTGTTTTAGGTAAGGTTAGAAGATGAAAACCTGCTTTCCTAATATATACTGACATAGTTTTATACAGAATGAGACTTTTGTCTTAACTGAATTTATTTTCTTTATACTAACCAATTCTGTAAATTATTTTTTGGAGAACTAATTCTTATATATCTTAAATGCAATGTGCAATCTCACACTAATTTCCAGAGGATTGGCTAAATTTTTGAGAAATGATAAGATATTTTGAGAAATATACCCAGTAATTTTGGAAGTGTTGTAATGAGATAACTCAATACCTTAATATCTATAGTTTATTTTTGTGTTAATATTTATTTGCTATGTTTTTATTTTGGAGAATATTGCCTAGGAATAGAGGTTATATTATAGTAGTTGTAATTGAGCATACTTTTTGTATTATACAAAAATACATACTGAAGATAATATAAAAATCAAATAACAAGTTTTTAAGCTTGTTATTAATTTGTTCAGTAAATAAAATTGAAGATCAGTTTATTTGATTTTCTTTTTCTAATAATAGCTTACTTATTAAATACAGAAAAAATACTGAGATTTTTAATAAAACTATGAAAATGACAATTTTGTACAACGTTCCAGGCCTGTTTGTAATGAAATTGCATATTAAGCATCTCATAGAATTTCATTATAGTAAAAGTTATTTTAAAAATATTATCCAGAATAAGTGACTTTTCAGTGGATTTCTATATCAAGGATATAGAATTATTCCAATATATATAATTGTTCTTCTTGAAAAAATTAAGGCTGTAAGTTAGTAATACATTTATTTTATCAGCCTTAAGCTTTAATTCCTAATACAGGATTTGTTGAGCAATGACAGAAACTTAGTGGAGATTTATTATATTTTATGTACTGTACTAAACACTTTATAGGTAAGATCTTTTTTAATCCTCACAACCTGATGAGTTATGTACCATTACTAGCCTAACTTTTAAAATGATAACTGTCCTATATCATCTAGTAAATGGCCATATCAGGATTAAAACTAAGACATCTGGCCAAGAACTGAAGTACTTAACCAAATAATCTTGTTTCACTGCTTACTAGGACGGAGATGCTCCAAATCTAGTTGGTAGATCATTTCTGTCTCTGAAGAGGTATAAATTAGCCTTTCAAAGTCCTATTATTACCATTATAATATATTATGTTGAAAGCAGATAAAGATTCAAGCAGATAGTAAATATATACAAAATAAACTATAGAGGTCACTTGTTATGACCCATCTCCCTGCTTCACTATTAACAGTTTGATATGTCTTTCCAATATTGTTCATTGTTTGTGTAGCAACCTGTGTGATGATTCTAGAATCAAATATTAATATTTTTACATAGACAAGTGGATATGTTCATACTGTATACATTATTATGACTTGCTTTTCAGCACTGAAGAGCTTAAATCTTTTCATTGATTATTTTTGTTATTCCTTTATTTTTTCCATTCAATCTTTTAACTACTGCATATTCAGTGAATTCATGTGCCACCAACTGTTTAAGTATTCATCTTGAATAGTAAGATTTAGTTTGATTTTCTTTATTTACTGTTACTAATAATGTTCCAGTGAACATTCCTGAACAGATCACTTTGTGGCTATCTTGGAGTATTTCCTTGTGATAGAGACATAGAGTAGAGAATGGATGTTTTTCACTGAAAAATATTTCCTGAGTTCCCTTCAAATAGTGTACGTACATACATAGGTAGTGTATAAATACCATATATACACATACATACACTCTTTGAAGGCAAATCAGGAAATACATATATAGCATTTTACATGTGTGTGTGTATATATATGTTTATGTATATATCACTTTGTCAGTATTTTAAATTGTTGATCTAATAATGTATAGTTAAATATTTTGGTGTTTTAAAATTTCATACTGAACTATGTGTTGTTAGTAATTCAGTTTATTCTCTTGGATTGTTATGTAGACAGTCATATTTTCTTCAGTTAATAGCTCATTTTCTTTTGTCTTTCAATCTTTATGCCCTCTATTTTGTTTTTGTCTTAGTACATTAACTGTAAGGTCAGCTATAGCATTTTTATATGAATAAAATGGACATTAGTCATTTTGTTCTTAATTTATGTGGGATGTTTTAAGTATTACACTTTTAAGTATTTTTTTCCATATATCTGGTAGACAATGTTTATTACTTTGAGGAAGTTTCTTTGTCTTTCTGATTTACTAATTATTTTTTATCAAGAATAAAAATGAAATATTAGTAAAAACATTTTGGAGTGCATTTAGTGAAATGATCGGGTGGTTTTTACCTTTAGTCACTTAATTTGCTGGATTATATTACAGACTGAAAATAATACAGTATAAACCATTAATTGTTTATTTAGTGTGTTCCAATAATTGTTCTAAGTGGATTTTTTCTCTCAATTAATTTTAATTTCATAATCCTATGATCCTGAAGAAACAGTCACAGGGAGGTTCTTTAGACTGTTCAAGTTCACATAGTTAATATGTAGAGGTATTAGGATAACCTAATGTTGAAACATCCATTTCTTCCTGGAACACTGTTCTTTGATCATGGTGTGTTCATTAAAATTTTTTTCTTTTCAGTTTGATTGGTATTTTATAGAGTATTTTTGCTTATGCTCATAGGTGAGATCAGTTTATATTCTTTTTTTGTGGCTTGTTTTGGTAATAGGATAACTTTTTGCTGTTTCTCGGTTTAATGTTCACATATTTTATAACGAGAAAAGAACTTTTTATGTTACTGGAAAAGTTCATACATTAATACTTAGTCTGAAAAAAGAATCATGGCAGTACTGGAGGCAGAGGAAGCTAGAGTCACACTGACAGCAGGCTACCGCAGTAGTCAGTGCACTAGGTGGGAAGGCTTCCAGAGCATTGCCCTGAAAGGGACGAGGGAGGAATGGCAAAGATTTATTCATGTAATAGAATTAACACTTGTTAATTAAGCATTTAATGATTTCCTACTGTGAGTCGGTCACCTAGTCACTCTCATTGTCTCCATTAAGCTAAAAGTTTAATGGAGAACTTAGTAAATAATATGAAATTTAATGCCCTTTTGATTCTATAAGTAAGTTGTACAATCTTCTGGAGAGATTTACTGAGAAGTAAATATTTGAATTTGGCCTTTAAAGGACAACTGGGAATTTTCTAAGAGGAAGATTTCAAGGAAGAGATATTTCTAGCAGAGAAAGTACAAAGTAAAGAGTTTGTACATTATGAAAAAGATGAGTTTGTGATGTTGTTAGTAACAGCTTATGCTCAAATTGTTTCAAGTTTCTGAATTTTTATACAAAATGATGTTAAGATGTACTTGTTATTCGGGAATGAGAATGGTACAAGGATCATTGCTGTATATAGCAAAAGAAGAGAAAATATTAATAGAAGATAAGATTGGAAATATAGGAGGTGCCAGTTTATGGAGGCCCTTCATAGATTCTATTAAAATGTAACTTGCTGTGATGTACCTGGAAATTTCTTAATTGGGAAGAAAATAATATGATATAGCTAATACGAATTAACAAATTCTTAGTGCTTTAATTTTTTGTTCCTGTTCTTATTGTTCAGTAATAGAATGCCAGTCCCTTAGCAACTACCTAGAAAATTGAGCCCAGATTAAAGCCTATGTAAAATATGTAAAATAACACATTTCTTGGAATTAATAGTCTCTAACAATTTAAAATAAAATGGTACATTGATTTGTTTAAAGTCTAAAAATGAAGAAATAGAGATATTCTGTTTCCATTTTATTTCAGCTCTGCTTTCAACTTTGAATGAGAAATCAGCTATGGTATCATTACTTTCCTGCTTCATAGTACTTAATGAGCTTTTAAAAGTAGTTTTAGCAATTGAAAGCCATATATTGTTAAATAGTAACCTCTGTATATTTCCACACAATTTGGTGTGGCCTCTTTTCTCTTAAGAATCTAAACATTTACTCTAGTATGCCAGTACCTCAGCTTCATAGGGAAATATGCCTACAATCCCTTGGGTTGGAATTTCTGCACGTGATGAGGAACATTCCCATAATCTAAGCTGGTACTGGCAGTGGAAGTCTAGGTAGATGAGTGAATCGGCAGTGGTTTGCAGTGCTGGACCAAAGCTGGATCAAAGATCACACCCAGAAAGTTTTACTCTCTGATTCCACTGCAGTTGCTCATGCGGTGGCTTCATCCCTGTTGAATTTTCTTTTTGCTGTAGCAAAACAATGATCCTTTTGTTTTTCTCATTCCGAAAGACCTGAAATAACTTCATGGACATTTTCTATGAAATTCAGACAGTTGAAATTAAGTTTTTTGCACATGAGTTTGACAGAAAGTTTATGGGTTGTCAGCCAAGAATGTTTTCACCATTTTTCTCCATTTCACCAATTCAGAAAAGAAGAGAAGGTTTTGGATATAAGACCATGCTTCTCCATTTGAAGGCTAGTTTATCATGCCTTGTGCATAAATATGGATATTCTAGTTTGTTCTCTCTGCTTTCCCCCAGTCACTCATTTATTTATTCAACTAATATTTTATTGGGTAACTCTCTTATCCCAGTGCAAAGATAAGTGCTTCTGATTTTAGATGAGGAAAGCCTTCTCTTGTATTGTTTATTTTCTAGTAGAAGAAACAGACTGAAAACTGAAAACAAGTACATAGACAAGTATAATAATTTCAAGGTTGTGAATGTCATAAAGAAACAATTAGAGCCAGATGTGAAGGACAGGATGCAGGACAAAGAGGCAAATAAACTGGGATGGTCATTGAGATCTAAATCTCTTTCCTTAAAGGTTAGTGAATTCATGGGCCCCTGTATCTGCGCTACTGCAGTTAGTGGTCTAGGGGGAGGGTTGGCTCAGCAGTGATTTGTGACTTGTGTTTGTTTTTCCTTTTAGGCCTGAGTGCTAAAGTTTCTCCCAACTCATTAGCTAAAGTATTAGGGAGTAAATAGACCAATAAAGAAACTAAAGAATTGGTGGGGATAAAAAAAAAAAAAGAAACTAAGGAATTCTATTATAAAGAAGGATTACAGAGAACAACCACAGCCTCCTCCCCATAGTAGCATGACTCCCAAATCTGTATCATCCTTCCTCTGTGTTCAACAGAAAATAACTTGTAGGGTCATGCAAATCAAGCAATATAACTTCAGCCCATCTTAAAACCTTTCCTTATTAGCCACAGAGAGCTCCTCAAGAGAGTATGAAAGATGGCTGCTTAAGGTTTAAAAGTAGCATATTCTGTGGCACTTCAGTATTTAAGTACAGTGAAATAATTAAAATTGTGTCTTCCATGGAAATGTTCAAATATAAGAGTGGCTATACATAGAATGAACAAATATGAATTCCATTGTGCTGCAGGGAGCTAACTTATGACTAAACAAATCACCATTCATTTACTGATCTGTCATTGATCTATACAGCAAAAATCGGTACTATTCAAAAATCCCTTGTCTGTATTGAAAAGATCTATACTTGAGCTGTAAAGATCAACAACATTACTTTTTAAGCAGTAAACTGAATATAAACAAAAAATATTCTCTAAGTAAAAAATTATTTTGTAAGAGATTTGCCCTCACAATTCCATGTAAAAATAGACCAAAGCAGTCATATGTTCTATCATAATTGATTGTTTTAATTAATTGGATTAAAGGCTAGATTATTTTAATCTATGACTGTTAATTGCACAGTTTAAAAGTTGAATGATTATTTGAGCAACAGTAAATAGTGCATTGCTTAAAGTGTTTTGTGATAAGTCAAATTTTTTTCAAATGAGCAAAAGTAAATTTTCACCTTTTTAAGAGATACCCCATATCCATGTTTTAAAATGTGCATTTATTCTAGTCTCTTTTTTTCTACTATCCTCTCCACTTCCATGTGTATTTTTTCTCATACCTTTTCATGATTTCATTCTTTATTCCTTTGGGTCCACTGAATCTCTTTCAATTCCTTTAGTTTCATTTTCCCTCATTTAATCTTATCTACCAGGTGGCTGTATTACAAATTATGGGAGAGTTGCTTAATCAGGAACATGTTAGTTCCCCTGGGCTTCCCAGCTCTGTGTACTCCTCTGGATTCCTCCAATGAAGAGGAAAGTTACTATACATGGGTACAATGGAGTCTCTTTTCAATAGTTCTACTGTCTGCCCATTCATTCCACAAACTTCGTCTTCTGTCAAATCAGAAGAGTGAACAAAGAGAACAAGACCAGCTTGGATGAGAATTAGAATACATTCTGGACAGAGGTGTTTTCTTTAGATGGGAAGTATGTACCCTGTTGTTGAATTTATTTAAGGTAATTTCCATGGACTTCCTGAAAAATCCAACAGGAAGAATCTGATTGAGATAGTCAGGAATAAGGTTCTAATTTCCCCCTGCAGTTTTATGAGAGATAATTTTGACATATATTGCTATATAAGTTTAAGGTATACAGTGTGATGATTCGATTTACATGTATTGTGTAATGATTACCACAGTAGGTCCACTTCATATATAGATACAATAAAAACAAAAGAAAAAAAAATTTTCTTCTTGTGATGAGAACTCCTAGGATTTACTCTTTTAACCACTTTCTTATATATCATACAGCAGTGTTAGCTATAGTCATCATGTAGCATATTACATCCCTAGTACTTATTTATCTTATAACTGGAAATTTGTACTTTTTGACCACCTTCCTCCTCTGCCTCTTGTAATCACAAGTCTGATCCCTTTTACTGTGAGTTTATTTTTAGATTTCACATATAAGTGAGATCACATAGTATTTGTATTTCTGACTTATTTCACATAATGTAATACCTTCAAGGTCTATCCATGTTGATACAAATGGCAGGATTTCTCATTTTTCATGGTTGAATAATATTCCATTTCACACAAACACATTTAGCAATTCATCTATTGATGAACATTTAGTTTGTTTCTATAAGGCTCTTATTTAAGTCCTGGGTAACATAAAGGAATGTATATTATTTATAGTTCTTGAACTTTAGTTGTCTTAAATAGGAAAACAAATAATTTCCCATTGTAGCGGCATTCTGCATGATACATTTTGGGATCTCAGAGTGAGAAATTATATACAGAAGTCTTTAACAAAATGTTGTGACGATCTCTCTTAATCACTTGGAGCTTTTAGCAGTTTCCTTTGTATCTTCAGGTGGACAAGAATGCAAGGACACTATGCATAGGTCCTTAACCACTTCATGAAATTGTTAGGATATTTCTTTGATCCATAGTTCTAAAGTTATTTGCTCTGTCTTTTGGCACTCGCTGTGTCCTTGACCCCAGCTTCTTTCCCGGAGCCCTGTACTCTTTTTGTCCAGTGCCTTTAAACCTTTATTCCTGTGGGCTCCTTTGGCCCTTGGCTCCAGCTTTGCTTCTGCACACTGGCTGATGGAGCCTCCTTGGGTTTACAGTACCAAGAACCTGGCTGGAGGGCAGACCCAGGCCACTCCTAAACCTCAAACCCAGGTCCCAGAACTTACTGTTTGGTCAGAAAAATACTTCTGTTACACTTACATGGCATGTTTGTTAAGCATTCTCACCTGTTTTGCCCTTAGTTGCTGATTTTTGCTTTTCTTTAAATCAGAGAGAAGATATAAATTCTCACTTTGCCCTTCACATACATGTATTTTTATTTACCCATTCATTCTGTTTAAATCTAAGTATAAAGACAAACAATAAAAATATGGCAGTCACATGACCATAACTAAGTCATAAGCATGCATTGTTCTTCTGTCAGCCAGTAGGAATCGGATGGCTGAAGGCATTTTTACTTTTTCTCTGCCATTTTGGTAACTTTATTTATAAATTCCTAAGTGATAGTAGTCATTAAAAACACAGAAATGTGTTTTGCAACAACATGGATGGAGCTAGAGGTTATTATGCTCAGTGAAATAAGCCAGGCGGAGAAAAGCAAGTACCAAATGATTCCAGTCATTTGTGGAGTAAAAGAACAAAGCAAAACTGAAGGAACAAAACAGCAGCAGACTCACAGAACCCCAGAAGGGACTAGTGGTTACCAAAAGGAAAAGGTTTGGGAAGGGAGAAGGGGATTAAGGGGCATGATGATGAGCACACATAATGTAGGGGGGTCACAGGGAAAGCAGTATAGCACAGAGAAAACTAGTAGTGACTCCATAGCATCTTACTACGCTGATGGACAGTGACTGCAATGGGGTAAGTGGGGGGACTTGATAATATGGGTGAATGTAGTAACCACAGTGTTGCTCATGTGAAACCTTCATAAGACTGTATATCAATGATACCTTAATTAAAACAAAATGCAGAAATATATATAAGAAGCAAAACAAACAAACAAAATTGAAATAGACCCATAAACACAGAGAACAGACTGGGTGGTTGCCTTGGCCGTGGGTGGTAAAGCTGGTGAAGGGGATACATGCGTGCAAAGATCCAGTTATAAATTAGTCACAAGGATGAAAGTACAGCATAGAGAATGTAGTCAATTCTATTGTAAGTTCTTTGTGTGGTGACAGACGGTAATTACACTTACTGTGGTGAGCATTCAGTAATATTGTTGAATCATTATGTGGTATACCTGAAACCAGTACAATATTGTGTATCAACTATATTACAGAAGAATACTTAAAAAAATGCTTAGATCTTATTTTGGATGGTTGCTTAATAATTTATAAAATACATATGTCAGAATACTTTTTGCACCCAGAAGAACTTTGTAAGTTTTGCCTCCAAACTAAAAAGGTTATTAGTAAGTCAATGAACACCTGTCACAGGAGGTATTGGGAGAATTGCATGATAATTTTTCATGGATAATATGTAGGGGAAGCTTCCATTCAGTAGGAGACTGGAACTGCATGACCACGATGTTTTCTTCTGCAGTTTCTAGAACTGAAAATTGAGTTTATTACCTGTGTTAGTTGGATAAATAACTTCACTTAAAGATACAGTTGCAAGATATTCAGAGGTGGTACAAATTTGTATAAGGCTACTATTTTCCTGATGTGATCAGATATATTAAAAAAAAAGAGAGAGAGGGATGAGAGGATGATCTGGAGCTGTGGGAAAATACACCATGATAGTTGAAAAGATAGTTCTCCAGAGAGCAAGAGATGTGGCAACCAACATTTTTCCTTCTTGTATTACTACAGGTGACCTAAAATAGGTAGTAGCATGAATTCTAATGGATTGTCTGCACTGAAATTCTTTTGTATTTTTTAAATAGCAATAAGACCATTCAGCCTCTCTTTTATAGAAGGAAAATTTTGAGAGAGTATATGGACTGTCAGGCCTGTGGGAGGCTGCTGAATCACATATGATTCACAGATCCGGTTTCAGAAATCTTTAGACTTTCACATTACAATACGGGGTGGTCCATTTTGAAACTGCTTGTTGAAATCCACATTGGGATGTGCTCTAAATGGAGCACTAGCAACAGTGACAGGATGACTATTAATGAAAAAAAATGAGGCACCTAAAACAGTTCATTTGGAATGTCGATGTTTAATTCATGTTACTGGCTGGCTGCATCATGATTTCTTCATATTTCATAAAGATGATGAGTCACATGGGCACATCTTACAATAGGGCCCTTGCACCGATGTACTGTCCTCTTCTCACTAGGGCTTGTGAAATGCTTCCTGTCTCTTTCTAAATTGACTGAATGGATCATTTCTGAATCTTGCCTTTTAATTGAAGAAGAATCATTTCAAATGTAGGACATATAACATCAACACAAATGAGACTTTCTGTGAGATTGACTATTGTGTTTTAGTTTTTATTTCATATTTTATGTAAAGAATATAAATTCAGGGAACCATTTTGTCATTTGCTTCTTGATAAAGGAAAATATACTGAAGACTTTGTGATTTTTTTCCCCCTTTTTTGTTAGCAATAGCAAATCAACTGATATTAAAGATTTATGTTAACTAGAAAAATATTTTCAGTTTGGATTTAAAAAGGCCTTTCAAGGAGCTATACATACATGAATTATGTTTCATACAATTTTTAAATTTACTGAGAGAATTATCCAGAAGGTTCATTTGGATTTAGCTATATAAATTGCTAGCTTTTTCTCCTTGATGTTTTTCTTTTTAATTACCTAGATTTTGATCTGCTCTTCCACATTTAATGTATAAAAGTTCATAATTTAAAAAGCATTATTTAAACATGACTAAGTATTACATAATTTGAAAAATTAATACATATAAAAATGTTTGGAGTTGTGACCAAGCAATTAAAAATGCTTTCTTTTCCTGTAGTACTTTGGCATTTATATAAACCTTTCACCAATGGTACATTTCTTTGCAAGCAGTTACTTCATAGTGTTAAAATTGTAATTTTTCATCACTTGATAAAAATTCGTTTTAAACACAATTCTGTAGTTAATTTCACTGTGTTAGTGCAGAAAAAAACAATTTTATTAAAAAGTAGTTTAGTTTTGTGTTTATACTGAGCAGGTCAGGAAAGGGAGCTAACTATAATTCCTATCCAGGAAACAATCTTCTGCTTGGAATGGTCAGTGTATTCAGACCATCAGACGGGGGCACCAGGGCATTGAATGTGCTCCTCAGGCAAAGAGGGTCAAAGAGCACCACGTGTCTGTGGGGACAAAAAGGTTGAAAGCAATTAAATTTTAATATGTAATTTTTTGAGCTAGAAAAATACTTACCATGAGTGGAAACTTGATAATATGGGTAAATGTAGAAACCACATTATTTTTTCATGTGAAACCTTCATAACAGGGTATATCAATAATACCTTAATAAAAAAAACATATTAGAAACATAACTCTAAAAAAAATACTTACCATTTCATAGTTGAAGCCTTCACTGTTAATTTTCCGGAATCCTGTACTTAATACTAAAGGAATAAAAATGTTGGAGATGACTACCCTTACAATGTTCCTTTCTGATAGTCTCAGAACAAGAGCTGTGGTTTTTCTAATTTGCAAGGCAATAAATATGCATTGACAGATTTTTGATTGTTAAATAAACTCTGTCCTGGAACAGCTGTCAGACAAATTATGCCATGCGCACTTTAAAAGGAGTGCCACACCAGCGGGGCTGGGCTCAGGCTTTGATATTCTGGCATTTGTTCGGCATCTGAACCTGTGTCATGAAAACAGTGAAGGACAGCTGAAATAGTCATATTTTCCATTCACATTTGAAGGATTTAATGTTTTTAGACTATTTTATATTTAGAAACACATCAGGGCTGACTGTACATCTAACCTGTTACTTTATGTCAGATCTTTGCGCATGTTGTGAATAATATGAGAGTCAATGGCTGTAGACCTAATACTGTGGGTGCAGTCTTATGTTAATAAAGGCAGTAAAATTTGTAGTTTTGTATATAAAACAAATAGCTTTTTTGTTTGATAATCTTGATGAAAATTTTAAAATTTAATTTGAGGAAAAATTTTAGCATTTAAGTAGTTATGTGCATATTTCTACAAAGAAGGACTCAAGAACATACCTGGGTTTTCTCAGTTATTTAAATCCTTATTGCCTAAAATGACTAACTTTACTCTTGCCATGTAAAAATAAGACTTACATATTTGTAATTTTCTGTCTTGGTATCAGTGAAGCAAACTTAATACCCTGGGCTATCACATTCCATAAATAGAAAAATGAGTTATGATGAGAGGAAAGGTGAGAACTACTACCTGGTGGCTTAATGATGAGAACCAAGCATGACTAACTGTGTCAGTTAACATTTATTAAGATAGTATACAACTTGTTGGCTTCTAAGTCAAACTGCTCATCTCTGCCACTTACTAACTTGGTGACCATGAGAAAGTAACTCAACTTGCCTCTGTTCCCTTATCTGTTAAGTAGCATTCGTAATAGTATCTGCCTTATTAGGGTTCTGTGAAAATTAAAGAGTTTGTTCACATACAGCTCCTGGCACATAGATGCTCAATAGATGTTATCTGTTACCTATTTAGCATCTACTGTGTGTTCAGCATTGTGTTAGATATTCTAAGAATATGGAACTGTTGCTCAGGCAGGAGAGTGTTTCCTGCTCTGGGCAAGTTCACTGTGAATTCAGTGAGACCAAATAAAGACAACAGAAATTTGGGGGTTGAAAGGTACTCATACCACACTTAGTCTCACAGCAGTCACCCAGCTGTGTACAAGTGGCAAGGACAGTCTCCAGTCATGAGTCTCTGGTCTGGCTCCAGCCACACCCACAGCCCAGGTGCTGCCTCCTGCTCCCCAGCACGAGGTCCTGCTGGTGGCTCTGGCGGTACCTCCACTTGCTCGAGCTTAAGCACAGGGCTGTGTGGCTTCTCTCTCTCTCTTCCTCTCTCTGGCTCCTAAGCTCTCCGCTTCTCTGCCTCTGACACTTGTCTCCCTGCTTCTCCTTCCTTCCCAGCTCCTCGCACCAGGAGGAACTCTGTGGGTGGGTTTCTGTGGTGACTGGCAGATGCCTGACCAGTTATGTCCAGGCGCTTGAGTGTTTCCTCTCCACCTCTCCCCTGGCCAGTACTCCTGTGACTGATGGGTGGCGCTGTCCACGGGTAAACATCCTTCCACCCATAGGTATGCAAGCAAGCTCTTTTATGTATACAGTGGGTGATATTAAAGCCAGGCAAGAATCCTGGTCATAAATTTCCATTTTCTCTACCAGAACCATAAGCTGTGGCCCATCCACTGACCAAAATTAAGTACTGTTGGAAAGAAAGAATACAATAGAGGATACTGTATTGATGTGTGTGACATTTTGTAGGACAGGGTATATATACCTTAGGAACTTAGAGAAAAAAAAATTCTGAGGGTTTGAGGACTGACATTGCCCAGAGAAGAAGGACCTGAAGCACAGACTTGAAGGATGATTTTTGGGACCTGAAGAGACTTAGGTAATTTCAGGATAGTGGGAAACATGATTCGATAATATGGCAAAACTGACATGTTAGTGAAGGCATTAAACTGGTTGACTGTAGGTGTACTGATCCATGTGGGGAAGTGGATTGGCCATTGCAGTCAGAATCCAAATATAATAAGCATTGGAGTATTTTGCAGTATTACAGATACTGTGAATGCTCAGTTAATAATTCAGAGAAGAAAGGAAATGAAATTTTTATTATGACATTAATATTTACATGGTTGAATTAGTCTAAAATGAATTTTGTGAACAATCTGCAATGGTTGAGAAAGATATAGATCAACAATGAAATATAGATAATTCAATAAAATAAATGGAGGTTTTATAACCAACAATGAGAAATTCAGCTCATTTGGTTTGTAGAAACACCAGTAGCATATTGAATGGCCTTGTGGGAAACCCCCTCTGCCACCAGGCTAGAGGGACTGTGCTGGAGGTTTTAACAGTGATGTGGAAGGATAAAAACAAAGCTCTCAGGCCTCATGGGAGCAAATCCCTCATAGGAGAACCCGGCCTGCTGTAGCTAATACATGCAACTGGATTAATATCAGCCCTCAAGTATATTGCTCATTTGTTGTCGTGGAAGCTGAAATCAAATTGCTGCAGATGAGCAAAAAATATTAATTAGATAAACAAAGAAAGAAAATGTTTGGATACAACAAAAAATCTATCAAAGATGTCAGAAAGAGTAGATTCCTGTGAAGAATCTTTGATTTCTGGAAATTATGAGTTTGTATTGTATATTTGTAAATTGATTAAACACACACACACACACACACACACACACACACACACACACACACACACGAGCAACAAAAGGCCAACAGAAAATGGAGGCAGAGGAGCATGAACAGGCTTAAGAATCAGATTTTAGCCATAAAACGTTTTTTTCTACTCTCACACACTTTTTTTTCGTTTATATCAGATGTGTTTTATTTATTTATTTTCTCTTTTCTTATTATGGTATTATTTATAAACACTCTTATGAAGGTTTCACATGAAAAAAAAATGTGGTTACTACATTTACCATATTATCAAGACCCACCCATACCCTGATGCAGTCACTGTCCGTCAGTGTAGTAAGATGCCATAGATTCACTGTTTGTCTTCTCTGTGCTACACTGTTTTCCCCGTGATCCCCCACACCATGGGTACTAAACAAAATACCCCTGAATCCCCTTCTCCCTCCCTCCCTACCCACTCTCCCTCCCCACCCACTCTCCCACACCCCTCCCTTTTGGTAACCACTAGTTCCTTCTTGGAATCTCTGAGTCCCCTGCTATTTTGTTCCTTCAGTTTTGCTGCGTTGTTATACTACACAAATGAGGGAAATCATTTGGCACTTGTCTTTCTCCACCTGTCTTACTTCACTGAGCATAATATCCTCCAGCTCAATCCATGTTGTTGCTAATGGCAGGATTTGTTTCCTTCTTATGGCTGAATAGTATTCCATTGTGTATATGAGTACATCTTCTTTATCCATTCATCTACTGATGGACACTTAGGTTGCTTCCATATCTTAGCTTTGTAAAAAGTGCTGCAATAAACATAGGGGTGCATATGTCTTTTTGAATCTGAAAAGTTGTATTCTATGGGTAAATTCCAAAGAGTGGGATTCCCGGGTCAAATGTATTTCTATTTTGATTTTTTGAGGAAACTCCATATTGCTTTGCACAATGGTTGAACTAGCTTACATTTCCACCAGCAGTGTAGGAGGGTTCCCCTTTCCCCACATCCTCACCAGCATTTGTTGTTCTTAGTCTTTTGGATGGTGGCCATCCTTACTGGTGTGAGGTGATATCTCATTGTGGTTTTAATTTGCATTTCCCTGATGATTAATGATGTGGAGCATCTTTTCATGTGTCTGTTGGCCATCTGAATTTCTTCTTTGGAGAACTGTCTCTTTATATCCTCTGCCCATTATTTGCTTTTTGGGTGTAGAGGCATGTAAGTTCTTTATATATTTTGGATGTTAACCCCTTGTCGGATATGTCATTTACAAATTTTCCTCCGATACAGTAGGATGCAATTTTGTTCTGTTGATGGTGTCCTTTGCCGTACAGAAACTTTTTAGTTTGATGTAGTCCCATGAGTTCATTTTTGCTTTTATTTCCCTTGCTCGAGGAGATGCATTCAGGAAGAAGTTGTTCATGCTTATATTCAGGAGATTTTTGCCTATGTTGTTTTCTAAGAGTTTTATGGTTTCATGACTGACATTCAGGTCCTTAATCCATTTCGAGTTTACTTTTGTGTACGGGGTTATACAATAATCCAGTTTCATTCTCTTGCATGTAGCTGTCCAGTTTTGCCAACACCAGCTGTTGAAGAGGCTATCATTTCCCAATTGTATGTCCATGTCTCTTTTATCATATATTAATTGACGATGTATGGTTGGGCTTATATCAGGGTTCTCTATTCTGTTCCATTGGTCTGTTCTTGTGCCACTACCAAATTGTCTTGATTACTGTGGCTTTGTAGTAGAGCTTGAAGTTGGGGAGCATAATCCCCCCAGCTTTATTCTTCCTTCTCAGGATTGCTGTGGCTGTTTGGGGTCTTTTGTGGTTCCATATAAATCTTAGGGCGATTTTCTCTAGTTTGTTGAAGAATGCTGTTGGTATTTTGATAGGAATTGCATTGAATCTGTAGATTGCTTTAGGCTGGATGGCCGCTTTGACAATGTTAATTAGTCCTATCCATGAGCATGGGATGTGTTTCCATTATTGGTATCTTCTTTAATTTCTGTCATGAGTGTTTTGTAGGTTTCAGAGTATAGGTCTTTCACTTCCTTGGTTAGGTTTATTCCTAGGTATTTTATTCTTTTTGATGTAACTGTGAATGGAATGGTTTTCCTGATTTCTCTGCTAGTTCATTGTTAGTGTATAGGAATGCCACAGATTTCTGCATATTAATTTTGTATCCTGCAGCTTTGCTGAATTCAGATATAAATCTAGTAGTTTTGTAGTGGATTCTTTAGGGTTTTTTTTATGTACAATATCATGTCATCTGCAAACAGGGACAATTTAATTTCTTCCTTGACAGTCTGGATGCCTTTTATTTCTTTGTGTTGTCTGATTGCCATGGCTAGGACCTCCAGTACTATGTTAAATAGAAGTGGGGAGAGTGGGCTTCCTTGTCTTGTTCCCAGTCTTAAAGGACAAGCTTTCAGCTTCTTGCTGTTAAGTATAATATTGGCTATGGGTTTGTCATATATGGCCTTTATTATGTTGAGGTACTTGCCCTCTATACCCATTTTGTTGAGTGTTTTTATCAAGAATGGATGTTGAATTTTGTCAAATGCCAGTATCTATGGAAATGATCCTGTGGTTTTTGTCCTTCTTTTTGTTGATGTGGTGGATGATGTTGATGGATTTTCGAATGTTGTACAATCCTTGCATCCCTGGAATAAATCCTACTTGATCATGATGGGTGATCTTTTTGATGTATTTTCGAATTTGGTTTGCTAATATTTTGTTGAGTATTTTTTCATCTATGTTCATCAGGGATATTGGTCTGTAATTTTCTTTTTTTGTGTTGTCTTTGTCTGGTTTTGGTATCAGAGTAATGCCGGCCTCATAGAATGAGTTTGGAAGTATTCCCTCTTCTTTTAGCCTTTGGAAAACTTTAAGTAGGATGAGTATTAGGTCTTCACTAAATGTTTAATAAAATTCAGTGGTGAAGCCATCTGGTCCCAGCGTTTTGTTCTTAGGTAGTTTTTTGATTACCAATTCAATTTCGTTGCTGGTAATTGTTCTGTTCAGATTTTCTGTTTCATTTTGGGTCAGCCTTGGAAGGTTGTATTTTTCTAGAATGTTGTTCATTTCTTCTAGGTTATCCAGTTTGTTAGCATATAATTTTTCATAGTATTCTCTAATAATTCTTTGTATTTCGGTGGTATCCATAGTGGTTTTTCCTTTCTCCTTTCTGATTCTGTTTATGTGAGTAGACTCTCTTTTTTTCTTGCAAAGTCTGGCTAGGGGTTTATCTACTTTATTTTCTCAAAGAACCAGGTCTTGCTTTCATTGATTCTTTCTATTGTTTTTCTTCTAGATTTTATTTATTTCTGCTCTAATCTATATTATGTCTCTTCTTCTACTGACGTTGGGCCTCATTTGTTCTTCTTTTTCTAGTTTCGTTAATTGTGAGTTTAGACAGCTCATATGGGAGTGTTCTTCTTTCCTGAGGTGGGCCTGTATTGCAATATACTTTCCTCTTAGCATGGTCTTCGCTGTGTCCCACAGATGTTTTGGTGTTGAATTATTGTTGTCAATTGTCTCCATATATTGCTTGATATCTGTTTTATTTGGTCGTTGATCCATTGGTTATTTATGAGCATGTTTTGAGCCTCCATGTGTTTGTGGTATTTTTCATTTTCTTTGCGTAATTTATTTCTAGTTTCATACCTTTCTGGTCTGATAAACTGGTTGGTACAATTTCAATCTTTTTTTATTTACCGAGCCTCTTTTTGTGGCCTAGTATATGATCTACTCTTGAAAATGTTCCATGTGCCCTTGAGAAGAATATGTATTTTGCTCCTTTTGGGTGTAGAGTTCTGTAGATGTCTGTTAGGTCCATCTGTTCTATTGTGTTGTTCAGTGCCTCTGTCTTCTTACTTATTTTCTGTCTGGTTGATCTGTCCTTCAAGTGAGTGGAGTGTTGAAGTCTCCTAGAATGAATGCATTACATTCTATTTCTCCTTGTAATTCTGTGAGTATTTGTTTCACTTATGTAGGTGCTCCTGTGTTGGGCGCATAGGTATTTATAATGGTTGTATCTTCTTGTTGGATTGACCCTTTTATCATTATGTAATGTCCTTCTTTGTCTCCTGTGACTTTCTTTGTTTTGAAGTCTATTTTGTCTGATACAAGTACTGCAACTCCTGCTTTTTTTTCCCTATTAGTTGCATGAAATATCTTTTTCCATCCTTTCACTTTTAGTCTATGTCTTTGGGTTTAACGTGAGTCTTTTGTGAGCAGCATATACATGGGTCTTGTTTTTTTTATCCATTCAGTGACTCTATGTCTTTTGATTGGTGCATTCAGACCATTTACATTTAGGGTGATTATCGATAGGTATGTACTTATTGCCATTGCAGGCTATAGATTCGTGGTTACCAAACATTCAAGGTTAACTGCCTTACTATCTAAGAGTCTAACTTAACTCACTTAATATGCTATTACAAACGCAATATAAGGGTTCTTTTTTTTTCTCCTCTTTTTCTTCCTCTTCCATTCTTTATATAGTAGGTATCATTCTGTACTCTTTGTCTATCCCTTGATTGACTTTGGGGATAGTTAATTTTGCATGTGCTTAGTAATTAGCTCTTCTTGGTTTTTTACTGTGGTTTTATTACCTCTAGTGACAGCTGTTAAACCTTTGGAACACTTCTATCTATAGCAGTCCCTCCAAAATACACTTTAGAGATGGTTTGTGGAGGTAAATTCTCTCAGGTTTTGCTTATCTGGAAATTGTTTAATCCCTCCTTTAAATTTAAATGATAATCTTTCCGGATAAAGTATTCTTCGTTCTAGGCCCTTCTGCTTCATTGCATTAAATGCATCATGCTACTTCCTTCAGGCGTATAAGGTTTCTATTGAGAAGTCTGATGATAGCCTGATGGGTTTTCCTTTTTATGTGATGTTATTTCTCTCTATAGCTGCTTTTAATAGTCTGTCCTTATCCTTGATCTTTGCCATTTTCATTACACTATGTCTTTGTGTTGTCTTCCTTGGGTCCCTTGTGTTGGGAGATCTGTGCACCTCCATGGCCTGAGAGACTGTCTTCTTCCCCATATTGGGGAATTTTTCAGCAATCACCTCCTCAAAGACACCTTCTATCCCTTTTTTTCTCTCTTCTTCTTCTGGTACCCATATAATGCGGATATTGTTTTGTTTGTATTGGTCACACAGTTCTTTCAATATTCTTTCATTCTTAGAGATCCTTTTTTCTCTCTCTAATGCCAGGGTAGGGTTGGCCACTTTGCCAGCCTGGTGGGGCTGTTTGGGAGAAAGGTGTAGTATGCTGTGTATCATGGAGGGTGTCCTTGGAGCTCTGTAGCTAGCCATTGAGCTGGAACACCTGAAAATCGTCTTAGGAGGAAGATTTCTTTTTCCTCCTTAAATATGGGAGTCTATATGGCAAAGCTCCCAAACTGCTAGGCAGAGTGCACCTGGACAATTTTGTCTGCCTGTCCTCTCTCCTGAGCAGTAAGCTTCGTGCAGTCCTTGCCTCTTTAGCAGCCCTCTTGCTAAGGGCTTCCTTGTTAGGAAGTCTCTCAGACTCCCTGCCTTTCTTTCATCCCAGAGCAGCCAGATAAGGATCCCTGTTTTCCACAAGCAGCTGGAATCTCAGTCTGTCCAGGAATTCTGTCTGTCTTAACTTTCCAACCCCACACGAGAGTATCATGCAAGCACCATGAAATGTAGGTTTGTGCTCCCACAGCAGATCTTCACAGTTAGGTATTTAACAGTCCTGGGCCTCCACTCCCTCTCCACTCCGTTTCTCTTCCTCCTGCCAGTGATCTGGGTTCGGGGAAGGGCTTGGGTCCTGTCAGGCCACAGCTTTGATACGTTACCCTGTTCTGTGAGGTGTGCTCTTTTCTCCAGGTGTATGCAGTCTGGCACAGTCCTCTTTCCTGTTGCTATTTCAGGATTTGTTGTATTAATTTTCATATTATATGTGCTTTAGGAGGAAGCCTGTGTCTCATCTCTCGCAGCCATCTTTAATCCTCTACTCTCACACACTTTTATCTTTCCACTATGATTAGTGTGACCATTCTGATTCCAGTTTCTGTATTTCCCACAGGGCTGACTCTATAGACAAATGTGGAATACTGAAGTATTTCACAAGGCTAAACAGCTTTCTAAAAGCAGAGCGGCATTGTTACTGAAAATGGTTTAAATTGTGACTAATTTCTGGAACTAACATTCCTGGCAGGACACTCATCTCACAAACAATCCTAGGTTTAATATAGATACTGTGCACTCTTTTTGCACACAAAAAAAATACAGTGAAAGCAAAAAAAAAAAAAGACAGAACAACAAAGACAGTATTTCATGATAAAGTTTCCATGTTACAAGAAATACATATTTAGTGAGATAGTGTTTCTAGGTTTTCTAAATCTTTGGCTTATATTATTTTTATCCAACCATAGGGACACTGTGGGTGGATTATTATATAACAAAAATAGGAGCAGTTTGGTATTGGTGGAGTATTTATAGCAAATGGAACACTTGAAATATATGAGTGTATTAGTTCAAATTTATGAATAAGCTGTTTTTGTATCAACACAATTGAGGTGGTCAGTTTGTTAGACGTGACACTTTGTACTCCAATATTACACTTTACAACAGATTAAATGGTGCAATTTGTGCTGTTCTGAATTTGATGTTCCTAAATGCATGCAAAATGAAATGGATTACCATATTTCTTTAAAAAAAAAACAGTTTCTTGAACTATGCACTACTCTTTTGAAAGCTGCATTACAGGCAAATCCAACCTCAAAAGGAACAATAAAAATTTCATGGCAAGCATTTTTCTTTCAAATTTGGTGAAAATTTGAATTTTTTATTTATTTGTGTTTAGGGTTTGGGCTGTTGTGTACAATAAAATGAAGTAGAAGATATAAAAGATTATATAAAATTTTCAATAAAATATTTGCCTCAATATTTAGAGATTTCATAGTGAGTTCTTCAAGTACCACTGAGTCTGCAGACGTCATCAAACATTTAGAAACATATACTGCTTAGTCGACTCTGTGATGAGTTATTCTAGGGGCAGAGAAGGATTATCGGACTTCATTTTTTTCCTATGACATTTAATATCTACTTGAAAGATTTGGGCTCATAAGGTATACACACCAGAGATTTAAAAATTCCTTTAATGTGTCAACTCACATTTTGAAACTCTGCTACTTGGAGGGTGGGGACTGCTTATAGATATTTGGGTTCAGTAGTTTCTTTTTTTGTGATGTGGATTATGGGAGAAGAGAGAATTTAGTAAATAAATCACTTAAAGGTAATTATGCTTTTAAAAAACAATAATGCAGTTAGGTTTCATTTCAGTGGATTTTTGTATTTAATAAATACTTGTACCGACTACATGCAAGGCATTATAATAAAAATATTGAGGATTCAGTGATAAATGAGAATAAAAGTTTATTCATTTAATCATGAAAGTACAAGATATAGGAAAATAAGCCCAAAGCACTATTAAAGTGCTTTTGGAATTTAATGGATAGAAGGGAACTTTAAATTTGGGAGGTTATAAAAGGTGATTATAGGGTATTTGTGGAATTTATTCATTCACAATGTAGATGGAGGATTAATTTCAGGGAGAGGTTATTGAGCAAAAGTAGAAGATGAAATAGGACAGGAAACACATGGAAATATGTTTGATGTTGGTTGAAGTGAAAGGTCTTAGGAAATAACCTGGAAGGCTGGGCCATTTAACATCGCTCAACTTTGTTTTTTCTCATCTGTGAAACGTTAACAGTAGTATTTAGGAGGACTGAATGAGAGAATGCAGTATGTTAAGTACTTTGGAATGGAGTTTGGAATAAAAAATAAGGTGTCAATGCATTTACCTAACAGCCATATATTGGGAAAAATGCAGAGAGAACTTTTTTCACAAAGGATTGGAGGAGGGACATGATGAAAAAATTGATCTCTTGGATCTGGGTGCCTGAGGAGTTGTTTGCCAGCAACGAGAAAGCACACAAGAGGATTAGTTGTATTAGGAGGGAAGATGTCAAGTTCAATTTTTAGATATTTTGAAAAAGAGTGGATAGAGTGATCTAGCAAAATGGTAGTTATGGTAGAACTAGAGCTCATATGTAGGGATTGTGTATGTAAGGATGGTAGTTGAAGTCATGAGATTTAAAAGGAGTACAAATAAGGAAAAGGAGAAAGGAAGGAAGGTTCAAGCACAGATGTGGAGAAACAACTGTATTTGATCTTAGGAGGATGAAAAGCAGTCAGACAATAATATAGAAGAGAGATCAGGATATAGGGTCACAGAACCTAAAGGAAAAGTGGGTTTCAAGAGGACAGTGGCCAAGAGGGAGGTGGAGTATCAAAGGGATAGACAATAGTTTTGTTGCATGCAACATTGACCACAGTCCCAATTTTTAGAGCTTTTTACCATTTTCCTCTATAGATACCATCCATTCTAACTGTCTGACTACCTATAATGCTCAAGTCTTCTCTTAACATTGAAGTCTCTGTAAGCACTCAAGTCTTGAAGCCAGGGAGTTTCATTTCTAACAAGTAGAGGTAAATGTGCTCCTGCTGGAAAAGCTTGAAAAATTGTGTATTCTCATGGAAACAGTATACATATTAGACAAGTTCTTCTGTGTCTATATAATCAGATGTGCTCTGGTCAGAGATTATAATACATATTTATTCCTAAGAGAGATTTTCAAATAAGGATTAAACTTTCTGAGAGCAATCTGTTTTATTTTACAGTAATTTTAGAAAAATTTTTTTAAATTAGGTATTGTTTCAAGTGATTTAAAGTGGGTCAGAATGCTCAGGCCACTTTCTTCGTTTAGTGTCCCAGCATATTCTCTTCTAAGATTGTTAGGCTAAAACCTCCCCAAAATGATGAGAATGATTTGAAATTTGGCAATGCAATATTTTCACATTTTCCTAGAAATCCTGTAATAGTATTTTTGGTTCCATAGAAAAACAACTTGGAAAATAAGCATTATTTATGAATACAGTACTGTAACATTTGAATGAATATTTTTGGTAGTCTCAGTTATTTAGAGTGAGTAGTGTTCTTCAAGTTTTCGAGCTTCTGAGTTCCCTTTTCCTGTCGTCTTTC
Source organism: Smutsia gigantea (assembly GCA_032199065.1). NCBI lineage: Eukaryota > Metazoa > Chordata > Mammalia > Pholidota > Manidae > Smutsia > Smutsia gigantea. The sequence continues at coordinate 276,380 of JAVSCE010015011.1, forward strand.
CCACTTGCTGGGATCTGTCCCATGTTCACCTGTGTACTTTTTCTCTCGTCTTGCTTTCTCCAGCCTAGTAATGAAGAAATTCACACAGCTGTGCTGATGAGTGCCAGCGTATAGGTATAGGTATCTCCTTAAATAATCTTCAGCCATTGCTCTTTTTAAACCTCCAATTTTCTTTCCAATTACTCTACCTTAGTACTGCTGCCCGTTCTGAACATATGAGTCTGTCTCCTTAATTACAAAAGGAATCGAGACCCAATAAGTAGAACTGTCTCAAATTTTTGATCTACTTCTGATAATTTCCATTTAACTTAAGTCTTTGATTTTTTTCCCCTCCAATCTCCAGGGAAGGACTAGCCTCCCTTCTAGCAGCCCTGGGTTAGGTTTCTCCTGTGTCCTGCTTATTTCTTCACTCCTTCTGTACCCTCTCATGTTTGGAGGTGAGAAAGAAAAATCCTTATGAATCTTCTGAAGGACCTTGTTCTCTTATAAATTACATATTCTTTTCTGAATCTTCAGTGTCTCCTTCTCCACTTGCCTTTCTCCTTTTTTATGGAGACATGCCTCTGTCTCTTCTATTAAAAAGCAAAAAGGAGTACTGACTTCTTGTTCTCCATTTTTTTCTAAGTTCCATACTTTTATTTTCCTCACACATAAGGTGGATAAATTTCTCCCATCTTATTTTATGACTCTATAGTTATTTCCTCTTTCTGGAAATCTTTTCTTGAGTCCCTTTCTCTCTTGCTACTACTCAGATTCCTGTGTGTCCTTTTAGCATGTTATTTTCCAGTGATTTAGTTACCATGTATTTCCTTCTTCCTTCTATATACTTTCCTTTAGGAGTCATATTTTGATCTTGTATATACATTGTAACAACCAAATCTTTAAATTCTATTGAAGCTTCTGAGAGTTCCAAACCAATATATATTCAGTTGCCTACTGGATATCTATACATGAATCTCTCAAAAATATCTGTAATTGAACCAATAGAAACAAACTCATCAATGTTGCTCTAAATTTGTCTTTATCCTGTATTTTCTATATTAACATGTCCTTTGTTTAATTGAACTCTATGACTCATCTTCACGTTTCCCCCCACTGACTGTATCCAATAGTACATGAAATCCTGCTGAGCTAGTTCCCTGTAGTTGGTCCGCCTTCCTTTTCCTCTCTTCTCAGCTACCGACCCAGTTCGAATCCTCCTCATTTCTTACCACTTACCTAGAACCACTTTCTCACTTTCTGTTTTCCCTCAGCCACCATCCACTTGCCTGCCAGAGAAATTATTTTATCATGTTCATTCACACAACTGATCTCATTGCTTTCTAACTTCAGGTATTCCATTACCTCTCCGTTATTTTGAGAACACAATGGAAATACTTCAGAATGCTATTTAAGACCTTTGGTTTGGCCCATCTATCTGCCCAAAGTTCTTACCTACAATTCCTGCCCCCATTCCTTATCATTTGTATGGACTCTAGCCATTTAAACTACTTGCATTTTTGGGTTATGCCATGTTTATAGTCCCTCTGCCTTTATTGTTACGTTGTTTCCTTCTCGATTTTGTCAAACTCCACTTGTCTTTCAAATGTCACTTCAAGTAGCTACTATTCCTGAAGGCTGCCTTCCTGAAACATATCCTACTGATGGTGTTCAGGACACACTACCCAAAATATGGCAGCTTGGCATATTGAATATTTTAAGCTGAAGGAGTTTGAGAAATGGCACATGCAGGAAGGACTTTGTGACCTTCCACTCGTGTGTTACCCTTCTTGTGCCTATAGGAAAGGAGCATCCTTGTCTCCAAAGGCAAGGGCCAGAGGAATCTGGGTGAGTGGACTCTGTAAGTTTCCTGCAGTTTGCTGCACTTAACTCGTACTCTTGGTCCTATCACACCTTTCCATGACTTGCCCCCTTTTTCAAACCCAGCAGAGGACATGGAGGTTTAACCGTTTCTTTGGGTCTTCCATTTCCTTACGAAGGCTCCCACAGCACGTAAAACTTACATTAAATAAATCTGTAGGCTTTTTGCTTGTTAATGTTTTTCAGTGGCCTCAGTCAAGAACTTCAAAGGGTAGAAGAAAAAGATATTTTTCCTCCACCTCACCGTCATGGTCTTGTTCTCCTCTGCCTCTCTCCTGCCAGATCCAGTTTTAAGCCCAGCCAGATTTTGAGACATCTGTCCTTCATTTCTGTGTCTCCAGCTTTAATATGCTGAATGGATTAGCAAAGAGGAGACAAAAAATTTTTCCTTGTGGAGTGCTATGTCAGTTTCTTATTATGTGAACAGATTATATCCTTTTTAACTTTCTCCAGAATTTTATAGTACCTTCTGGAGAGATTTAATAAAATAGTGCTTAGAGATTATGCATTTGTGCTTCACAGTTTCCCTTAGAAGAAGAAGAGTGATAAAAGATTTGCATACATGAGGGTCTTCCCGCGTGTAATTTTTCACTTTCATGATGAGTGGGATTGGGATCTGTGCTTATTTTTAGCCATTGCAATCTTATAATTCCAGGTTTGAACATCAGAGGGCTTCAGCATTTTAGGAAAACCAGGTTTTACCCCACATGTGTGAAAAATAATCCTTGCTCCTATAAAGCATTCTTGACAGCTTGTCAGTGTGGCAGAGGAGACTGGACAGGTCCTAAATTGCCTTTCAGCTCAAAGGGGTTCACCTCAGTGAACATTGGCTGTGACAGTACACTCAGGTGTCAAGTTAGAATGCATATTTTGGATCAATTTAGCATAAATCAGAATTCAGTCATGAGTTCATTTTTTTTACATATCCATTCTTTGTCTCTCAGTTTCCCAGCTTAAAGGGATGTATAACCCTTCTTACTATTTGTCAGTGTTGAGAATTGTATATGAGAAGAGATGATTCATATTCTCTGGGTTTTAGGACTTGTTCAGTAATGGTTTGGGAAATGGATGGTTTGATCTGAGTTATAAAATGGTGTCAGTGGTCTTTGCTGCTGCCTGTTCTCTACTGTAATTTATTCTTAATGTAAAAATGGAACACAACTGTATATAATAGCAGTAATAAGACTATTATATATTTTTAATATATGCACCAGCTCATAAGCAGCACAAAGTAGAATATTAGAATGGCATGGTGTGCTGGTTCTATAAATTTTCTCTACTTTATACCCTCATCCCATTTATTTTTTTGTTTCTTGATATTCATTTAACTTTTTAAAAAGTCATGTTCATACAGAATGTTTCAATAAATATTCTTCCTTATTTTCATTTGTGTAACAGTATCCCTAGCTTATGATGGATTTCATTTACTATGTAGTTTGTTCCCCATGTAAATAAAGCCTCTCTAGTTTCCTCGCAAACATTTCATCCTTTTTTTATGACTGACTTTCAGTTTTTCTTCTTTCTCTTTATCAGCTCATTATTTTATATGGTCTCTTACACCTCATTTAAATCCCTTTTCAATGTAATGCAATACTGTTTTCCACATTTAATTTTTTATTCTGTTATAATTAAATTTATCAGAAAAAGAATTGGTTACTTTGTAGTGCTTTTGGAATTCTTATATTTAAGGAAAAGAAGACAAACTATTAAATCTGCATGCTTAAAGCACTTATAAGATACATAAGTCATTTTCAAACAGCACTTTATTATACCACTCCTAGAGGTGGTCTGTTAAAGGAGGGAAAACATTTAGTAGTAACAAAATCTAAAAAAGTAGAATAATTAAGCAACAGATAGATACACATATCATATGTATGCGGAGAATAAAATCCAAATATAAATCTTTTCCTATCATTCTTACTAGTTTTTATATTTGCCTGGGCAGTAAAGAATACACACTTTAGGTCTTTTTATGACATGAAGATGAATAAATGAAGTATGTGAAGGGATTCAAATTGAATTATATTGATTTGAATGGGGGAAAGTTGTGTGATACTTGGTTCTATCTCCAATGCCAGGAGAAAGTAAGCTAAACCATTGATTGAGGATTTTCTAAAATGTCCTGATATCCATAGCTTGTATTTTAAGATCTCCATTGCATTAATGTATGTACATGAAAAGGATTTGAACTGAAATCCTTCAGTCATAATTCAGTGCTCAATAAAATCATTCCTTGAAAACTTAATGCCTTAATCCAGTAATTCAAATCTGAGAGTTCTAGCTAAGGAAATGAAATATTTTTAAGCTTTATGCACCCATACTAATTGCATTATAATTTATAGTGTTTAAAGCAGATGATATGCTAACTATCTCTTAACAAAGGAGGGTGGTCAAGTGTATTATGGGATGTAGAGATAATGGAATATTAAATGGCCATTAAAATACATGTTTATGAAATTTTTGTAATAGCATGAGATAGTATCATCTGTAAAAAATGTGGATTTTATATAACATGCTTTCAATCATATGAAAGAATTTTAAAAGAGTAGAAAGAAATACATCAAAATGTTAATAGTAGTTATCCTTGATTAATGGAATTATGAGAGATTTAAAAATACTTCTCATAATTCCTTGCATTTTTTTGAAGATTCTACATTTAGTATACTGTTAGTATTATATTCACAGGAGTTATAAACTTATAAAGATTAGTTTAGGATATCCTATTTGGTAACTAAATTTAATAGAATTCTCATAAAAATTAAGCAAACATTTACCCTTATATTGGACGAGACATCCGTGTTTTTTTCTCTTTTGGATTTGGGTGTATTTCAGCATCCTAACAGGTTGTTTTTATAATTTGGAGATGGGGTTGGAGAGGGTACATAGGAAGAGCTAGAAAAGAGAAGAAAGATTTAAAGGCAATTTAATGAATTATCTGCATCATGGATAAAGAATGTCAGTCTCTGACCTTAATTTACTAGAAATCTGATAGAACATTGTCTTATGATTTTTGCAGTATCAAGTCATGGGTGGATAAGATGCAAGAGGACCTTGTCACACTGGCAAAAACAGCAAGTGGAGTCAATCAGCTTGTTGATGTGAGTAAAATCCCAAGAAACTTGTTAATCTTGAATTTGAATGCAGTTCTATCTTATAGGGAAGTGTATTGCTATGTTATAAATAGAACATGATTTTTCATGTGAATCTGGTAGTGACAATTTGAGAGTAGTTTTTGGTGCCACTACTTACTGTGAACAATAAATTCCATCCCTAACGATTAATCCAGTGTTCTCACCACACTTACAGTTTACATACAGCCCTCCCTTAGATGAGCTCATGTGAAGTGTGGACTGCTTTACCTTTCAAATTGGGATGCCAGGTTTCCTTTCTTCAGAGTTTATTTTAGAATCTTTCACATAGTGGTCACTTTAAGTCTTGTGATGAATTCTTTTGAACATCCTCAGTGGGAAGACATCATCATTCTTTGAGGGTAGATTTATTTTAAAAATTCATTGAAAAGTGTTTACAGTCTACAGTTCTGGAGACGAGAGTGAGTCACTGAGATGGGTAAAAAATTTTGTGCAAGGAAAGACACTATAAAATATATACAGTTACATGAGCAACATTATGGTTACTAGACTCCTCCTATTATCAAGTCCCCACCACATACCCCATTACAGTCACTGTCTATCAGTGTAGAAGGATGTTATACAATCACTACTTGTCTTCTCTGTGTTATACTGCCTTCCCTGTATCCCCCTACCCCATCCCCACACCCGCTACATTATGTGTGCTAATTGTAATAACCCTTTTTCCCCCTTATCTCCTTCCCTTCTCACCCATCTTCCCCAGTCCCTTTCCCTTTGGTAACTGTTAGTCCATTTTTGGGTTCTGTGAATCTGCTGCTGTTTTCTTCCTTCAGTTTTTTCTTTGTTCTTATACTCCACAGATGAGTGAAATCATTTGGTACATGTCTTTCTCCGCCTGGCTTATTTCACTGAACGTAATACCCTCTAGCTCCATTCACGTTGTTGCAAATGGTAGGATTTGTTTCCTTCTTATGGCTGAATAATATTCCACTGTGTATATGTACCACATCTTCTTTATCCATTCATCTACTGATGGACACTTAGGTTGCTTCCATTTCTTGGCTATTGTAAATAGTGCTGTAATAAACATAGGGGTGCATATGTCTTTTTCAAATTGGGCTGCTGCATTCTTAGGGTAAATTCCTAGGAGTGGAATTCCTAGGTCAAATGGTATTTCCATTTTGAGTTTTTTGAGGAACCTTCATACTGCTTTCCACAATGGTTGTACTGATTTACATTCCCACCAGCAGTGTAGGAGGGTTCCCCTTTCTCCACATCCTCACCAACATTTGTTGTTGTTTGTCTTTTGGATGGCGGCCATCCTAACTGGTGTGAGGTGATATCTCATTGTGGTTTTAATTTGCATTTCTCTGATGACTAGTGATATGGAGCATCTTTTCATGTGCCTGTTGGCCATCTGAATTTCTTCTTTGGAGAAGTGTCTGTTCAGTTCCTCTGCCCATATTTTTTTTTGACATGCGAATGTTAATTAATTATTTTCTTTCCTTTTTTAATTAACATAATTTATTTTATTATCATTAATCTACAATTACATGTGCAATATTATGGTTACTAAACTACCCCTTCATCAGGTGCCCCCCACCAACCCCATTACAGTCGCTGTCCATCAGCGTAGTGAGATGCTATAGAATCACTACTTGTCTTCTCTGAGTTGTACTGCCCTCCCCGTGCCCCCCCCCAACATTACATCTGCTAATCGTAATGCCGCTTTTTCCCTCTTATCCCTCCCTTCCCACCCATCTTCCCCAGTCCCTTTCCCTTTGGTAACTATTAGTGCTTTCTTGGGTTCTGTGGGTCTGCTGCTGTTTTGTTCCTTCAGTATTTTTTCTTTGTTCTTACACTTCACATTTGAGTGAAATCATTTGATACTTGTCTTTTTTCACTGAGCATAATACCCTCTAGCTCCATCCATGTTGTTGCAAATGGTAGGATTTGTTTTCTTCTTATGGCTGAATAATATTCCATTGTGTATATGTACCACATCTTCTTTATCCATTCATCTACTGATGGACACTTAGGTTGCTTCCATTTCTTGGCTCTTGTAAATAGTGCTGCAATAAACATATGGGGTGCATCTGTCTTTTTCAAACTGCACTGCTGCATTGTTAGGTTAAAATCCTAGTAGTGGAATTCCTGGGTCAAATGGCATCTCCATTTTGAGTTTTTTGAGGACTCCATACTGCTTTCCACAATGGTTGAACTAATTTGCAGTCCCACCAGTAGTGTAGGAGGGTTCCCTTTTCTCCACATCCTCACCAACATTTGTTGTTTTTGTGTTTTGAATGTTGGCCATCCTCACTGGTATGAGGTGATATCTCATTGTGGTTTTAATCTGCATTCTCTGATGATTAGCGATGTGGAGCATCTTTTCATGTGCCTGTTGGCCATCTGAATTTCTTCTTTGGAGAAGTTTCTATTCATGTCCTCTGCCCATTTCTTAATTGGACTATTTGCTTTCTGTTTGTTAAGGTACATGAGTTCTTTATATATTTTGGATGTCAACCGTTTATCAGATACGTCCTTTATGAATATATTCTCCCATACTGTAGGATGTCTTTTTGTTCTACTGATGGTGTCCTTTGTTGTACAGAAGCTTTTCAGCTTGATATAGTCCCACTTGTTCATTTCTGCTTTTGTTTCCCTTGCCTGGGGAGATATGTTCATGAAGAAGTTGCTCATGTTTATGTCCAAGAGATTTTTGCCTATGTTTTTTTCTAAGAGTTTTATGGTTTCATGACTTACATTCAGGTCTTTGATCCACCTTGAGTTTACCTTTGTGTATGGGGCTAGACAGTAGTCCAGTTTTATTCTCTTACATGTAGCTGCCCAGTTTTTCTAATACCCGCTGCTGAAGAGGCTGTCATCTCCCCATTGTATATCCAAGGCTCCTTTATCAAATATTAATTGACTTTATATGTTTGGGTTAATGTTTGGATTTTCTATTTTGTTCCACTGGTCTGTGGGTCTGTTTTTGTGCCAATACCAAATTGTCTTGATTATTGTGGCTTTGTAGTAGAGCTTGAAGTCAGGGAGTGTAATTCCCCCTGTTTTATTCCTCCTTCCCAGGATTGCTTTGGCTATTCGGGGTCTTTTGTGGTTCCATATGAATTTTAGAATTATTTGTTCCAGTTCATTGAAGAAAGCTGTTGGTAGTTTGATAGGGATTGCATTGAATCTGTAGATTGCTTTAGGTAGTTTAGCCATTTTGACAATATTTATTCTTCCTAGCCAAGAGCATGGGATGCATTTCCATTTGTTAGTGTCCTCTTTAATTTCTCTTAGGAGTGTCTTGTAGTTTTCAGAGTACAGGTCTTTCACTTCCTTCGTTAGGTTTATTCCTAGGTATTTTATTCTTTTTGATGCAATTGTGAATGGAACTGTTTTTCTAATTTCTCTTTCTGTTAGTTCATCATTAGTATATAGGAAAGCAACAGATTTCTGTGTGTTAATTTTGTATCTTGCCACTTTGCTGAATTCAGATAATAGTTCTGGTAGTTTTGGAGTGGAGTCTTTAGGGTTTTTTATGTACAGTATCATGTCATCTGCAAATAGTGACAATTTGACTTCTTCTTACCAGTCTGAATGCCTGGTATGTCTTTGTTTTGTGTGATTGCCATGGCTAGGACCTCCAGTACTATGTTGAATAACAGTGGAGAGAGTGGGCATCCCTGTCTTGTTCCCGATCTTAGATGAAAAGCTTTCAGCTTCTCGCTGTTAAGTATGATGTTAGCTGTGGGTTTGTCATATATGGCCTTTATGATGTTGAGGTATTTGCCGTCTATACCCATTTTGTTGAGAGATTTAATTCAGGAATGGATGCTGAATTTTGTCAAATGCTTTTTCAGCATCTATGGAGATGATCATGTGGTTTTTGTTCTTTTTTTGTTCATGTGGTGGATGATGTTGATGGATTTTGGAACGTTGTACTATCCTTGCATCCCTGGGATGTATCCCACTTGATCATGGTGTATCATCCTCTTGTATTTTTGAATTCAGTTTGCTAATATTTTGTTGAGTATTTTTGCATTTACGTTCATCAGAGATATTGGTCTGTAATTTTCTTTTTTGGTGAGATCTTTGCCAAGTTTTGGTATTAGAGCGATGCTGGCTTCATACAATGAGTTTGGAAGTATTCCCTCTTCTTCTATTTTTTGGACAACTTTAAGGAGAATGGGTGTTATTTCTTCTCTATATGTCTAGTAGAATTCAGAGGTGAATCCATCCGGTCCGGGGGTTTTGTTCTTGGGTAGGTTTTTGATTACCGATTCAGTTTTGTTGCTGGTGATTGGTCCGTTTAGTTTTTCTCTTTCTTGGTTGTTCAGTCTTGGAAGGTTGTATTTTTCTAAGAAGTTGTCCATTTCTTCTAGGTTTTCCAGCTTGTTAGCATATAGAGTCTCATCATATTGTGTTATAATTCTTTGTATTTCTGTGGGGTCCCTTGTGATTTTTCCTTTCTCATTTCTGATTCTGGTTATGTGTGTAGATTCTCTTTTTCTCTTAATGAGTCTGGCTAGGGGTTTATCTATTTTGTTTATTTTTTCAAAGAACCAGCTCTTGGCTTTATTAATTTTTTCAATTGTTTTATTCTTCTCAATTTTATTTATTTCTTGTCTGATCTTTATTATGTCCCTCCTTCTGGTGACTTTGGGCCTCATTTGTTCTTCTTTTTCCAATTTCAGTAATTGTTTCTTTAGAGTATTCATTTGGAAATGTTCTTCATTCTTTAGATAGGCCTGGATTGCAATATACTTTCCTCTTAGAACTGCCTTTGCTGCGTCCCACAGAAGCTGTGCCTTTGTGTTGTTGTTGTCTTTTGTGTCCATACACTCTTTGATTTCTGTTTTGATTTGGTCATTGACCCATTGATTAATTAGGAGAATGTTGTTAAGTCTCCATGTATTTGTGAACCTTTTTGTTTTCTTTCTAAAATTTAATTCTAGTTTAATACCTTTATGATCTGAGAAGTTGGTTGGTAGAATTTCAATATTTTCGATTTTGCTGAGGTTCTTTTTGTGGCCTAGTATGTGCTCTATTCTGGAAAATGTTCCATGTGCACTTGAGAAGAATGTGTATCCTGCTGCTTTTGGGTTCAGAGTTCTGTAGATGTTTGTTAGGTCCATCTGTTCTTGTGTATTGCTCAGTGCCTCTGTGTCTTTACCTATTCTCTGTCTGGTTGATCTGTCCTTTGGAGTGAGTGGTGTTTTGAAGTCTCCTAAAATGAATGCATTGCTGTCTATTTCCTCCTTTACTTCTGTTAGTATTTGTGTCACATATGCTGGCGCTCCTGTGTTGGGTGCATAGATATTTATAATGGTTATATCTTCTTGTTGGATTGACCCCTTTATCATTATGTAATGTCCTTCTTTATCTCTTGCTACTTTCTTCGTTTTGAAGTCTATTTTGTCTGATACAAGTACTGCAGCACCTGCTTTTTTCTCCTTGTTGTTTGCATGAAATATCTTTTTCCATCCCTTCACTTTTAGTCTGTGTATATCTTTCGGTTTGAGGTGCCTCTCTTGTAAGCAGCATATAGATGGTCTTGCTTTTTTATCCGTTCTGTTGCTCTGTGTCTTTTGATTGGTGCATTCAGTCCATTTACATTTAGGGTGATTATTGATCGGTATGTACTTATTGCCATTGCTGTCTTTAGATTTGTGGTTCCCAAAGGTTCAAGGGTTGCCTCTTTACTTCTAACTTAACTTTCTTATTAAGTTATTGTAATCACCGTCTGATGTTTCTTTATTTCTCTCCTTTCTTATTCTTCCTCCATTTTTTATATACTAGGTGTTTTATTCTTTGCCTTTAGTTATTATTAGGGTGGTCTTCTTTCTTTGCTATGATTTTATTTTGTCTGGTGACATCTTTTTAGCCTTAGGGGTGCTTCCTTCTAGAGCAGTCCGTTTAAGATATCCTGTAGTGGTGGCTTATGAGAGGCAAACTCTCTCAACTTTCGTTTGTCTGGAAATTGTTTAATCCCTCCATCATATTTAAGTGATAATCGTGCTGGATACAATATTCTTGGTTCGAGGCCCTTCTGTTTCATTACGTTAAATATATCATGCCATTCTCTTCTGGCCTGTAAGGTTTCTGTTGAGAAGTCTTATGATAGTCTGATGCGTTTTCCTTTGTAGGTGGTCTTTTTTCTTTTTCTAGCTGCCTTTAATACTCTGTCTTTATCTTTGATCTTTGCTATTTTAATTATTATGTGTCTTAGTGTTGTCTTCCTTGGGTCCCTTGTGTTGGGAGATCTGTGGGCTTCCGTGGACTGCGAGACTATTTCCTTCCCCAGCGTGGGAGAGTTTTCAGCAATTATTTCTTCAAAGACATTTTCTATCCCTTTTTCTCTCTCTTCTTCCTTTGGTTCTCCTGTAATGCGAATATTGTTCCATTTGGATTGGTCACACAGTTCTCTTAATATTCTTTCATTCCTAGAGATCCTTTTATCTCTCTCCGCCTCAGCTTCTCTGTATTCCTGTTCTCTGATTTCTATTCCATGAACAGTCTCTTGCATCTCATTCAGTCTGTTGTTAAGCCCGTCGATTGCTTGTCTGATTACTGCATTGTCTTTCCTCACTTCCCTCACTTCCTCCCTCAGCTTTTGCACATTTCTCTGTGGGTCCATCAGCATGGTTATGACTTTTATTCTGAATTCTTTTTCAGGAAGACTGTGCATTTCCATCCCTTCAGGCTCCCTGTCTGGGGTTGTCTGATTGATTTTAGTCTGGACCATATTCCTCTGTCTTTTCATGGGTATAGATGTGGTCGCTAGTAGTTGCCACGTATGTCAGCTGGGCTCTTTAAGACTTTAAAAAGAAAAAAGAAAAAAAAAAGAAAGAACAAAAAAAAGAAAGAGAAGGAAAAATAAAATCCAAAACAAAAGAAAACAACAACAAGGAAAAGAGAAAAAAATAAAAAAAAACGCCCACCGGCAGTAGATTGTGTTAGGATGCTGTAGGTGGCGCTGTTGCTCCACTCTTCCGCAGTCATGGCTTCGCCGCTCCGCAGGGCCCTTCATAGCTCTGCCTCGCGGGGTGCCGTGTCCTCTCAGGTATAGCTGAATGCTGTGCGCTTTCCTGTGTATTCTGGTCTCTCTTTCAGGAATAGTTGTATTTGGTGTATTTTAATAGATATATATAATTTTGGGCGGAGATTTCTGTCGCGCTGCTCTTGCCGCCATCCACATGAAGTGATTTTTACCAACTGTGCTAAACGCAACTGACAATGTAGTAAGGAGTGTTAAAGTGTAGGACATCTTAAAAGCTTGACACTTGTTTGAGAGATTGCATCATTTACTATTTTAATTAAAGAAGAGGAAGGGAGAGTTTGAAGAAGTCAGCGTTAGTTAGGAAACATTGCATATTCTTCTATGGAAAAATTCATTTTTTTAGCTCAGCTAATTTTCAGAGGAGAATGGTAGATTTTGTTTTTTCTTGTTGGTAAAGTATATTGTAACACTAATTCAGGTCTAATCTCATTAGTTGCTCCTTACCTTAGATGAAGGGCTTGTCACATATCTCAGCATCTCTCTTGTTGGCCTGCTTAGATGATAATAAGATTTATGACAAATAAAAAGAGTTTATGATGCTTTTGAATCATTGTGAGATTCTTCAGGTAATAGGACTTTGATCCTCGAAAGTGACCAAGATAGAACTTTGTGTTATTATTTTGTGTTAGTACACACAAGTCTTTTAGAAGCCAGACATTCTCAGTTGCTAGGGAACAAGTAGTTCAGAAGCTCACGGAGCACTTTATAAAGAAGATAAAGGTGACCAAACCATCCCACATCGCAAAATTCAACTAAAAGCAAGTGAAATTGATTTTGTGAGCATCCAAAGCAGTTGAAGAGGAAATGAATCTTTTTTCTTGCTTTCATTAGTATTGAAGATACATGAATATACTCCTGTTAGTCAATACAATAGTGAAATTAGAATGATGGGGGTAGTTAATATTTTCTTTCAGTCCCACCTCTCATTATTGTGAGGTGGAATCGTATTTACTCATCCAATTCATCTATATTTTTATATAATATGTACATATCTATTTTGATATTTTTAACTTTCCTATCTAGACTTTATTCTCAGAATCCCACAACATTGTGAAGATTGCAGTGGGAGTCCTGAGATAATTTCACTATTTCATAAAGGTTAAAGGAAATAGTGTATTTAACACAGTAGAGCTCATTTTTCATATAAATGAAATGGATCTAATGACTAATGATGTGAAAGTGCTAAGTGGTAATTAATAAATAATGTTAACCACAGCCTTCAAAACATGGTTGTAGCATTTTTATTTTTTGGAAGAGTGAATCATGGACATTTTATTGTGGAATTATTTATGTGAATAAAGATTTATACGAATGATGATAACACATATAAGGGAGATTAGGAAGGGCCTGGGATTCAGCTAGAATTCAGTTGTCAGAAGGCCTTCGGTCAGTGGGAGGCCAGTGGGAGGTGGGTCGGAGGCCGGCGGGAGACCGGTGGAGAGCCAGGGCAGCCCCAGAGTGATCTCACCATCACCCTCAGCTGGGTGCCCTTTGTAACTAGATGTGTTAGTTTTTGTTGTTAGTTTGGCATGTAAATTCATGCCTTAAAACATAACTTGTTGTTTTAACACAGCACAGATTTATTATCTTACAGTTCTGCAGATCAGAAATCCTTTCCTTGGCTCCTTTCCTCCATCTTCAAAGTCAGCAACATTAGGTCGATTTCTTCTCATGCTGCCATCTCTCTGGTTTTCTCGTTTACTCACATCTTTCTTCCAGTTTTTAAGGACTCTTGTAATTACATAGGAATCATCAGGACCATCCAGGATAATCTGTTTAAGGTCAGCTGATGAGCAAAACTTCACTTCGTCTGTGAGCATAATTCCCCTTTGCTGTGTAGCAGCGTGTTCACAGGCCCTGGGAGATGGGCTAGGGATAGCTTTGGGAGGCCAGTATTCTGCCTTCCATTCATCATTTCTGCCACTCTTTAGAATCTCAATACTGTTTTCTTCTCACTAGTCTTTTTGTTTTTGCCTCTTAGGCTCTTGAAGTCCTATGGTGGGAGAATCTGATTGGGTCAGTGTATGATCACTATTTATACAGATCTTTTGAACCTGGCTCCTCACATGCCATTGATTCAGAAGTTAACTGCTTCTAGGTCTGATATATCCTGATGAAGTTAGTCAGGGGCCAGGGCAAGGGCATACATTAGAACACTGTTACCCATTTATAGGGAAACTCCTAGGGCTTCTCTTTCAACAGGGACTCTCAAAGGCAAAACTTCCCCTAGAAAGCTGACTGTGGCTAATTTGAAAAAAATACATGGACACCCATGTTATTTCAGCTTTATTTAAAATAGCGAAGATATGAAAGCCACCCAAGTGCCTACCAATAGATGAATAGATAAAGAAGGTGTGGTAAATACACACAATGGAAGGTTACTCAGCCGTAACAAAGAAGGAAATGTTGCCATGTGCGACAACATGAATGAACCTAGAGGATAACATGCTAAGTGAATTAACAGAGAAAGACAAATACCACCGGATTTCACTTACATATGGAATCTAAAAAGGAAAACAACAACAAAAAACCCAGACCTATAAATATTGACAACAGACTGCTGGTTTCCATAGGGGAGGGGATGTAGGGGAATGGGCAAAATAGGTGAAGGGGATAAAGAGGTACAAACTTCAAATTATAAAATAAATTAGTCATAGGAATGGAACTACAGCATAGAGACTTTAACCAGTAATACTGTAGTATCTTGGAGTAGGGAGTCACTACTTACCGTGATGATCATTTAGTAATATGTATAATTATCGAATTACTATGTTGTACATCTGAAAGCAATATAATATTGTATATCAATTATATTTCAATAAATTAAAAAAAAAGGCTGGCTGTAGGCATGGCAGAGATTTTGATTGCTTATTCAGAACAAGTTCCATGGGAGGGAAGTAAATGTACAAGTATTGAGAAAAATGGTTGTCAGAATTTACATATTTCAAATTTAATATGCAGAAATTTGACTGTGTTTCTCTTAAGGGAATTTGACTTACTCATGAGCTGCCATTCTCCCTCCCAGGAGGGGGAAAAACAGTTAGTCTCATCATTTCAAGTTTAGTCTCTTTCAGTTCAAAACAGACTTTTGTGATCAATTATGGATTTAATAAATTCCAGTTCCACTCCCTTTCAATACTCTCTAATGTTCTTGACTTTAGACTTTAGTTGCAAGGGGCAACTTATATGACAAGATGTCTAGTATATTTGCACTCTTCTGTTCTCTTGGCACAGATACTTGAATATGATTTTTACTAAGAACTCGGCCAGTCTCCTTAGCCTGAATAGGACCTCTCAGCTCTGTGTGGTTTGCACTATCATCTTCCAGCTGAACCTCTGCTTCCTTCTGTCCACTTCTCAGTCTCTGCATTGGGGTCCTGTTGATCCTGCTGGAGGCAGTCTCCTAGCACACGTAGTGATCCTTAATTCCTGGCTATTTTTCTTACGCATCCCAAGGGGCTTTCCTCTTTCTTCACATTCTGCTGAAACCAAAGGAGCCCCTGGACATAGAGTGGCACTGCAGACTCACTTTGCCTAAACATTACCACATTACCATTTCACCTGCTGCTGCCCTGGGCAGTGGTTTGCTCCTGTATCATGTGAACTGGGATTCAAATTCCTTCCACACTAATATTCCAGAGCCTGAATCCCAGTATTCTCATTAATACAATGGCTAATTAAGTAGTAAGTATTTTTTAAGTTTCTTAAAGTGAGTAAATGATATAATATATGTGAAATGTCTTATAGTAGTATAGAGTAGTTGCCTGAAAGTGATTGCTAATACAATCTTCTAGGTCATCTAAAACTTGGAAGCATGTTTAGTTTTCAGTAAGCATTTCTGGGGTATCGGTATTATTCCATGACATAATACTGAAGTGTTAGGATTTCTGAAACATTTCTTTAGGTATTAGGTTTATAAGCAGTTGTATCAATGAGTATTGTCATTTTTTAGATAGTATATTTGAGGTTATTTATAAGTGTATTATTCTGAAGATTATCTTGGAACTATGGACTCAATTAGACAAAGAGACTTAGAAAGAAGTTTCCAGTGAAAAAGGTAGGGAAACCAAATTCTCTGCTGTCATCAGAGTAAAACTTGTGTGTGAATGTAATAGTGAAGGAACAGTAAAGCCAGTTAATTAAAATCGTAAGAAAGACTGTAGGTGACAAGTATTCTTTTTTGTCAAAAGTTGTATCAAGGATGGCTGTGAGAGGGCTTGAACTACAGAAAAATTTAAATATGTTAGTATATTAGTCAGGAGGAAAAACACTGTGTCCTAGATTCTCTTCATATGGCTATGCTGCTTTCTTTCCAGTAGAAGAAAGGGAAGCCAGTGTTGCACAGCACGTGAGGGGTTAACCCGTTATCTGAATGGAGCTGTGCCTGGTGTCAAAAGCTTGTATTATTTCTCCTGGGCTGTTTTTTTCTTTCAGAAAAGAAAGTAGCTAAAATGGCAAAGAAGATAATTATTTTTTTTTAAAGGAGGGAAAAGAACTAGGAAGAGGAAAAGAAAAGATAGTGAAGGAAGGCTCTGTTTAAAACATTCATATGTTAGCATGTAACTTAGGGGTGGAAGGAATATAAGTATGTGCATTATGAAAATATATGATCTTAAAATATCCTTGTGAACCTTTTACTCTAAAATTGTTTACTGTACCTGTACCAGGAGACCCTGCGAGAGTCCTCACAATGCCTCAGGCAACAGTAAAGACCACTGTACACTTTATATCAGAAGCAGGTGGTAGTTCTTTTGGTGGGTCAGTTTTAGTTAATTTTTTAATTTGTTTTTTTCCTTAACAAAACATTTCAAGTATGGTTTTATACGTAAAAAAGTACAGCAGGATATTTACACTGGGGCTGAGACTTAAGCTTCCTTAACTTCATTCATTTAAAGTTCATTTGTGATTTAGATTTTGTTAGTATTTTCTAAAAAAAGAAAACAATTTGAGAAGATATGTATCTACTTAAACTAAATGGTATCTTCTAATTTATATAATTCATTCATTCTTTAAAGTACCTCTAATACGTCTGACCTATGTAAGTAGTGACTTACTAAATGACATTGTAGTACGTAATATCAGCACAGATCCCGTACCAGTCGTCCGGAAAGAATCCCCACCAACTCAGACTTATATTGTAGTTGCTGCACCACAGGGAGGAAGTAAACCTCGTGTGGAAATGAAGAAGGTATTGATGGCACAAAGCGCCGCTGCCTTTCACATCAGTTAGCTCTGTTGGTTTTCCTGCCAGTCTCCTGGATCAGTTACAGTGCTGTTGAAGTTTGTCTGTTGGTACCCCAATCAATCAATCTGTTCAGGAGCCATGTTCCTGGATATAATTTTAGGCTGAAATAAAAGAGATTCTTGGGTTGGATGGAGTTCTTCATGGATAAACTGATCTTTAAAATAGGACTCAGTAATCTTAGCATAAAGCATAAGCAATCCGGTAATCTGCAGGAATTGTGAATGAAACTAAACATAGGGATTTTATAGGACTAAATTATTGTACCCTGCAAAGCTGGAATTAGAACCTGCATGGTCAGAATTAAAATGAGTAGGGGAAAAACCTCATAGTTTGAAGAAGTCGAACAACTTTAGGAGTAAAAACTTGATTTAAATATTTTTGAATTATTGATTTTTAATCACTTATTTAAAACATCCATGGAAAATTAATGTGCTCTGTTTTAGCATATTTATCTGTCTGTTGGAAACCAATATTCACCAGTAGCATCCGTGCTCAGCCAGGACCTGGCTGCAGAACCTGTTGGTAGTAATGCAGAAAGCTGGAGTTGTGCCAGGCAAAGCAGGGCTGACTGGTTCCTGCATGTGCCTGGATTCACTTCTCATAAGACAGTGAAAACCTGCCAGGCCCTGGCTTTCAAAGATGGTTTAGTCATGCATGTGCAGCCCATCTGTTGGAGGCATAAGGGATTTCCTTCTCGGCTCAGCCCTCCAGCCACCAACACGGTCTCTGGTTTTTCCCCCATCTCTTTAATTCTTCCTCTCCTGCCAGGAGTGTACAGGGTCTGCAAACCAGGTGCATCTTATGCCACCCTAGGGAAATCCTTCTATTGACACTAACGTGAGCCAGAAATGGAGTTGGGCTTTTCTTTACTCTCAATATAGTTTGATTCAGTGATTAAGACAAACACACACCAGACATTCAACTTGATAAAAAATATTCACACTATTATAATTTTAGCCAGACTTTAATGTAGATAGACCTCGGTGACCTTCAACTCTTCTGTCTGTGAATTGAGGTTCCCTGTGTCATGCGGGTGAGTCTTAATTAGCAGGGGCTTCATTCTCTTCTCCCTCTCCCATTCCCTCCCTCCCTCCCTCCCAGCCGCTTTCCCTCTCCAGGGTTTAGCAGTTTACACTTTAGCTTCTGTGGTTTCAGGAGGGAGAACAATTGAGTCTTCCTCAATACATTTTCATCACTTTCTCCTCCTACCTATGTTCACTACACATGTCCTCCAGGTTTGGCCTCCTGTGCTTCATTCTCCTGTTTTCTGGAATGGCCTCCCTTAAAAAAAAAATGCTGATGGTAGTTAATACCAGATTTTGAGGCTGGTGGGTCCAGCTTCAAGTCACAAAATCCCATACACAAACAATTGTGGTATGTGATGTTTTATAGCCTGTTAACACAACATACTGTTTTGGTGAGCGGGTAGTCTTATAGCAAATTAATATTTACATATATATATGTATTTTTTTGATATACTTAAACTCCAAAAACATCAAGAGAAGAAAGGGTGGATCTTTCCAATTAATTATTCATGATTTTAAATACATTCTAATGTGAACTTATGAGCCAGATAAGCAATTACTGTTCTTACCAACTTTTCCCTTTACACAGATTTATGAGAAATACCAAGATTTGTATACCGTGGAACCAAATAATGCACGCCAGCTGGTGGAAATTGCAGCCAGAGATATTGAGAAGCTTCTAAGCAACAGATCTAAAGCCCTGGTGGTGAGTTTAAATTGGATCTGTTCTTTTTATTGTTTTCCATTATTTATTATTTATTTTTCATTCTTTATTTTCTTAGTATGTGTTCTTTACCTTGGAAACTATGTTCATAAAGGCTGAGATATCATTGTTTCATTGCAAATCAAAAATTTTCAGCTTATTTCTAGTTATTTTTTATTTTAGGTGGTTTTGATACATAGGAACAGTATATTTAGTTGGTACATACATCTGTTTATAGATACGTAAGTTGTGATGCATAATAATAATATCTAAATCTCTCATACAACATAAACCCCACGAATACTGCCAGCATCCTTAAAGCTGCCTTTGTAGTATGCTCTTAGTCCAAGGTGCTCCCCTGGTAGAGGTCACCAGTATGCTAGATAATTGGATTAGTACTTCGTTTGCTTTTCAAAACGGGTTGTACCTCACATACATGTTGTGCTAATAAACAAGATATTTGTTAGTTTCCTTGTTTTTCAGCTTTATTAAAATCCATTATATTGTATATAGTCATCAGCGACTTGCTTTCTTCAGTGTTTGTGAACATTATGTTTGCATAATTTATCTGAATGTTTGCACTTAGCTTTAATTCAGTAAAATATTATTTTGTCAGGATATATCTCAATTTATTTATTCTTTGTTGGCAAATTATAATTTGAATTGTTTCCAAAGGGGTGTTTCTATGAATAGTGCTGCAAAATTTTCTTGACCAGGTCTTCTAGTACACATGTGCAGGAATATCTGTAGGGTCCACACATGAGTGTAGAGTCATTAGACTGTAGGGTATTCACAAAGTCAGCTTGATAAGAGTGTGATAATTGTTTTCCAAAACAGTTGTATCACTGTAGACCTCCACTAGCGATGAGTGCCCATTTGTCCATATTCTGGCCATGAGTGGTAATGTCAGACTTCTTAATTATAGGCAGTCCAGTGGGTGTGAAATGGTACTTGAGCTTATCACTAACAAGATAGACATCTTGTTTTACGTTCATTCACCATTTTTGTTTCCTCTTCAGTGAAATACACATCTTTTGCATATTTAAATTTTTCTGATTGATTTGTAAGTTTTGTATTCTTCATGTTAGTTCATTTAAATTGTATAAGATGGAAACATCTTTTCCAGTTTGTAACTTGACTTTTCATTGTCATTATGGTATATTTTGATAAAATGAGGTCTTAATTTTAGTACAAAGTCAACTTTATGAAAAATTATTAGTATTTTGTACTGTTTTGTTTAAGAAATCCTTTCCTACATTGAAGCTATAAACATCTTTGTATTTTATTCTGAAAGGATCTATGTCTTTCAGATATATTTAACCCACCTGTAACTAATATCAGTATATGCTTTCAGGCTGCAATCCAAAT
Organism: Smutsia gigantea; assembly: GCA_032199065.1. Classification (NCBI taxonomy): domain Eukaryota; kingdom Metazoa; phylum Chordata; class Mammalia; order Pholidota; family Manidae; genus Smutsia; species Smutsia gigantea. Next base: position 296,736 of record JAVSCE010015011.1, read on the forward strand.
GAAATATTTTCTAACCAATTTTCCTCAGGCCATTTATTAAATAGTTTGTCTTATCCCAGTGAGTTCCTTTTATCAAGCTAGATCTCTGGTAGGCACAGTCCTTTAGCAGCATCTCTTCAGAAAGATCTTGAGTATTCTTGAACCTTCAAGTTTTCTTTAAATTTTAGATTCAACATGTTAACTATCTACAAAAATATTTACTGGGATTTTGATTGGTGTTACATTGACTTAGACCAGACTGGGAGGAATTGATATCATGATATTTTTTCTTTTTGTTTATAAACGTGATATTCTTTCCATTTAGCAATGTCTTTATGCCATTCAGTAAGTTAAAATTTCTTTGTAAAGTTCTTACACATCTTTTGTTAGATAAAATGCTATAGCTTAAGTTTAGCTTCTCTCAAACTACAAATCTCAGCACTGTGACACAGTTCATATTTTGAGCTTACTATATTTTTATATGCATTTGGCACTCAGAAATTTCCCTTGCTGATTTTTGATGCTTACAAGTCTTTATGTTTCTTAAAATATTCCTATTTTGTTGTAATGAAGCAGGAGGGTCTTTTAGGATATTTGGTATGCCATATTGCCAGAAGTTGAAACATTTAATTTGTCAGAAATACATAAATGAGTAACCCATGGTAAGATAAGCTTTCATGACTGGAAGATTCAAAGCATTGTTACCTGCAGTTTTGGGTAGGTGAATACCAATTTTAAGCACTATTTATTGATGTAAAGTGTGTTTTCAATAAAAGATTATCTAACAAAAATAATATCCTTTCTACTGAAGTGATTAATATTCACTAATGACAGCAGAAAATCATTCCATTTATATTGATTTTCATTACCTTAAATTTTTCCTCCAGATGTAGGAAGCAGTTTATCTGGACATCAGAGTCCCCTGGAAAAGGTCATAGAATGAAATAGGATGTTTCTTGCCTTAATTGGATTAAAATAGGAGCCTATTGAGACTTTTTAAAAAATAATTTGGAATTGAAGCTCCAGACACCCAGCGGGTGGGGGTGTGTGTGTATTATTTGAGTCCTGTGGGGGATCAGTGACTAGCTTAAGTTCATGATGGCAGACACAGAAAACACAGTGATTAATTAAATGTAGAATTAGTTAGATTTTGTGTCAGGAAGATTCACGTTTGTTTTCAAACTAAATTCTTTATTTAACTTTTTTGGCTCCACAAAAATGGAAAACACATTTAACAGAGAAATATTTTGAGGCTAATTGAAAATGAAAAACAGGTGCTACATTGTACTGCAAATGAATGCAAGACAGCACTATTAATGTACTTGGATTTTTGTTGTAGGCTTATACTCTAGATGACTTCTGAATGAAAGGAGCTTTAATTTATGTGGGTGGGGTACCAATGTAATTCCATAAGTAAATACATCGGAAAAAATCATGAATATACAAGTTTGAGTTAGATGATAAAATTTAATACCAGGTAGATCTTATTGTTGACTAAGTAGCATTATCTAATTATTTCTCACAGTAATTCTAAGCTCTAAACATCATTTTAGTCTCCTTTTTCATTGAGAAAACTGGATCTTTGAGGATTCCTGTAACTCACTCAAGGAAATGTATCTAATAAGCAGTGTATGTCAGTGCCTTTCAAACTTTAACATGTTGCATTTAGTTCACTGGTTGTTAATTAAAATGCAGATTTTAATTAAGTAGATCTGGCCAGAGATACTGTATCTCTCATAAGCTCCCAAGTGAGGCTGATGCTCCCTGTACAAAGACTATTCTTCGAATAGGAAGAATGAGAGGATTCAAAGTCAGGTGTGTCTGCCTTTAAGGTCTGCATTCATACCTATTACACAAATACATCCTTTGGCCTGAAGGAGTGTGTAATCATAATGAGGAGGAAATGAGGGCTAGGTAGTATGCTGTGAATTACTGTTCATTCAGATTGACTAAGAATTGAATGTTCCAGTTAATATACTAATCTGGAATGCTCTTAATTTTTCAATGATCCTATATCAGCTATCTTCAAAACATGATTGATGAAATGAACTGTGCAGTATTAAAATTTCATTTTTATTTATTGTGAAAAAATTTTAAACCTTTATTATTATTCAGTGTCAAAGTTATCAGCATGCCTTTGAAAAAAATAGATGTAAAACAAACCTACTGAAGAAATTAATAGTTTATATTTGATAATTCAGTTTTTCTTAAAAAAGGAAATGAAAAACTGAAGCTTTTTTTTAGTGGAATGATTAATTTTCAATATCTGATAAATTTGGTTGTGCATGCATGTACACAGATTTTATGTATTTGAATGTTAAATTTTTAATTCTGTCTTTTATAACCTGTTGATTTAAAAGTAAATTATAACTTACTGCTTTATGCTTATCTTGGCATTTGTTTACATGTTTCACTCTAAACTCCTTCTACCAATATTTTCTTTCTTCAATTTCAGCATTTATTTTCTTTTTATTCACACTCATTTAATGTATGGTCTTTTGATATGCTTCATCTACCAGCCTTATAAAGGGCTGACAGAGAAGTCACTATGAAAATACTTTAGTTGCTTTTGCCCTAAAACTGTTTTTTTATACCACAACAACGTTTTGCATTTAAATAGTTGTTTAATAGTTAATGGTTTTGTTTTGTTTTTGTGACTATATAAAAACATTATTCTGATGGTTGATATGCAGTAGACTCTTAATAGAAATCCTATGAAGTAGGCACATTACACATCCATTCATTTTTTTTCTTTTTTTTTTAAAATATAATTTATTTTATTATCATTAATCTACAATTACATGTGCAATATTATGGTTATTAAACTACCGCTTCATCAGGTCCCCCCCACCAACCCCATTACAGTCACTGTCCATCAGCATAGTGAGATGCTATAGAATCACTACTTGTCTTCTCTGAGTTGTACAGCCCTCCCCATGCCCCCCCAACATTATATCTGCTAATCGTAATGCCCCCTTTTCCCTCTTATCCCTCCCTTCCCACCCATTTTCCCAAGTCCCTTACCCTTTGGTAATTATTAGTCCGTTCTTGGGTTCGGTGAGTCTGCTGCTGTTTTGTTCCTTCAGTATTTTTTCTTTGTTCTTATACTCCACATATGAGTGAAATCATTTGATACTTGTCTTTTTCGGCTTGGCTTGTTTCACTGAGCATAATACCCTCTAGCTCCATCCATGTTGTTGCAAATGGTAGGATTTGTTTTCTTCTTATGGCTGAATAATATTCCATTGTGTATATGTACCACCTCTTCTTTATCCATTCATCCACTGATGGACACTTAGGTTGCTTCCATTTCTTGGCTATTGTAAATAGTGCTGCAATAAACATAGGGGTGCATCTGTCTTTTTCATCCATTCATTAAAAAAAAATTTTATTAAGGTATTATTGATATACACTCTTATGAAGGTTTCACATGAAAAAACAATGTGGTCACTACATTTACCCATATTATCAAGTCCCCACCCATACCCCAATGCAGTCACTGTCCTTCAGTGTAGTAAGATGCCACAGATGCACTGTTTGCCTTCTCTGTGCTTCACTGTTTTCCCCATTATTCCCCACACCAAAACATCCGTTCATTTTTGTTTTGTAAATGAGGAAACTATGAACCAAGGTTCTTGTCTAGACTTACACAGATGACATGAAGTAGTGGTGGAATTCAATTTTAGAGCATGTGTCCTAAATCCATTTTTTTCCCATCTAAGCCCACACTCGTAATTTCAGCCATTTTATTTACGATATATTTGTAAGTGACTGTTTTCTGATACTTGTTGTATCTGTCTTAGAAACTGGTTCAGTATAATAATTATCCTGCTTAACATCATTGGGTTATTTTTAAGCAATTTAAACAATGTTTAGAGGTGAAAAGGAAACAGTCCTTCACCATTATTAGCATTTATTTCAGTCTGAACTAGGCTGAAAAATCTGGGAGTGTTAGTGAGTAGTTCATGAGAGAGAGCTTTCCCACAGGATAACCCAACCTCCCTTGGTACCTCCTAAAAGGTGGGAAGCGAATAAAATGGGCGGTCCTGTTGTTCACCAAGCAGCTAACCCAAGGGGATCGGTGAAATAAATGAAGGTCTCTAGACATTTGCTCAAAGAAAATAGCATCAAGGTCATAATAAACAAATTTTTCTAGTGACACAACCCCATTATGGTTGTCCTGGTGACTTTAATTAAAATGGCTCCAATCTTTCATGACCTTTTAAAAAAATGTAATAAGTCTCAATTCTTCATGCAACCTTGATATTCAGCTTATAATTTGATAATGAAAAGAAGAAAATGACAAATGTTTTCAATCGACTATTAAATTTGGATTTTTTTTTTGGCAGCAGAAATCATTGTTGTTTAACCAAGTTGTTTTCTTATATTTCTTTAGCTCTTAGACCAGTAAGTCTCTATCTTTCATGTTTGGTAGCATTGCTTATATAGAGTTTACTAAAAATGCAGATTCCTGACCTTCATCTCTAGAGGTTTTAACTCAGAAATAAAGGTAGACATCTCAGAAAATTAGGTCCAAAGAAGTGATAAGGAGATCCAGGAAGAAATCTGAAAATTTTCAGGGTCTCATGGAATTAAAAATGTATTTGGGTATTAGGAATCATTGGTTTACTTTTGTGGGAACAGATTCATTAGAATTTATTGGAATGGAATAAAGACTGCAGCTTTAAAGAGTGATTGGGAAGTGAGAAATTGGCAAGAAATTTGTTTGCATTTTCATGATGTTTGGTAAGACAGTGAAAGAGAAGTATGAAGTACTGCTGAAGACTTGCCTTTCTTTTTTGTTTGTTTTTAAGAAGGGAGGACATATAAGCATGTTTATAGACAGAAGGGAAGGAATCTATGCAATCTGAAAATAGGAAAAAAAATCAGTTGAAGGATGATGCCAGAAAAAGTATACACAGAAAAGATCAGTCATGCAGTTTATCTTTGTAAAGATGGTAATATCTTTCTTTTGAGACAGAAGTGATATTAAATATGAATAAAGATTTTTCAGAGAGAGAAAATATGAAAGTCACACTGGATGACCACTTTTCTCCTGGTAAAGTAGACAATGATACTACATGCAAAGAATAAGGAGCTTTGGGAGTCTTTGGACTATACTGAAGATTTGGGGGAGCAAAGTAAGAGCAAGTGACAGGATTCTGCTATGAGCAAATAAAATGACTGATAAATAAAATCTAGGGTCTTCTTATCACTGCAAAAAAAATGGAAGATACAAAATATCTTCATGTTCTGAAAGAGAGGTCCATACCTAAGCTACATATGAGTTTGAAAAAGCTGTCTAAAAATTTTGTGTGTGTGTTTTTGACCATTAGCCCAAATCTATCTTGAGGGTATAAATTTATCCATGTTAAACAGAACAAGAGAAAAATTACTCTGGAAAAAGAATGGAATGTTGTGCTATTTCTGTTTTCCCAAAAGAAAAGTGTGCTTACGTTCTCTTTAATCTTAGTGTAAAATATCTTTGAAAGGCTTACTCACATTGCTTATGTATTTCTGTTTGATTAGGAGTAGTAGAGGGACTAGGCAAGCCATTATTTGTTTTGCAAAATTGAGATTACTTTTTTTTATTTTGGTATCATTACTCTACAATTACATGTGCAACATTTTGGTTATTAAACTCCCCACTTCATCAGGTCCCCCCCCACATACCCCATTACAGTCACTGTCAATCAGCGTAGTGAGATGCTATAGAATCACTACTTGTCTTCTCTGAGTTGTATAGCCCTCCCCATGCCCCCCCAACAAACATTGTGTCTGCTAATTGTAATGCCCCTT